>CM042807.1:18336837-18936837 GCA_009982885.2 Hyles vespertilio | reverse complement strand
TGCCTCAGAAATCGATTTTCAGACCAATTGGATCAATAACTAAAAAGTTCAACATGGCTTATGATTTCTACCTACGTACGACTACCCCAAACGCCATTAAAGAACCTTTTCGCCCCTTCAGACCCAATAAAGAAAACGTTGCGTGACATTATATTTCATTAGTAGTATATAAACAAATTCAAAAATTGTTGCACGCCATTATTTTGCGTTTGTAATAAGGAGCTTGATAATGTATATTAATACATTTTCAAAAGAATATCTTCAGTAGTTTTTATTTTCCATTTCTATTTTCACCTTTATTTCAACCCCTTTAGGCAAATATATAGCCTATGTTACTCCAGGATAATGTACCATTCAAATGGTGAAAGAATTTTAAAAATCAGTCCAGTAATTTTTGAGTTTATTAATTATAAACAAAAATACAAATATTTCCTCTTTAAATAATAATATTAGTATAGATATCTTATATCTTCTAACTTTGTTTTCATACCATCTGTGTGTGTTTATGACGTAATCATCATCTAGATCCCCCTACCTCCCATGTCATCCAAAATAAGCAAAGCAAAGAGCCCCCCGCCCCCCTATAGGGCTTACGTAATACTTGAACGGCCCCTAAGGAGGATAGTTTGAGAATCTCTACTTCAATCTTTCCCCGGTGGGGTAAGACTGAGATACTTTAGAAGAAAAAAATTGCTTTATTTTTGTTAATTATAGGTGTTTTGACACTCCAGTTGGCTTTATATAATCTAGATATTAAAAGTCACTGGTCATTAACCAGTGATAAAAAAATTACCGACATATGACATTAATTTAAACAATTTCAAAAATCCGTTCAGTCTTTCCCCATCACCCTACTATCTTTGCCCTGCAGCGTTTTTTAAATTCAAAATTTTTTTTTCACCTTTGGTGCATATATTTCAGGATGTTATTAATGTGATTGAACAATGTACTCTTCTCTTTACTTACGAATATTTTTTTTTGTATATTTATAATAAGTATTGTTCTACGGCGTTTCAAATCAAACCTTATTCATCTCATCAAAAACCGTTCAATCTTGCCCCCACTCACCTTACTTAGATATTTGCTAAAATTTTGATAACGATGACTTCGGCACAATATTCATTGGCAATGCGCAGAATGGTGAAACAAGCATGTTTTTATGTCAAATGATATTAAAATACTGCATTGCTGATTTTATTATTATTTAACAAACAGAAATATAATTATTTACATTTTAAAATAGCGCCCCCTCTTGTTACGTCGTAGCACTATTTGGTCCATCAATTTACAAATGAAATGTAAGCAGAATTTAATTTAGTTTATTAAGTGTCTGCTAGATGTCGCAATTTAATGTTTGATTTAATACTCTACAAGGATGGTGTTCTACTTACCGTCAAGTGTATTAAAGTTATTGTAATGTGTAATTTTCCGACAAAATCTATTTTTCGAAACCTTATATGGTTGAGCTTTATTATAATTTGTAAAATTTATTTTTCCTCTTATTTTTTTGATTATTTTGTTAATAAAGTAAACATCCGTACTGTTAAGTCCAAATTTACGGCGAACTTCAAATCTCATGGCTGCTTTTGAAACAAAAATAGTCTTAAATCATTATTTATATTTAATTGTAATACAAGTAAATCACGTTTAATTACCAAACAAGTTTATTTCTATTTGTCCCTGATTCTGGATTCTTCCTGTATATTAATGAAATTTTAAATTTCTAATGGAAAAATATAAGCCAACTGCAATTATAGTCAATTTGTAATACGAGTAAAATACTTTTAAAAGGCATTACAATCATTAGAAACTTACTTTCAAAATTTCGCTCCAAATGTTGATAATTAATATACTACTATTTACAATAATATCAGGGCAATTTTTTAATATTTTAAATTTTCTTTGGTATTTCAAATTAATTAATTTCTATGTTGCCTTATGGGTCGTTCACCTGATTGCCCAATTAAGAACTCTGGGTTCAAATTACATTGTTTTTTTAATGCATTCGTTTGGTACAAGCGTAAATAGTAAATACATAGTTCACCTGATGGTATACAATCATCGCCGTCTAGCGCCCATAAAAATCCACCACACTTGGCGTGCAGGTGCGTTACCACCCCCTAAAATGGGGAGGGAAAAAAAAATACCGACGGAACGAGGAAAACTTATTTAGTTTATTATTAGATATCACTTCCGTAAATGACAAAAAAAGCTAGTTAAGGACATTAATGTATAAATGTACACGTAAACTGGTACCTAATCCAGTAACTTTCAACAATTTAACCGATTGAGGTGATCATGTTCAACAATCGTAACCACAGGAATTCTACTCTGGAATATTGGCCTCACTTAATTTGGGTTGGTCACAATTTGTTGTTTTTCGCGCTGATGGCTTGTTGCCTGGACGCTTATTTGTGTGATCCAAAAGTATTTTTTTCAGGTTTGGATGTTTGTGAGACCGAAAAGTCTCACGTAGTTCCTGATACTCATGACACCAGACTCGATCTTAATGTGGGGTCAGGACTATGTATGTTACTGTTGGGTGTATTTTTTTTATTCATTTATTATATTTACTTCTGAAGTTTAATTCTTCTTGATTTAAATTACATTCTGACAATGGGCTCAATTAAAATATAAATAATTCAAACGTTGCTTGTTTAATCGTCAGTACATGTTAATATCTATAGTGTACCTAAGTGTTAAATTGATTATATCTACTTGTTATTATTTTCTAAGCAAGGATTGTTGAAAAACCTTGCAATGACTTGTATGTGTATATTTGTTATTTTTGAGGGCACATGACCGGTATTTTGAATAACTTTTGCAAGTATTTTTTATTGAATTAGAATGTCACTTATTTGCTTTATTATTATTATTTAATACTTTATTGTACACCATTAAAAAGACAATGAAAAATAATTGTACAGAAACAGGCATAAATATACATTATCGGTAGTACAAGTGGCGGTCTTATCGCTAACGGCGACGATCTCTTCCAGACAACCATTGGATGGAGTGGAAAGATCAATAAGTAGAATAGAGAATAGAGGGAATAAGTGGACATTATTTTAATAAATTATAATTTTATGTTTAATTTGAATAATTATTATGTTCATGATTTCTAAATTCACCAAAATATATGTTATGTAAAATCAATCAAATATTTTGTAATTTCTCAATTTAATATGATTCGAAACCGCAACGCTATTATTAACTTATTTGCAATTTGGTAGACGTAGCGCATTGCAAAATTAAATTAGTTACGGTGAAAAATTTACTTTTTAAATTGGTAAGACGGCTACGAAATGTGATTTAAATTATTCATAAAATATTATTTATTACGACGAAATTTAGAGTCGTTTAATCGCTAATTTCAACATTCAATTTTGTTTATAGCTAATAGGCTTACAGCCGTTATACAATTTTGACATGTCCACAATGCCTCTCGTATAGTAAATAAGCGACTGTTATGTAATGTGTTGATAGTTTACGAATTAATATAAATTTGATTAGAGGGCGCCTCTCTCACCTGCCCGTAACGCCTGTGACTTGCGTCAGAAATAGGTTTAACAGCTTTCCTCTAGAACAAAAAGGAGCAATGTCGCTGTGGGAAAGTGGCCTTTGTTTATAATATAAAAAACCTAAGTGGGGAAATAAATAAAAACAATCAACAGTCATAACATACCTTTATATTTTACTGGTAGTAGGTCTCTGATATGTGACAGGCCGCTTGTGTAGGTACCACCGCAATGTTTATTTCTCCCGCCAAACAGCAGTATGAATGCTCTTTTGTGTTTCGGTTTGAAGGACATTGTAGCCAGAGTAACTACTACACATATGACATCATACTGGACAGTCTTAATATCTCATGTTTCAAGATGGCGAGCGCAGTGGAATGCCAAGCATTGCTTTGTAATTCAAGGTGTTTGGTTTTGCTACTGTATATGAGCGTTCGTATCGCTTACCATCAGACGAACGGTATGCTCATCTCGCTTTTCATTGCAATAAAAAAAACCATATTTGAATTGTAGGAGTATTCCTGGGCCCTAACTAAGATCGAGCCTTGTGCCGTGTGTATCAGAACCTATGAGAGATTATTCGGTCACACAAACACTTGACCTGAAACGAATACCTGTGGAACATACAAACATTCGTCTCAGTGCATCGAACCTGCAGCCTCTTGTTTCGCAGCATTACACCAGCTGACCCTCGGAGGTTTGAGACTAATTCGGTAAAAAAAAATTATGTATTCCGAGACGCTATTTATGCAAATTAATCTTAAAATAAACGTAATATCATGCAACCTTGTTTCGAAAAGGCTATCCCCAAGGTTCTTATAAATCTTTACCAACATAAAGAAACAACAGTGGTCTAATGGGGTATCATCATCATCATCGTTTCAGCTACAGGTAGTCAACAGCTGAACATAGGCCTCCTCCAAGGAGTATGTAATGTGGTAACAATGGGGTATATAATACCTTAACTGTATGAGCCCATATATGTATACATCCCACTGCGGGGCACTTGCCTCCTCTACAATAGAGAGTACAATTGAGAGTGGTTAGGCCTTATAGTCCACCGCGCTGGCCTAGTGCGCGTTGGCGGACTTTACAAACTATTTATCATATAAATTCTTACAAATCGCTTTGATTTCCTCACGATGTTTTCCTTCACCGTTATACCTTAATTACTATTAATACCTTACTTACTGCTTAATATCCCTAATATTTTTAATAAGAAGTAATTGCACCTAAATTCCCATTGAAACCCAAAAAAATAAACCCGTTTAAATGTCACTCGGTTTTTCGTAGAGAATGTGGGGTCTCCAGGATTATGTAGCTCTGAGGGAGGGGAGATTTTTCGTTGTTTATGAAAGTGTTTATTATAAATGTTATAAGGTTAGTTCTCTTTTTAATACGGAGATTGCAAATTGTCCTCAATTCTTTTGAAGATTTCGTCTTTAACCTTGTAGGTTGAAATTAAGGACCTATTTAAAATGATACTATTTTAGGACGCAGCCTTCGATTTGAAATATAATGTACTCTTGAGCCATTTATAATTTTAATTACTCGCCATCCATTTTATTGGTACCTTTCGATATTGAAAGTTATAAATAAGTACATTACGCAAAATTATGATTATGTATGCAAAAATATTTTATTTAGTGGTTTCAAGATCATCAAGTTAGAAAGTAGTTTCGTAAAAAGATTAGTTTCTTACGTCTCTATAATTTTGATGCGATTTAATCATTTGTTGTATTCATTTATGACTGGTCCTGGGTTCGATTATCAGGTTAGGAAATCCATTTTTTTATGCGCGGTGTACTTCACGATCACGACATACCGAAAGTGGAACTTCAATTGCCTACACTGATATTATTGAATTACAGTTTCCTAAAACTTTCTCAAATTAGGGTCTAATTTGAGAAAATTCTTAAATTATTTTACGCAGATAGTTGATACTGAACTAACCCTAAGGGTAGGGATGATTGTAAAAATTCAAATCATGTTATTTGTTTTTTTTTTTTAAATCTGTAATAGCAGTAGCAATCAAGTTTTTCGTAATAGATAGTCGAAAGACTAATTTATTATGAGTAGTAATTTTTAAATTTTTGTTTAAGATGGAGTATTAAATGGCATCAGACGGCGGTCTCATGCCAATTGATACAACGATGCTGAACCGCTAAGATGCGTTTTTACGCTACGGCGGAAGGACCCAGGATTATATAGGAAGGATTAATCACGTGTAATGGTAAACCGTTCCACAGTCAATTTACCTTTTTTTTTTTTTATTACATTGAATGGCGAGACGAGCAAGCCGTTCGCCTGATGGTAAGCGATACGACCGCTCATAAACAGTAGCAACATTCCACTGCGCTCGCCATCCTGAGACATAAGATGTTAAGTCTCAATATGTCCAGTAGTTGCTCTGGCTACAATGTCCTTCAATCCGAAACACAACAGTGCATTTAAGCAGTGTTGTTTCACGGGAGAAATAGACATTGCGGTGGTACCTACCCAGATGGCCTCTCATATATGAGAGACCTACCACCAGTAAAACCTCCCGAAAAATATCCACATCGACCAATTGGAAGTATTGAATGTCGCTGAATTCTGGTCCAGCGACTTCCTACAGGCTCTTATATTTTGTATAAAATAATATTTTTATGAAACAATTTTAACAGCAATTCTAATGGCTTTATATTTTACTTAATTAGCCTCACAGGCTGACCTATAAAATTGTAGCAAACGAGATTACTATTTTATCTGACCTACAATTGAAGATCTCATTTTAAAACAAAAAACAGCCTGCGAAAAAAGAGACTTATCTTATGAGAACAGTCTCTGTCTCCTGTGACGTAATTTTCTTTTATCTTTCAAAATCTGAAGTCATGGATATAAAGGGCAATACGGCCTTGACCTCGTTAAACCAAGCATTGTCTAGATAAATAAAAAAATCTTGAGGGATTATCAATTTCACCTCATCTCTATTGTTTAAGCATTTTATGCTTTAAATTAATATTTTATTTGATAAGAGACATGGCATTATAAGCGTACCTGATTAAAATCGATAATATTATGCAAATATTGTTTATATTTATATGTAGATTAAGTAATATGCGGAAATATCATTTGGTTTTCTTGGTCGAGTGTACGGGAAATTAGCGTTTCGAAAATGGGCGGTTTGACTTGTGGTAGGTCTCTCATATCTGAGAGGTTGGCTGGGTAGGTACCACAGCAATGTCTATTTCTTACATCAAACAGCAGTGTAAATGCACTGTAATGTTCTTGGGTTGAAGGACATTGTAACCAGAGCAACTACTGGACAAATAGAGACTTAACATCTTATGTGTCAGGATGATGGGCACCCGGCACAGTGGAATGCCAAGCATTGCTTTATAATTCATAGTGTTATTTTGGATTTGATATTGTCCATAAGTGGTCGTATCACACGTCGAATGGCCTAGTCTCGCCATTTATTGGTTTCTATTATAATAAAATTGCAACGGTGGCGTAGTTAAGCTAAAGTTTCGGATTCGAAAACCGGTTCGGGCAAAGTGATATTATAGGATTTTTCTATTAATTGTCTGCCCGGAGTTAGGAATTTGTGCTTTATATGACAATAGGCTATCATATCTTTTTTTTCAGGGATAATGGCAGAGTTTGGGTAAAAACCATTAGCTTGAAAATGTTTTTTGTATATTGGTTACTAGTCTAATCACAGAACAAGTCTAATACTCTGATAGGTCTATCAGAGTCACCCACATCCTACTTTCATCTGTGATTAAAGAAGTGTGCCTAGTTGTGATGCTTCGCACCTATTATCGAATTTCATAAGTTAATGTCGAAAGATTGTGTAATTATGTTTTTAAAGATTCTATGTTTTTGTTATATAAAAATTCTTTGAATTCACGATGATTTAAAAATTAATTTAGAAGAATTGATTGTGAAAAGGTGTATTTTAGAACGCCAGTTCTTATTAGAGAACATAAATTCAAGTTGAGCTTAAGTTGAGTCATAAGTTTTATGACCTTTATGACTGGTGTTGCCAGGTATAATAATAGAATAAGTTGATTTAATTTGTAACAAGCCTATTTTTCTTTTAATTAGGAGCAGGGCGAATTCTGGAGAAGTGTGGCTAGGCTTTAGATGAGATGTCCTCAAATTTGTTACACTCAGGCGAAGAAGTTGGATGAAGATTACCTGGACTATATGAAATTGATTGTATTGAAAGAAATCAATATTTGACGGAAAAATAATTCACACGAAATATTTTCGAATCCCTAATATGTATCTACCAAAGGTGATGGACTGATATTATAACCACATGGTTAGGTATTTTTTCTATTTAGCTAATGCATTGAGGGATTATAGAGCCCTAATTTTCCAGTTGTATGTACATTCTGCCAAGTAAGCATTGGAAATGAATTTTTTCTGGTTCCAAATTCAAGTTTTGGGTTTTTTTTGTGTTGTTAGATTGGCACAACTGTTGCATCTGATAATTATATTAAATACAGTGCTGTTTATTCTAGCAATTAAGTACATTGTTTCTGAAGGAACTTTCAAGGTGATAAAATAAATTTTGATGACTTACTAACATTTTGTATAGCATTGATATTTTTCAAATACTTTATTGACAGAGTAGTACAAAAGGTTGCCGACTTGACATTTTCAGTGATTTCACAACAAATTCTTTGTCCATTTTATTCGGTGTTTTTTTAACAAAGTTTAAAATGACAAGTTTGGTGTTACACAACATTTTTTATAACCTGGCAACACCGTATATCTATCTACTCGTGAGATCTATGCGCTCTATCAATATTACGAACGTGTATCTTATAATTGATGTGGGCGTATAAATCGACGACAGTAGAAATTTGCATGCTTCGTCCGGAGTAACAATATGAATGTCGAAATTTAATTGTTATCGGCAATGCGTAAAAATTGCGCACGATACATCTTCTGTTAGTATACTATCGCATTTCTATGGGCACAGGGTTAGACCCCTAGGTTGCACTTATGAAATTCAGTAGACTTTATGAAATAAAAATGGCATTCTCTTTGGAGGAGCATAGTAAAATCAAACTATAACCGTCAGTTTCAAAAGAAAAATGTTGTAAATCAACTTTGTTCAAAAATCTGTTATGGAGCATCATGGCTAATTGTGACACTTGGCTGTTGATCACATTCTCGTGGCTAATAGATACAGTGATCGGAATAAATCATGAAAAAGTACGAGAATAATGCAAAACAATGTAACAAATTAAGTATATTCCCATCACATTTAACGTAGTGTTATTTGATATTATTGAGAACTGCTGACGGAGGTTTTGAGCTGAAGTTTCAAGCAGCATAAACATCGGACACCCGAGACAAGCGTAGAATCAGAATTTATACCGCCCGTGGGATCCATACCGTGTGAATGTGGATGACAATCTTCGGGAACATACGATTAAACGATATCACTAGTACAGTAGAGAGATATAAACTTGGTTACAAAAGATATAAGTAATAGGAATATGAATTTAATTTTTTTTTCTATTTTTAACTGATATTATTTCACTGCAGTATAAGAATCTGCATATTTTTCTTTACACCTTTTAGTTTACCTAATTTCTTTTTAAATCTTTTGCATAGTAATGATTTCCAAATTTTTATGTCTACTATACCGGTTATATCCAGATTGTGACCAAAAAGCCAGGTGGTAGTTTTAGTGATTACAAACACAATGCAAATAACAATTTCGCAAAAAGCGACGATCTTTTTTGCAATTTTTGAGTATTTGGGTGGTAAATAACAATGTTTTGCCAAAATAACTATTTTATCATAGCGTAGCATTGTATCATAATTAAAATAGTGTAAACTACTTATCGATCAGAAAAGGCGATGGGTAGAAAGAAATAGTCGCTTCTTTATCCGAAATTTTTAGTTGCATTGTCATCACTAAAACTACTTACTACGTGGCTTCCTTTTCGGCCACAGTCTAGATATATGTACTCCGTTTGTGAATGAAATTAATCTCAAAACTAGTATTTTAGAATTTAGCCTGAGCCAAGGCAATGCGCGAGTCAGACGTAAATATTTGCATATTTACGAGTAGTATTTATAAGGAACTGGCCTTGACACGATGATGGCTAAACTTCAAGCGATATTATACTCCCATTCACATCGTGATAGTTTCTTAGCTGCAATACAGATAAATGAATAGTCGATGCGTATCCTGTGAGAAAGATCGATATATTTGTAATTACAAATTGATTGCAATAGGGGTAGGCAGAGGTGCTGAGTGCTGTGTTAACAACCAGTATAGGCACGTTTCGCCTTGTAAATTCCGTTCCACGATGTGATAGGGGGGACTCTATCGCCTTATCGGGCACAAATTCCTAAGTCCGAGCTGAAGTCCGAATTTAAAAAGCCAATGGGCACTATCACTAAAATACTTTCTAATATTTAACAGGCAAGACATAGATACAGATATAAATTGTGATAATCGGTATGAATGGGCGTGAAAATTTTCGAATTTCGCCCATATAATTGGCGGGTGATTGATGCCCCTGTGAAACGTTACTCAAATTGAATTAAAATATTGTTTAGTTATTATAATCAAAAGTTGTTGGCTAATAACCTGTAATTTGCCAACTATTTACGAGTAGGCGGTCTTGGTGCTAATTAGTCGTGATTATTTGACATATTAGTGAATATTGTAATATTTAATTTATGATTACTTAATGTCTACAGTTTTTTTACATTATAATAAATATTTTACGGGTGAGTGTACTGTGATTAATGGCAGATACTGGACTTCAAGTATCGATTGATAAGGTATTGTGGTACAATTATTAAATATTATGATTTACTGATTTTTTATCTTATTGATATTTGACTCATTTCCGTGGGTCAGTATTACGGGTTTTACCCCAACAGAAAGAAGACAAACACATTCTTTAATTAAAATAGGATTTAAAACTGTCTGTGGATAAGGCGGTACTTTAGTCGTCGATGCCTGGACAGATCCGTACAATTCATTTCCTAAAACCAACGCTTCTTATATTCACAGCTTGCCGAAATTGCCTTAAACTCCAATACTGAAGTATGAAAACATCTATCCTAATTACGATTTTAGTCTGTAACATTGTATGTACTTACATGCCTTACTGTCTGTATCTGTATTAGCCCATATACCTTCCACTGCAGGGCACGGGCCTACTCTAAAATCGAGAGTATAAATGAGAGTGGTTAGGCCATATCATAGTCCACCACGGTGGCCTAATGCGGGTTAGTGGACTTACATACCACAAAAATTCTTATAAATCGCTAAGGTATGCAGGTTTCCGTCGATGTTTTTCTTCACCACTTTAGTGCGTGGTGATTTAGAGACTATACCGCCCTCACACCCGCCACTGCAACTCCTGTCAGCTAGGATCAACAGTGGCACACAAAGATTTGACACCAAGCTCCGGAGCTCGGCGAGTCTCTCAGAGACACTAGCTTGTCTTAAACCCGCATCGAAATTAATCAGAAAGAAAAACAAAAGGAGGAGTTGGAAACAAATAGTTGTCCACTTCCCTCCGCAGCAAAGCGGGTGACAAAAAATATTGAGTCGAGAGGTATTATTTATCCTCTGATATAAAGATATACAACTGGAGAAGCCAGATGTATTAAGCACCACGGGATAAACAAATTACATGGGTTCTATAGTTTGATTGACTATCAATACACAAATGAATAAACAGAGAGGCTTACTGCTGATGATATTTCTTTCTTCATTTTATGGGAATAAATCAGGCATCAGTCCACCCTGCTGATGTAAAATGGGTTCACAAATTAAGCATATTGTTTATATTAAAACTAATAGCAGTCTTTTAGTATTCGATCAACAATACAACTTGTTGATCGAAGCTTTTAGTGTCCCATTCTATAAGCTTTATGACCTGTAGCAAAAATAGTACAACAAAACATTTAATTATAGAGTGGTCATTTATTTCGAGTCACCTTTTGTTGCCACACCTTTTATGGAACAGATAGGACGAGAGTACAAAGATAATGATCAAATTAAACAAACAAAGGGACAAGACGCCTTTTATACCCATAACAAACAATATCCTTATATTTAATTATCTCTTTTGTGTGCTTAATAACGTAAATAATTGTGAGAAATTTTAATTTCCAAACACACGTAGAACTTAAAGAATTTACGTCGTTCAATCTTCACTTGAATGGAAGAAAAACATTCTAGAAAACATATTAGAAATTGACCATATACATTCTGCAATTAAGTTTGGATGTTGAAATAAAACTATTTATTATATGGCGAATTTGATTTAATGACTAATCTGAGAATCCGCCCCGTGACCACGAAAACTGCAAAATAATTGAAAAGTGGGGAAGTTCAGAAATGAAAAATATAACTTAATTCGCTATAAAATCCGTATTTTTTTAATTTCAATGTATAATATAACATTTGCATATATTTAAAAAACCATTAAATATTGATTTGATTGTTTAACATCAGTGAAACGTAAAACCTTGATATGGTATCAGTATATATTTATATGTCTAATATAATATGTCTAATTCAAAACAATATGAAGTATATTACTAGCCAAGTTAAAACTCAAGCTTTTGTTAATTCCTAATATCCTTAGCCGTGGGGACCTATTAGTACCGCTGTAACACAATTATTTGACCAGAGCGGTTTCAGTGGGAAAATACAGTGTACCAAGAACCCACAATTACAACGAAGACAGGAAACTACGTAAGCGCTTAAGAGCGTATACACCTTGCGCGCAAAGTCAACTATAGGTATTTCTTCGTTAATTTCACGCACACATAAGCGACCAAAGCTGTGTGCGTAGACCTGCCGCGTCGGCTCGCTATACAATCGGCTCAAACAACTTTGATCCGTGCGCTTCAAATATTCAAATGAAATGTAACTGTAATATAATATCATAAAAATATTTTATTTGCATTATAAGTAGACAAATGTTACTGTGCAAGCAAATAATAATACAAATTTTGGATACTAATCATATTTTCAAATCAGTGTTCAATCAGTATACACTACGGACGTTTTATTAATCATTTCGTGTTCGAACACATAAATAGTGTTAGGGGCCTTACAACCCCTTACAATTACGAAATATATTTAATTTTATATTACAATACATAACATAATTTAGCCTCGGAATTACATACCATTCCTCCATCCTTCCATCACTACAAAATCATTGTAGGTAATAAAAATAATTAAATATTTTACTACCAAAGTACTAAGATGTGGTAATCGCATTCCGCGCGTGGCTATTTTTACTACGCGCGGCATAATCGACTGCAGCCAGGCCGGAGCGACGAGCGATACCTCCTTATTCTAGAAGGCCTTGCGGCGGTCTGATTTGATCCACGTCGGACAGCGTGTTTTATAGTGGTTTTTAAAATATTTGTAGAAAACATGAAAACTAATTTTGTTGAAATATAAAAATGGTAATTTATTGGTAAGATGTTCTTCTATTGTAATATGCAATTGCTATAAAAAATTATGTACGATAAGTTGGTGAAAAAAAATATGTTCTTGACGAGAGTTTCTGAATAATTTTGCATTGTTTAAATTTTTATTTTTCAGGAACTAAACACAAAAAGATTATTTTTCTCAGCAAAATCCCTCTATAAGGGTCTTATTAGTCTGATAATATTTTTATTTTCATCTTATATTTAGTGGTTTCGGATATCTTAAGCTTCTAAATTGCCATTTAAAGCCTAAATAACGAAACTTGTGTTCAGTAATCCGTATAGTACTCACAAATTATCCATCAATCTATAATGTTTTCCACCAAAATCCCTAGATGACAACCTTTTCTAAAATTAGTTATAATTATTTTTCCTTTAAATTGTTTATTGGTGGCTATTAACTCATTTGAAAAGTCCTGTTTTTAAGCCAAAAAGCGCGTGCAGGGTATAAACGCTCTTAACGTACTTAGTAAACGGTGTCACTTCCGAAACCGCTTCACGGATGAATAAAAAAACCTATTGATAAAACCATCGAAAATAATCTATTATCAATGATAATATAATTGGGCTATTGTATGTAAAACATAATAAATTTATATTATGTAATATACCGGGTATATCAAGACTGCTACCGAAAACGAAGCTGGGTGGTAGTTCTAGTGATTACAAATACAATGCAACTAAAAATTTCGCAAAGAAACGCGACAATTATTTTTAATGATTTTTTAAATATCATCATTTTTGGGTGCTAAATCCATAGTTATTGCTAAAATAATAATTTAAACCCTTTTATACCTTAGAGTATTTATAAATAAAAGGATATTCACTATTATATTAGGGAAATATACATTTACCGCCCAAATACGAACCTAGGAAAAAATAACCAAAAAAAAAATTGTCGCTTTTTTTTTTTCCAACATTTTCTGTTGCATTGTGTCTAAAGTCGCTTAAACTACCACCCGGCTTCGTTTTCGGTAGCAGTCTTGATATACCCTGTATATATATCTGGTATTATGATAATAAGGTTGCACTGAATAAGCAATGAAAAACATCTTCCAACCATGTTAAAGAGCGTTTATACCTTCCGCGTGCTTTCAGGCTTAAAAACATTACTTTTCAAACGAGTTAATAGCCACCAATAAACAATTTAAAGGAAAAATAATTATAAATAATTTTAGAAAAGGTTGTCATCTAGGGATTTTGGTGGAAAACATTATAGATTGATGGATAATTTGTGAGTACTATACGGATTACTGAACACAAGTTTCGTTATTTAGGCTTTAAATGGCAATTTAGAAGCTTAAGATATCCGAAATCACTAAATATAAGATGAAAATAAAAATATTATCAGACTAATAAGACCCTTATGAAGGGATTTTGCTGAGAAAAATAATCTTTTTGTGTTTAGTTCCTGAAAAATAAAAATTAAAAAAATGCTAAATTATTCAGAAACTCTCGTCAAGAACATATTTGTTTTCACCAACTTATCGTACATATTTTTTTATAGCAATTTATATTATTGCATATTATAATAGAAGAACATCTTATCAATAAATTATCATTATTGTATTTCAACAAAATTAGTTTTCATGTTTTCTACAAATATTTTAAAAACTACTATAAAACGCGCTGTCCGACCTGCATCAAATCAAACCGCCGCAAGGCCTTCTAGAGGGAGGAGGTATCGCTCGTCGCTCCGGCCTGGCTGCAGTCGATTTTTGCCGTGCGTAGTAAAAATAGCCACGCGCGGACTGCGATTGCCACATCTTAGTACTTTGGTAGTAAAATATTTAATGTTTTTTTATTACCTACAATGATTTTGTAGTGAGTATAAATTATGTTTCAAATAATATAATGGGATGTAATTCCGAGGCTATATTATGTTATGAATTGTAATATAAAATTAAATATATTTCGTAATTGTACGTGGTTGTAGGGCCCCTAACTCTTTTCATGTGCTCGAACACGAAATGATTAATAAAACGTCCATAGTGTCTACTGATTGAACACTGATTTGAATGCAACTTGACAATGTAATAATAACGAAAATATGATTAGTATCTAAATTTGTATAGTTCATTGCTTGCACAGTAATATTTGTCTACTTATAATGCAAATAAAATATTTTTATGATATAATATTACCAATATATAAATCATAAGTTACATTTCAATTGAATATTAGAATTTTGAAGCGCACGGATCAAAGTTGGTTGAGCTGACTGTATAGCGAGCCGACGCGGCAGCTCTACGCACACAGCTTTGGTCGCTTATGTGTGCGTGAAATTGACGAAGAAATACCTACCTATACCTATAGTTAGAATACCTATAGTTGACTTTGCGCCCAAGGTATAAACGCTCTTAAGCAACGTTTTCAAATACTACTCAGAAACATTTGGTCACAAAATGTTGTTTAATATTAGAACATGATGCCATATTACTGAATGTTAAGGAATGGTGCTGACTTTTCAAAAAAATCCACATTTGTTAGCAATCTATAACGTTTTTACAAAAAGTTGTTGCCCGTTGTTCTTGGTAACTACAACTGAAACTAAGATGACGTGACGAGACGTGGTATCGGGTGAATAGACAGTGATTAAAAACAAAATTTTCGATACTTATCGAAAATTATATGTTTCTCAACGTGACAATCTATTTTAACGATCTGAATAATAAGTTCTAATTATTATTGGTATTCGAATTTACTACCCCGAACTACGGGTTTGCCTGCGACCTATAAACCGCTGTACCGCGGAGATAAAATTATTGCACTGTGTGAGCAATTCAGAGAGATCTGCGTATTAGAATAAAACTCGTAGACGTTGACGAAACAAACAGCCAAATAAAAGTGGAACTGGGCGGTCAGGTCTATAGTATGTCATAGGACTGCTGTGATGTGTGGGCCAGGACTGATACCGAATGGACTCCACAAAACGTGAAACGCCTTTTGCCAGACCGCGCAGGACGTGGTGAGATGGCTTAGATCATTTTGATAACAACTGGCAGAAGAAAGCCTCGGATAGGGAGGGTCGAAGAAAGGGAGGCATTTGGTTTGAAGTGGGACAGTATAGGCTAGAAATTATAATAATTATCTCAATAAAACATCCTTTTTGGAATCCATCATCATAATCATCATCTCAGCCACAGGAAGTCCACTGCTGAACACAGGCCTCTCCTAAGGATTTCCACATCGACTTGTTGCAAGCAGTCTGTATCTAGCGATTTATCATTTTACTTTTTGTAATTACATAATGTAAAATACATATTTTTACAACGTGCGGCGTTTTACTATTTGCAAAAACAGTAATTCATGTAAAAAAAAGTTATTCTAATTATTTTAAGTATTAGAGTAATTTACTGCTGATAGGTCTCTCATATTATGTGAGAATCCATCTGGGTAGGTACTACCGCAATGTCAATTTCTCCCGCCAAACAGCAGTGTAAATGCACTGTCGAGTTTAGGATTGAAGGACATTGTAGCCAGAGCAATTACTGGATATTTTGAGACTTTATACCTTTTGTCGCAGGAAGGCGTGTGCAGTGGCATGCCAAGCATTGTTTTGTAATTCAAGGTTTGGTTTTGCTACTGTTTATGAGCGGTCGTATCGCTTTCGATCAGGCGAACCGCATGATCGTCTCGCAATTCGTTGGTAAAATAATTTTTTTTTTCATGCTCATTTCATACTTACATGGAGATAATTCCACAGGATAATTCTACATTTCAGTCAATCATCATGGGTGTCACTCACGCCAATATAATTTTATTAAACCTTATTTCTGCCCTCTGTCCTAATAGGTCCTTTAATATTAAATGAAGCAAGGTTCTGTCAGTGAGCCCAAGAGCCACATTTAGACATGATTGTTAAAACCACTTTAGGAAGCTGTACTCCGAAAGTTGGCAGTAAGCTGCCTTGATCCGTTCTACGTTAAGATAACGTGAAATCTGAAATCTAGACAGGATCTATGAACACGTTCTCTGAATTAATTAAATAATTGCAAGCAATTAATCATGTGCTCTAGTTGTTTTGTAACTTTCTTATTTACTTTGGGAGCACAATACCTACATTAATTTTGAGCTATATTTGTATTGCAAAGCAAATTCAAGTGTAGTCATTGACTTATATTCTACCGTTGATATCGATGAGTGTAGTATTTTTTTATTGATCAATGTAATATATGGGATATTTGTCTCTATTCACGGAAATATAATTATTTTACCTCGTGTTCCACTAATTTAGACGGTGTGTAGTACGATATGATTTGACTTGACAGGCATCGCGTCGTGGCGGGTTGCGTAGCGTTTCAGTAGTATATTTTCAGCCATATATAATGTGAAAGCTGAAATCTAGACAGCATTTATACACACATTCTCTAAATTATTTTAATGCAATTAATTTTTTTTCCACTAAGTCTATATTGATAAATAGAACAAATATTAATGTTAATCCAAGTCTCATAAATCAAGTCTTTGTCACATGTACCACAGTGGCGTTCATCCAGAGGTGCCTTACGAAGTTTGAGCAATGAGTGTAAGTTTAGAGCGTAATAAGTAACGAGTCTGTCAATACTCGGTAGTACCATACAATAAGTAAGGACGGATAAATTGTACACATACTAATATGTGTGTACTACTGATGAGAACGATGCATCTACTGAATCTTTTAGTTAAATTTTGACGCAATATGACTCTTCCTTCTTTCTTTTTTCAGCCAAAGAAAGTAAATTACTGAACATAGGCCTCTCTCAAGGACCTCCACATCGACCTGTTCGAACCCTTTAAATTTACCTTATTCATTTATTTTGTATATTTTTGGTATAGGTAAACATAAAATTGTCTAGAGAATGTAACTGGTTAAATCAATTGTTTGTGGAGGTGTGTATCTATTCAACATTCTCATTCTCGACGTAAGCTATTGTAGCTATTACTTAGGCCAGATTTTGTACATCATCGTCATCATCATCAGCCCGTTGCAGTCAACTGCTGGACATAGGCCTTTTTGGAAGAGATTTTGTACGAATATTGAGAGTTATTTGCTTTTGATATTGGCACGACAAAATAATAATGACCCAATTATCAGCCGATATGAGATGTTTTACTCTCGTCGGTCAATAGTTACATATGCCGACCTGATTTTATCCGGATATAAACAGGAGAACGCAAAACGCGATGCACTTACGTGAGTCCGGTGTACTACCAGGCCAGATACGAATATTGTACGACTGGCCAATTAGATCTTAGTTACGAATACAAACGAAATGTAATAACATTATTTCACTAGGTGTACTGTGAGACGGTACCACCCTGGTCGATCCGACACATTAGTGCTGCAGTCCTGGCTGCAATGTGGCTCTACCTCTATATTATGCTTATGTTAGGTTCGTCACAGTTTCTGTTTTCATTTATTGACAGCAACAATACTTGGAGACTCGGCGAGTCTTTCAATCGAGCTTCAATGCTCGGTGTCATTACAAGGCGTGCCATTGTTGATCCCGGTTTACAGGATTTGCAGGGTATGAGGGTGGGACAGTCTCTTGATTGCAACAATGGTTATAAGAAAATGTTTATTGGTTGTTGTAAAAATGGCTGCAAATTCCAATGAAACTTGGTTAAAACGAACTTGATGTTTTTTTTTTGCTCTGCAATATGGGCGTCGCGTCGCTTTCTTTAAATACACGACTTACAATCGCAATGTCAATGTTAGCCCGCAATAACTATGTTTTGTGTTGTTAAAAAAACGATCCTTTTATAAGATCCTTAACCCATTTAACACCCATTATCATACTGGTATAACATTTTGTAAATATAATAAAATTGCAACACGAAATACTTCCATAGTTTTGTAATATTTAAATTACTTTAATTTGCAGTTGCACATTAAATATTCCGGCAGTGGTAGTAATTAACGTTCATATAATAATTAGCAGTCATAATGTATTTAAGCCGAATAATTTAATTTTATTTCTAAAAAATGGATATAATAATTCTATACTTGATGATACGTAAACCTTGTTTTTCATATATTGTGAGTGCTCACATGTAAAGACTTTTAGGTCTGGAACTAAGAGTTAGCCTATAACAATAATAATAAATAATAAGCATGGTTGTAGAACTCTTTATCAAGTAATTTGTTTTGTTTTCGGAATAAGCAACAAATCGTGTTTTGTTCATGTTTGATTGTAAAGAGTACAAATAAAGCAATCAAGTTTAATAATTTAACTAGAACTAACCTTTGTTATGTAAATAAAATGTGGTAATCTAAAAATGTAGAAGGTCATAGAATAACTCATCAATGATATATTCCTCAGATAAATCGATTATAACGGAACAAAACCGTGGATAATGCAAATGTTTCTTTATTCGAAACTCGATTATTTACGATTTCGTAAATGTGTATGTTGTCAGAACAATTAACAATAGAATTTATGTAGCCAAGAATTCTAAAAATTAAAGTGTAGGTATAAAAAAATAAATGCAACATTTGCGACCATCCTGATTCTTTAATATTATTGTTGTAGTCATCAGAAATTTTGAAAGATTAATGCCCTCATAACATCCAGCCCAGAAACAATATCGTGGGCCATCCAATCGTTTACTTCGGTTAGTGGATCGAACCTGCGCAAGTTTCACACATCTCTCTCAGGTTATCTACCAAGTGCACCTTGGAGTTTGTGAATCGATTTTATATGCATGATGATATTCGGTCTTATTATCAAAAGTATTGATTTTTTTACCAAAGATTTGATCGTCAATTTCCATTATGCAATCAGTCAAGCTATTATTCTTCGTTGTAGAGTTGTAGAATATGTCAAAAACAGGTATTGAGAACGATCGTGCGTCCAATTGTTTTCTAAGGACTTAGCTTACACAACGATACATTTCGTAACATATTTTGAGTTACTGCGCAAAAAATATCGTGCAAAAATAATTGCAGTATTAAAATGAAAATTTGCATTTTGAGCGTGGTGTTCTATAGGTCACCGATATATCAACTAGATTGTAATTGATTTCTGTGTCATATAAAATGATACCTAACATTTTTAAAAGTTATACGTCTATTTTGAAAAGCAATTACGTAATTAAAATATGAGTTACCAGCGTTGCCTTCTAGATATTAATTCTATTTTGTCATGTTCCCACGCAACGACGGCGGTGGTTAAATATGCACATTGCAATACATGCTAGCTTATATAGCGGAGAGGATGAGTTTCTTCATGGGCATCTTTCTTCATGGTTTTTTTTTATTGCATTGAATGACGAGACGCGCAAGCCGTTCGCCTGATGGTAAACGATATGACCGCTCATAAACAGTAGAAACATTCCACTGCGCTCATCATCCTGAGACATAAGATGTTATGTCTCAATATGTCTAGTAGTTACTCTGGCTACAATGTCCTTCAATCCGAAACACAACATGCATTGCATTTACGCAGTGTTGTTTCACGGGAGAAATAGACATTGCGGTGGTACCTACCCAGATTGCCTCTCACATATGAAAGACCTACCACCAGTAAAATGATCTCGAAAATTCAGCTGAAATGACCTTTGCAGGATTTATAACTTATTTATTTTCGACTCTACCAGTACCTTTACGTTGATACTTGAATATAATTTAACATAAATATATTTTTGTCATTACATGAAAGTGCACATAAATTTATTTAAAACTACTGTTGATAATATGCTTAAGCGTGCGAAGGCGCGTAAATGGGGCATTCTTGAGCAATTTGTCCTTCCATCGGGTCTTCAGGGCATCGAAGGGCATCGCAAACCTACCAAAACGTTTTTATAGAAGACAGTCCGCATTGTAAAATATATTTTGCGAAAATAATACCTTTAAAAACCTTATTAATTTTAGCCTCTTGTTTCCTATAATAAATTAAATTAATGTGATACTTATAATTTGAACATTTTAAACAATATCCGAATCCACAACGATGTTCATGAATACGTAAATAATTATGCAAGATATTAGTATAGGTCAGGTCTACTATTAACACGACAATACTAAATTCACAGTACTTAAACTCCGACAATCTCTGGCCTTGAGTAGGGGTTTATTCAAAGGTAATGAAAAGCGGCGGAATGCAAGGTGTCATTGTTGCCGTTTGATAGCGTATGTTTAGCATACGGGCAAATTGTAGTTATGAAAAATATATGCGAGTTATTTTTATTGGTTAAAGCGGTGTCCTCAATCAAATAGATTCGATTAAAATAATGACAAAGTGCGTGGTGGTCTGTTTGTAAATGGACTAGACGCGACTGCCAACATGTTCATGGTGGTCGCGGGTTCGAATCCCAGGGCACACCTCTGACTTTTCGGAGTCATGTGTGTATTGATAGTCAATCACCACGCAATACAACGGTGAAGGAAAACATCGTGAGGAAACCTGCATACCATCAGTGGCGTGCCTAGGGTTGTGGACTAGGGCAAGCCCAATATTTTTTTAGTAACAATATGTATTGGTTCAAGAGCAAAATGGTATTAAGAAAGAAGAACGTGTTCATCATGCGATAGAGGGCGAAACTATGCGATGTAATTAAATAAAAATTGACCCCAGATTCGAATCCGAGACCTCAACTTTGCGCCATCGAGGCAGTCCCAGACCTACCACACGATCTATATAAGATTAGGATAAAAACCAATAAAATAATAACTATCTTTATCACCGTTATGAAAAAATCTATTACAACAAGTTGTTTCGAAAAAATCTAATAGATGGCGCGATTTCCACGGCCATCTATTTAATATTGCCAAAATACTGAAGGGCCCATCATTAGTTTTAAATAGATGAATAAAACAAATGTGTAAGTTAAATTACTTTTGGGCATGCATACGTAACTTTATATTGTAATTATTTTGTAAATTAATAAACGGCACTACAATAGCACAAGTCGGCGTCGTGTTTAACTTCGCGGCCACAAATTATTGTTAATATATTCATGTTATGTTTTTGTGTATGCATGTGATTTTTTGATTCATCATGAGCTCTGAAAGAAAGCTAAGGAATATCTGAAAAAAACTACGATTACTGTCTACGCGAGCATGTTTTGAAATCTCATCACATATTATGTATATGACGCATAAAGAGGTTTCTATACGCTGTTTACCGGAATTATGAAAATATATTAATGCATTCACATGTTTTTGTCAATTACTATAAAAGTACCAGTTAAATTATTTAAATCACTATAGCCGGAACAATTCCAAAAATTTAAGTACATCGTTGGAAAAAAATATACAACACCGACAGTATAACTTATTAGTATGAGAACATCCAGCAATCTATGTAGTTATGTGCACTGATCTATAAAATTGTATTCTATAGTTTTCACTACTTTCGAGAAATACACAACAAATCAGGCGTAGGTTTTCGACCAGATACGAGTAGTTGTTTGTCTACGAAATGTAATGAATTTACCTTTTCCTCGCCGATCAACACTTGCACACACTTCAAACCATCACAAGGCACATTTTCACCCATTATTATACATAATAAACGTAAAATACTATAATGAAACAAAAACTAAACGTATATGTTCAGTTGTTACTGGTTAATCGTCCGCTCGAAAGACATAATTATAAGCGTGAAGCTAGCCACAGGTCCTAAATTATGGACAATTCCAAATTAAGTATTCTAAATCTAATATATTCATAAAAATATTTAAAACATCATAATACGGTCTCAAAAAATATCTATTTATTTTATATATTATCCAATATAACTTGTAGCAAAACATAAATATTTTTCGATAAATTTGGATCTTAATATGACATGTCAAGTGCACAACTTCACTCCGCGAAGCCGGGCATTTTGCTTGGTACAAATTGCATAAAAAAATGGCTATATGTATAGGTACGTAGTGTCATGGTAATAGCATTTCACCCAGAGGTGCGACTGAGAGGGCAATATACGCCAGAAGCAGTGGCGGCGTAAGATAGGTTGGCACCCGGGGCGGTTTTGCATTGAGCACCCCTATAGAAAATATAACACCCAATATGAAACAAGCCTACACCGGACATATCGTGCACGTATGAAATCTGACTTTTATCGGAGGAAAGCTATTATGCTCTCGTTTCGGTGCCTCGGAGGCGGCTGGAACTGTATGCTAGTGTCACTGGCCTTCCAGCCTGGCACGTTACGGATGTTTTGTCCGAGCCGGGTCCCTCATAAAAGCTTCGCTAACATACCGACTAAATAATCCCTTGGATGACCGTCACACGCATTATGGGCGGCCGCAGAGATCACAAGGCGAAAAGCGCATGATCGATGACTGCCTCAGCGTCCTATAGAAAATCATTACTGGTTCTTCTTTTAAAGGGTGCTACTGTTTCAGGACGCCGCGCCGGTTAAAGATATTTAGGTCATCTACGTAGGTAAGGACGCACCGCCCCCTGCACAGTATGCCTAGCCCAGTATAATGCTGCCTCTTATGACGATTAGGAAATACCGTGGCGACATTCTTATACCCTACGATAGGGTAGAGACGCCGCAGCAGTTCAGCCATTTGTCGCCAGGCAACCCTTTTGTGCAGGTGGCGGCGAGCGGGATCGTTTACTTCGGGATCCTGTTTCGTGCTCTTCTTCTTCGACATTACGTTCTCGCAGAACGAGAGCATTGCTTGCCAAGCCCTGCGAATCTCGACCATGGAGGGCATCACACCCGAGAGCGAGAGGTCTACTCTGGCGGCTGCATAGAGTATTCTGCGCTCGTCACCCCACAGTGGGCACTCCGAAAGAGTGTGTTATTTTCACAATGATGACACACTTCGGTTTCATTCTCACCACCCGCCACATATATCTAACGAAGCAACCGTGCCCCGATAGAGTAAGTATCAGATGGGTCGCAACGTGCCGTGGCGCCTATTCGGCCTGTTGGTAAAAAAAGGACGCGTTGCCAGATTGGTCTACTCACCAGCACTGGGATGATTGTCTATCCTAGGGTACCACTCCTCCAAGACGGCCAATGTATCTCTCTCTAAGGGCTGGTGGCTCCCCTTGACATGACGATTCCAGTCGCTAATAATAAACCGACGACGAAAGGGCTTTGGCATCATCGTCCCAGGGAAGGAAACCAGCCAGAAAACAGGCAGCACCTTGGGAGATCGTACGATATCCCTTGAATAATGATCATCCGCTACACCACCACTCGAGAGAACAGCACAGTCTGTTCAGAGATTCAACCGAAACAGAATATGTTCGAATTAGCCTCAAAGAAGCTTGGTATGCTCAACGAGGCATTATATCGCGTTGGGTCTGCAATGATATAAGGCGCAGGTTCAGCCCCACGTGGAACATTGCACCCATCTTTGGGCAGGGGCATCCCATTACCAACTTTTCCCATTCGACCGATTTCAACGTCGGGCAGGTCGATTATCGACGATCGCGTTCTTTCTGATGTTCGGAATTTTCTCTGCTGCTGAGTTTCACCAACGGACAACGCAGCAAACCTCCAAATACCACTTTAGTACCTTTCTCCCGACATTTTCTTGTACGTACAACAAATCTCGAGATCCAATTGCCAAAAACAACATTTCCGAACAAATACGACCTGGCCACCTTCAAGAAAATAGCGTATTCTCGTCTTAAAGGTCGTAACGCATCTCTATGCCCCACGGTGTTACAGATGTTCATGGTCGACGGTGATCACTTACCATAACGTGGAACCGTATGGTCGTCTGCTACCTATGATATAAGTATAAAAAGAAACCGTAAAAAGCCATCGATCGCACAACTCCCGCATACAGCCTCTGGTGAGGGGTGCCGGAACCTTCGAAGTTGAGTTGGTTAGACCAGGACTTCCCGAAGTTATTTGTACTGTTCAGACATAGACAGACATTCCCATACGAAATTATGTTTTTTTTTACGATTCCCTCAGATCAGCCCCTAATAACAGATTATCAGAAAAACTCTTAATTTGACATATCATTTTAATTAGAATATAAAGAAAAAAAGAACAGATATATTTATTTTACTTTTGGTTAGCTGATAATGGGAAGAATGGGCTTGCTTTTCTGAGCATAGCTTCCCAAAACGGGGCTCCAGTTTGGCTCACTCGACTCGATCGCCCCTGGGACAATACTGCGACGTCCCAGGGAGTCGTGACGCTTGGTTTGGCAAGCCCTAGGCTAGAGAATGCGTCTGCTGCCTTGGCTAGTTTCGATCTCAGCCTTTTGAAATGGACATGAACATTCCACCGACTATACAAGACAACTCTAACATACTTCACCAGGAACTGATAGAGACCTCCACGTCATCAAATGTTATGTGGGCCCCTGCAAATGGCTCCTAGACTCGTGCAAGCGGTAATCTAAAATTTATCCACTGCGATACCCAGCTACCTGTAGCTGTAGTTAGAGCATGAGACATTATATTAAAAAAAGAAGATATACAATTGCGATAAACTTCCAAATATACTATTAGTATACAAATAGCTAGATACAAGGGTTGGTAGATATTTCTGGATAAAGGTAGACTTTCTGTGGGTGTCTTTGTCACCCCTTGGTACTTGGTACCCGGGGCGGACCGCCCCCTCCGCCCCCCCTTTACGCCGCCAGTGGCCAGAAGCCAGGTAAAAGCACACGAGAGAGAAAAAGATAGATAATACTTTGGTGTGTTCCATCTTTTTAAGATATTGCGTCACGCGTTGATTTTGAATGAGATAATTTTATATTAGTTTTAGACCGCGGCGCGGCGCTCGCTTAGGTGAGTTGCCGGGTGCGGCGCGGGTGCTTCGTCGCAGGCGCGGGGTCCATTATAGCGCGGTAAATTTAAAAATGATAGACGTTTTGCATTAAACGAATATATTTTATTTAAAGTACTGATTTGTCTTTAGGATTGAGTATATGCGTATTAAGTAAGGCAAGCCGGGCTTTTGGGCTTGTATGGAAGTACCGCCACTGCATACCATAGCGATTTATAAAAAATTCTATGGTATGTAAGTCCGCCAACCTGCACTAGGCCAGCGTGTTGGACTATATGGCCTAACCACTGTCAATCGTACTGTCGATTGTAGGCCCGTGCCCTGCAGTGGGACGTATATGGGCTGATACAACAATGACAAAGTTGCAACTTGCAACACATAATTGACAGCCTCTGAGGGGCAGTTAGTTAGACGCCGCCTGTGAAACGAGAGGTCGCGGATTCGATTCCCGCACCGAGAGAAATATTTGTGCGTCATATAAATATTTTTTCTAGGTCTTGGTGTATGTGAGACCGAAAAGTCTCTAGTAGTCCCTGATACCCACTACACAACACTCGATCTTAGTGTGGGGTCAGAACTATGTATGTGACAGTTGGTTTATAAATAAATAAAGATACTAACGAGATACTACCAGTGCCTGAAATTGTTTTGTGCTACGTTTCCTAATATTTTGATTTCTCTTTTTCAGCAACAAGAAATAGTATGGTGAATATAGGCTTAAAAAGTTTTTCAACAAACTGTTGTCAGTTGAAAAGCTTTCTCGTCTGTCTGTCAACCTGTTGAGCTACTGACGGTGATGTCGGGCAATAACGTTATTGACGCCAAAAGCTACGAGCTGCAATCGTCAAATCTCTTACAATAATGTTGTTTTAAGCTATAGTCTGAGGGTGAACAAACGTAATTTTGAATTGCAGATATTTATAAAGTCTTACAGGACTTATTATTGTATGTAAGGAATTGGTAATTTATTTTTAAGATGTTTTAGATTATAATTATAGCAGTTTGATATATTTTCATTAAATATTATGCCTCGCAATCCAGATATTTGTATTGTAATCTCCAGAGCAGTTTACGATGCGGCGTAACGTGTCAGTAGACAGTAAAATTAACATTTTCAAATTCATTTTAGAATGAATATGAGAAATATTATGCAACCACATTATTTTCGTCCACATTTTTGTCATATTAATAATAAATTTCCCTGGCGCAGTTGCCGGCTGTTAAACGAAAGTTGATGGGTTCGATCTCCGTACATAGAATATTGTTCGTGTGAACCATAAGTATTTAGTTTCGGTCTAAGAGATTTTAGCCCGAAAATTTTCCCGTAATTTTTGATACCCACGACACAAGATCTTGGTAACATAATTTAAGGTCGGGATTAGGTGATTTTTAAGTATATTTATTTATTCATATTATTTTGATTATTCCTTACTGGACTAAATCAGCGGAGATTGCCCTATTTTACCTTTTGAAACTGTGTAATCAAGGAGCAGGGTTTTAAATTAACTCATTACAACTTTTAATTACACTTAAAACTGATTAAAGTTCAGCACGCGGATGAAAGCAAAGTTTGCTTGAACTGAAAACTTAAGATGACATTGTAAGTAGGTAAAAAGTATCATAGAACTGAGTTAATTACTTTGGTTTAAGATTGGTTTATAAGTCCTTATTATGCTTTACTTCTGAATTTAGTTTTTTTTTTCGTAAAACAGATAACCATATCAGCTTTGTAGGAACTTGGTTTCTTATAATGAATTTTTTAGTTATAAAAACTATTTATTGACCTCTGTATATCCTTTTCTTATATCCATCCCATAGTTTTCTTTAAGACATTGCTTTTCCGCGATAAGATGGACTTTTAAATTTTATTGATTTCTTATTGTGTTTAATTCATTTTTTGTTTGCATAAAAGTGCATATAAACAAATTTTTTTGATGCTTAATACCTCCACTACTAACAAGTTTTAAGTCTATTCATTTTAAGTGTAGACTGAGTATGTAAGGTAATCGAACGTGAACAACTTAATTGAGTAGCTTGTCGTCCTGAAATATCCGATGCCAATAATGAGGTTAATTGTTGCCGAGGGGTTTTAGAGAGTTTAGTTAAATATGGAGTTCGGCTGTTATATTCACCAAGGTGCTGTCCCGGAGTTCCTTATACCCACCTTATGTTACCAAAAGGGTAGCTGAATAGTTTTCCTCTCATAAAAAAGAACGCGGACAACTGCCACAAAATGGGTTTTTTACGACTTCCACGTGCCTTCACGCACCATTCAACTTCACTGTAGAAGTAAAGGCCTGTTGCGGCTGCCAACATGTTCATTGTGGTCGCGGGTTCGAATCCCAGCGCACACCTCTGACTTTTCGGAGTCATATGTGTATTGATAGTCAATCACCACGCAATATAATAGTAAAGGAAAACATCCTGAGGGAACCTGCATACCATAGCGATTTGTAAGGATTATTATGGTATATTAAGTCCACCAATCCGCACTAGGCCAGCGTGGTGGGCTATATGGTCTAAGCTCTCTCAATCGTAGTCTCGATTGTAGAGGAGGCCCGTGTACTGCAGTGGGCGTATGTACATTGGTATAATGCAGTACAGTACAGTGAAGTTTAGAATTGGTCAAACGAAAATGTGGCTGAATTAAACGTGTATTAATATTAAACTTATAGTTTCAGTGTAAGTCCTTGCTCGCTGGAATACGAGTAGGTACAATTTAATTTATTCCGTGAAATGAAAGATACAAGGATAATATTATCATTAAAATGAGTTTACTTTAGAGTAGTAAATTGTTATGCAAATAATAAAAAAAAAACAACTTCCTTAATAAAGTAAAGGCCGAGTGAGAGCCGCCTGAATTTTTGTTAAAGGATTGTATTGCATAAAAAAATCATATGCATTTTAAATATATGCATTTAGTTAACAAGGCAATATATTTCTGCATTTTTTACAGTGTCAGGATTTGAAATTCGACAACCCGCACTAGATTACCTCGCGGTGAGGCCTGAATCCTTGTCAATTGTAGAATAAACCTTTGTATGAGTTCTTATTACAATTATTACATAACCAACGACAAATCCCATATTGATATACCCAGTTTTATATACCTACATATACAACTACCTACTAACTAACTACCTACATATACATATACGAGTTTCCGAGAGTCCAGAATAAATATGCTGCCTAAATATGTAAATATAATATAAATATATCGATATAGAGTCAATCACCTTTCAGACGCAAATATTCTATCTGGATTGCATTTTAATTATCGACGGGCGTATTGTAATCTCTTCTCGTGAATATCATTCTGTAATCTAGACCTCTATCCCGTTGTGCGATTAAAAGATCCTTTATTTATACAGCAAGGTTACGCTACAGCGATCGTTGAAACGAGAATAATCCGCGGATAATTTATATGTAACGAAATAAGAGTAGAATTTAAATAATCCGAATGGGTAGCCTTTGGTTTAGGACTCAGGTTCAAGAATCACGGCGTGGGATCGCTCCGATCAGTTTGCGGCGTGCCTTGCGACTGTGCGCGCGCGCCTCACACGTGTTCCATTTTCAAATTTTGCGGGGTAAGGTTTTTTATTTTTAAATTAAGAATATAATATACTTTGATGAAATTAATTGGATTAATTAACGTAAACGGGATTTTTTATATTGTTACACAAAATATTTTTTGAATTGGGTTATTGTTATATTTTGTTGATTTAATTATAATGTAATGTAATGTCAATGTTACTTTATATTCTTAATATATAATTTCATAAAAATAATGATATATGGTATCAAATAATTTTCTTATCAATAATTAATAATTATTCAGTTTATATTCAAGTAGAAAATCAAAAACAAGATGATGCTTGTTAATCCGACCTAAATTTAATCACCTTGTATTGATAACGATAGCGACAATTATAAAAATAATTACGATATGACATTCATTTCATTATATAGGAATTTTCAGTACAGTATGGTACGTACTATTTATATTTTATTGCCTATATATTTATTTTGATAATATTCTAGCATTAGAATAAAACCAATGTCAAATGACAATGACCTTAGATTTTGATTAACATTGTAAAAACTCACATGATATGGGTCAAGTTCTTTGAATTTTTGTTTTAATATGTGTGCAATTTATAATCATCAATTATATGTTCCGATGTACATAAAAGCTGTTCAAAAACGTAACCAAACCGCACATCCTTTTTTTACAACTGTTTTCGAAAACACTTGCCATTATGTCAGTTAATTTTAGCCACGTAAAATATAATTTAATATAATAAGTACTTTTTTATTTATACTTGTCACAATTATAATATATTATGCCTTTGTTTATGTCAATTTTATTTGCATATAATTATGTATGTATTTTTTTCACATAAACTTTCAAATCTCTTCTATTGTATTCGCTACTATCATACATAAATCATTATTGAGTTAAAAAGTTTCTGATCTCAATATCCGCGATCTAATTTTCATTATTATACATATAATATTCTGAGTATAATTAATAAATTAAAAATAATATAGAATCATTGGCGTGTGTAGCATTGGCAGCCGGTGACCTTGACGACGGCCACTCGACCGATCATGCGGCCGCGTAGTCCTCCATCCACTAATATTTTTCATATTCGCTATAGATATTTCTTTTAATTCATATTTTTCTGAATATAAAAAAATGTTTAGATATCTTAAATAATATAAGATGTTTACTTTAATAATAAAGGCAGATTTAAAAACTATTTTAGTTAAAGAATGTTTTGTCCTTCTAACGACTCTTGAATTTAATTTGAGGGAAGAAGACAATTAAATTCAATAAAGAATTGGGTGTGGGAGGAGGCTTATATTCAGCAGCGGACTTCGTTTGACTGATGGTTGGAAGAAGGCAAAACATTCAATAACTATCATTTTTCAAATAATGTCATAATTATGTATCACAAGATTATTGTGTTGCCGTGTGTGGGCGACTAAGGATGACTCAGAAATGAGATCTGTGGTGTTGTTTAGTAAACATATTGTACAGTAACCTACTGTGTTATCAATTTTGTTTGTACTATATCATTAAATAGTATATCTTAACTATTATTACTATTACTATTAGATTTTAATCTAAAGTATATTTTTCAGTATTTAAAAAGGCCCCAAAAGTTAATAGAAAAAAGGAATAAAATACTATTTGTATACATTGTTTCAGTGTAACTAAACTGAATCGGGTGGTTTTCCCTAACTGAAAGTCAATCCTACTCTTTAGCTTATAAGAGCTATATGTACAAATAGTTTCATTCGAGATTTTTTATATAACTAGTCCATAATTATATCAGACACCGTAGGAAAGTCACAATAATTTATTTCCTAATCGATAACATGCAACAACGTTTAGTAGATAGATCTGTATCAGCCCATATACGTCCCACTGCAGGGCACGGGCCTCTTCTACAATCGAGAGTACGATTGAGAGTGGTTAGGCCATATAGTCCACCACGCTGGCCTAGTGCGGGTTGGCTTTAGTAGATAGATGTAAATAAAATATATCTTCAGTTCTTTGCATTGAGAATCAAGTAAATGAATATATAAATAATTTATTGCGCGAATAATGCATAATCGAATCATAGTCTTTTCAATTTCATACTGGGTAACGAGATCTTCCATATTATTTATTATTCAATACTCAGAGATACGGAACTTTAATTACTGAGCAGGATTCTTATGTATTACAATATGATACATTGATATTATGACACTTTGTCAGAGGTACTGAACAGTTGGTATGTGTAAGACTAATGACGTGTATGGATCACCTGTTTGCGAGGGAGCGGACTATTGGCACGTGTTACGCAAATTACCCATATTAGATGCTTATCATATTTGTATAGAGCCACAGTTATTATACTTAACCACAAAGGAAGAATCACAAAGGAAGTTAAGGATTAAAGTTCTAGACAGAATCTAACTCAGAAACTTTTTAATTTAAAGTCAGAGGTCTAGTTTTATCCCCGCCCTCATAAAAAAATGTATATACGGATTTCTAACTAATGTTTATGCCAGGATTTCTTAATTTTTGTAATTATTTTTTAAACAAATCATTATATAAACATATTACTAAAATATAGTATTATAATTAATTAAGAAAGAAAGAAAGAAAATTATTTATTTGTAACAAGTAGCAGTAACAAAACCAAAATATTAAAAAAAAAGATAGTGATACAAATAATGCTTGTTACAAAAACGGACCACACTCAGCATGAGCTGGTGTTACCAGCGCTGGTCTTCCGTGTGGCCGTGATGTGATGTCACGGGCGTCAAACAAACAATATAATATGTTCATAACTAACTTAAGACAAATCATAATAAAAAAGAGAAAAATAATAACAATACATTTTTAAAAAATTTGTTTATCCAATATCAATGTAATTCATTGAGACAACATCTCGCCCATTATCATGACTCTCATCGATGAGCTTAAGTTAGATAGCTGATGTTTGCTACCAAATACTGAGTATTTCATTTAATCTCTTTAAATTATTAGTATAGAAGTATATTCAGATATATTCCTTGGTATATTTTAAAAACTACGTGTTCTTTACATTTCTAATTGTACGTATGATATCCAGTGTTTATATCCTGTTATCAATTAAGATGAGCTCTCTGTCTCCATCGGTTGGTCCCTCATGTCTTAAGATTGTTGTCAGCAACAATCCGTATCTGGAGCGAATGGTCTACCTCCACGATTGCGAGCGAAGAGGTTTCATTTGGTCAGTCTATTTTCTTGAGGAGCTAGGAACAAGGTAGGCAGTTTATGAATAGTATGTCGGTAGGTTTTATTGGTAGACAAAGCGTGTATAATAAATCTCCTATACCGGGTTTTTATTTAAATAAATATTTGACATTTATTTAAATGATCAGATGTTTGTTGAATAAATGAACTTATAAAGGTCGCACGAAGTGGCAGAGTCCATGTGGAAAAGTAGACATCCTGTGTTTTCAGTATAATACATTCAATATAATACATGAAGGTCACCTGGCCTGCATCCTACAGACCATAGAGGCAAGCAGAGACTATAAGTGTTCACTTTCCTCGATGCTGAAACACTACTCACGTTTCGTCCACTTGCGTCAATCTCATCTATTCTGGTCGGTTCAGGATACTTTTGATCTGTCTAGTCTTGTTTATGGTGCCATCGATTACTTAATAACGAGTAAAATATTTCTGTTTGGTGATAAAATACAAATTAGCATTGTTTACATACAGAACTGTACCCGACTGGATTAAAGTAGCACAGGATACACTGGATGTCTTTGGAGGAGGCCTTCACCTATAGAGGGGTTCTTGCTGTGTCGAAACCACTTACGATGGGCTGTCCACAAGGTTCGATCTTAGGTTCTTATTTGTGGAATTTAGGGTTCGACGATTTTCTTGCAATTGCCTTGCCGTCAGGGTGTTCTTTGACCGGATATGCGGACGACGGCCTCTTGCTTATAGAGTTAAATAGTAGGTCGGGATTAGAAGTTATGTCGGACGCGTGTTTAAAACTAATATTATGTGATTGGGGCCATCGAAATCGCTTAACCTTTGCACCACAAAAAACGTTCCAATTACTTCTGAAAGGAACTTTAAAATCACAGCCGCGAATTAAATTTAATAATATCACTGTTAAAAAAAAGGAATCGGTTTGTTATCTTGGTTTAATTTTAGAAAGGAATTTTTCCTTTCTTGAACATATTAAGAACGTCGGGGAAAAGTCGAAAAGGAACTTTTTTGCTTTGACAAGAATATCAAAATCAACGTGGGGGCTATCTTTCAATACACTAAAAATCATCTATGGAGCAACTTACTTAGGATGTATCTGTTATGGATCTCCCGTATGGGCTGATAGGGCTACTATCGGTGCTGTGCGAAGAAAACTGCTCCAGAGCCAACGTTTGGCGTTGATATTCTTGTGCAAGGCATTTAGAACTGTTAGTACCGAAGCTTTGCCTGTCTTAGCGGGTGTAATTCTAGTCAACCTGGACGTGCAACGTCGCGCCGCGATGTATTACTCTAATAGGGAGAATATGGATAAAAGTTTTTTTACCGCACGTGAACTTTTAAAAGTTGACAGTTTATTTAAACCGGTTTCAGTGGTATATAGAACTATTAGATGAATGGCAAAATAGATGGGAGGTATCTTTGAAGGGCCGGCATCTATACCAATTTTTTCCTTGCGTACGTGATCGTTTAACAAAGACATGGCTAGATGTCGATTATTGCGTATCACAATTTCTCACGGGCCATGGTAACTTTAAGTCTAAACTATACTCTTTTAGGATTGTTGCGTCGCCTGCGTGTCCATGTTCAACACCTAATTGCGAGTAGGAGCAGTCGGCGCATCATATACTTTGGGAGTGTAGTCTTTGGCATAATGAGCGTAAAACCATGCTAGATAGTATGCAAATATCATCTGGAGTTGTATACTACATGGACCTTGTAGAGACTAGAAAGAACTTCCGTGCTTTCCGGCGTTTTTGCCATACCTATTACTGGATTCAAGCATAACAGTTCACATAATAGGTCCCATTTAAGTGTAATAATGATTTGATCCGTGGTGCTTTACAGCTGGCTTCTCCGGCTGTAAAAGTCTTTTTGCGAGGTTATTTACCTCTTCAGTTCAATGTTTTTTCACCCGCTTTGCACGGAGGGAAGTGGACAATAATTTATTTCCAACTAATCCTATTAATTTAACTTTCTGATTAATTTCGTTGCGGGTTAAAGACCAGTTAGACATTACCGGAGACTCGCCGAGCTTCAATGCTCGGTGTCATTACTTTGCGTGCCACTGTTGATCCTGGCTTACAGGAGTTACAGTGGTGGGTGTGAGGGCGGGACAGTCTCCTAACAAAAACTTGAAATAGGTAGTAATATTACAACCACACTGTCATTTTTTATTTTTGTAATCTGCATGAATAAAAGGCTTTTTTATTTTTATTTATTTGCATACAGAAAACATTGTCCTCAAAGCAGTCATTGACGCGTTAAGGTCGTCCGGGACTTGGGAGTTCGAATGGTACCTGAATTAACGTTTCGAAGCCATATAATTGACATTTGCAAAAAATCTTTTAAAAACCTTGGTTTTAGGTGAGGTGAGGTGGTGAGACAAGGTAAGAGTTTTTACAGCATCTCAGTAATTAAGATTTTATTCAATGCACTTGTTCGCAGTAGAATCGAAACGAACTCCATCATATGGAATCCCCATGAGGCTAAATATAACCTCATGGTGGAAAAACTACAAAATAAATTTACACGGTTTCTTTATTGGAAAGAATATGGTGTTTATCCATACTACCCGCTGATGTATCCAAGCCAGTTTGTTATGGGCATGGTTGGTTACTGTAGGCTAGGGGTTAGGAGGGATGTCGCCCTCGTCAAGTACGTGTTTAAAGTGTGGCGCGGGTGGGTGCACCACCCAGAGGTGTTGTCGGCGCTACAGCTGTGCGTACCCGTCAGCCGCGTCGGCACTCGTCGCCAACCGCTGATGTTCCACGTCAATTTATTTAGAACTAATATACTAAAATTTGCACCCCTGTCGCGCGCTGTAAGACTTCTCAACACCATTGCTGAGGACATTGATCTCAATTGTTGCAGTCTGCCCAAATTCACGGAAGTGGCACAACAATGTTTAGAAAAATGTTACGAATGTTAGAATAATAATTATGTTTTTGTTGTTTAAATTTTTATTTTTGTTTGAATTGTTTAATTTTATTTTTAATGTTTATTGTTTTATTTATTTTTATATTCACTGTAGTTTAAGAGTTATTTTCTTTTATTTGATATAGCGTCGTGTTGGCCTCGGCTGTTTAGATGTTATATTTTATGTAAATAAATATAAATAAATAAAAAAAAAATAACTTGCAAACGTTTTCATGTAACATGTTTGTATATGTTATATATAAAGGATATGATAGTGGTCGGTAGGCCACTTTACTACGCCTGTGGCTTTTTTTAAGCCGCGAAACCACTGGCATACTTGTCTTTTTCTATTTGTTTCTCGTCCCACATTGGTACAGCGTAATTTACATGATGTAAACGCCTTTAGTGGGGTAGGAACACATAGTCCCAGAGATGAAGACCAAAACCATGTATCATAGCAATACGGTCGAAACTATATAAAATCGTTAGATTATGTGATTCTGACCCCGACTAGGTAGGTAGTAACGGTCAAAAGTGTAGCAATTGCATGTAAGGCTATTTCTGCTGTGTCCAAAAAAAACGGCAGTCGGTATCATAGCAATACGTCTGATATTGGAAATATACATAGATTTTATAATTTTATGACGAATAAGTTGGTTTTCAGACATTTTGTACGTAGTATATAGCTGAAGCGAATTTTTGAAAATGTCAACAAATTTAGCCGACCTGTATTATAGCAATCCGAATGAATTTTTTTTCAACCGTTCGTAAATAAGGCAGGATTGCAAAAAAAATGTTTTCAGACATTTTAGATGTCGCATGTACTCCCAAAAGAGAAAAGAACGTTTTGGAGTCGCTTGGCCGATGCCTGAGCGCTTCTTACGTTCCTGCTGCGGTGGGAATGGTTTTTTGCATATTATGCTCCTGCCACTCTCTTACTATACATAATCACTCACCAGCTGTCCTAACCGTTAAAATGACGCTCACTTAAAGTGACAACAAACTATAAGTTGCTCAGGCGGACGTGGGTGTGTCGCTGGTTGTCCGAGGGCTCGCGGACGTTTTTTTTTGTTCTATTCCCAATGATAAGGCATGGTTTGCTCATCTGCCATTGACGAAGTTTTCGGGGATGGAAGAGTAGGTTTTTAGGAATTCAAAATTATCAATTATAATAGACGTTTTTATAGCATCGATACGTTGTCCGCGCTCTATTTTGGCAAGACAAAAGCAAGGTGATTACCCGACTTGCAATCAGTCACGCTTCAACATGGTCGATATCGAAAAGTTGTCTGATAAAGGAGGTGCTACACTGAATTCTTCTAATATATTTTTTTTACATCTGGTTAATTCATTTCATCAAGTTCAACAATTTTCAGATAGATTGCTATGATCATCATCATCATCATCATATCAGCCACAGGAAGTCCACTGCTGAACATAGGCTTCCCCCAATGATCTCCACAATGACCTGTTGGATTGTTATGATACCGATCGGTAAAATTCCTTAACATATTTAGAATGGTCTCAAAATTTGATGCATCCAAATTTCCTTCTGAAAATATTTTTTTTGCCTATTAACTTATCCTAATTTACCCGTAAAGAACATTTTCAGACGGATTGCTATCATCATATTGTATTTTTTTGTCTCATTTTTAAATAAATAAATAATAATAATAAATCTTTATTTAAATAACATGACATGAAACAAATAGTATTACCAGAGGTATCCAAACTAGGCAAAGCCTGTAACTTGAAATACCAAAAAACAATTACAATATTTGCATTATCACATTAGTGGGCCCATTTAAGGACTATTTTTAAACAACATAAAAAATCAAAAAATAAATTAAGACTAAGTTAAAAAGTATGTGATATATATTTCGTTTTGTCCATTTAAGAGATTTATTAATATTAAATGAGTATTTGAAATGTTATGTTAAGCTTACAATTATCCAATATAAATAAAGAGGAGTGGTGTAACATATAGAGAAAAGTAAATGCGTACATATACAAACATACATACATATTACAAATTTTATCATTAAAATATAAATAAATTTTTTATCATAAAAATAAAAGTTAATAAGATATCAAAATAGTGTCTGTTACCAATCGCTCTGTTTCCTCATAGTCAAGAGTTTCCAGCCAACTTGAAATTTTATTTTTAGCTTTCTTAACAGGATCATTCTTTATATTGCAAAATTTTAAAACATTATTGTATATTAATAAGTGAGAATAATGAGGGAATCTTTTTGCAAAGTTTGAGTTGATTGATGGAAGATCAAGTCTATATACTCTACGTGTTAGTAAAATGTCATGAATCGGAGAGTTAAGAGTCAATTTGTGAGCGGAAAGACATGCTTTGACCAGCGTAACATCTTCATTATGCCTATAATTTTTCGGACTCTATTTGCAAGGGTGGCTAGGTGACACTCAAAGTTCAGTCGTTCATCTAAGGTAAGACCTAGGTATTTTAAAGTTTTTGATCGCTCGATTTTAACACAGCCACAATTTGATGGGGAGGTGAAGTCGCATGTATGAATTTTGCAGTCAAGAGAGCAGGGAGGTTGTGTTCTGGGAGACTTGTGAAAACACATGTACTTCGTTTTGCTAGTGTTGAGTGTTAATAGGTTTTGCTGCATCCATTTAGAAATCAGGATCATTCCCTTTTCTGCCGCAGTCTTTGCATTATTCCAATCTCGGCCATAAAACACAATCGCAGTATCGTCAGCGTAACATACTATATCAGCGGATTCTAAGTGGAGATCATGGATATCGTTCATATATATAATAAAAAGTAGTGGTCCGAGTATACTACCCTGGGGCACGCCGAAGGTGATGGGACGAGTGGAACTGTGTAATTTATCTATCTTAACTAGCTGCCGTCTGTTGGATAGGTAACTGTGAAACCAATCTAGACTGGCACCGTGGATTCCAAAATTTTCCAGTTTTCGTATTAGAATTGGTACTGAGACAGTGTCGAAAGCCTTGGCGAGATCGAGGAACACGCCTAAACAGTTAAGACCTTTATCCAAATTAGAAGCTATACAGTTGACAAGCGTTTCCACGGCGTCTTCTGTCGACTTGCCTCTTCTAAAACCAAATTGCCGCTGTGATAACAAACAGTGATCTTCCAAAAATCGAGTCAAACGTTTGTTCATGATTTTTTCTAGCAGTTTGGAGAACACACTCAAGAGCGATATTGGTTGATAATTGCTAGGCTGGTATCTAGCCCCTTCTTTGTGAATTGGCGAGACCGAAGCAACTTTCCAAGCATCTGGGAAGCATCCTTTGCTGAAGCTCAAGTTAAAGATATGAGTGAGAGGTGATAAAATGTGGACTCTGACAAACTTTAATAATGAATTCGAGAAACCATCTAGACCAGGGGCGCTGCTATTTTTTAAGTTACAAATCAAATTTTCGACTTCGTTATTATCTGTGGGAGAGATATAAAAGGAATTTAGTGGTCCATTGGTGATGCTAAATTTAGAAGCTAAACTATCTTCAGATTCCCTTGTTTTTGTGAGTATGGTGTTCGCCAGATTTTGTCCAACAGAAACGAAAAAGTTATTACACTCATTGAGTGATTCGGAAGGGTCCTCACATTTACATAATAATCCAAAAGGTGCATTATTCTTCTTTTTGAAATGACATATTTTGCTGATGGTGTCCCCATAATGCTTTAGGATTGCTGCTATTTTTCCCAATTTCCTTTTTTTCAAAATCGCATTTTACTTTCCTTAACAAGTCGTTACAGAAATTTCTATACCTCAGAAATGAGGTAGTAACAATGACATTGTCCGGATATTTTCTAGTTTGCATGTGTAGACGATCCCTATGCCTAATACAGCGTAGTAAACCCGGAGTAATCCATGGTTCTATGTTATATTTTGATCTGCTGGTTTTGATTTCTTTGGTATGATTTTGTACTATTGCTGAAAAAATATCCAAAAAGTGATTTGTCGCTTCGTTTACATTAGTTATCTGAAGCATCGGAGCCCAGTCTACTTCTTATAGATCGTCTCTTATCTTCTCGAAATCGGTTACTAATTTTAGTCGGGGAGGTTTCTGTTTATTTTTCTTATCAGTTAGACCCAATATAGCTATTTTATGGTCAGTAATATCAGTATCACAGACAACACTTATCGCTGGTTTGGATGACTTTACAAATATGTGGTCAAGACATGCTTCCAGTCTAGTAGGGAGAGTGACAGCCGGAAGGAGACCATGTTCAGCAATCCTGCATAAATAATCAGAAGCGCCATGTGAAATAAAATCTTTAGACAAAATGTCGATATTAATATATAATTATTTTAATTTTTCTAAATTATTTTTTGGGATGCGCTATACTATTAACTTCTGAAAAATAGGTTTTCGGTATCTTATAGCTATTATATAACTACAGTCAGAAAATCAGACAGATTGCTATGATACAGTCCGGTAAAATTTGTTGAAATTTTTGAAAATTCAGTTCGGTCATACGCTACGCGAAAAATGTCTGAAATTGGTATTTTCGAGTTCGAAATAATCAAATCTATCAATTTGATGCGGTTGTGGCCGTATTGCTATGAGACAAAAATTTTGGTTGTCATCTCTCGTACTAACAGGGATTTTACACTAATTGGAGAGTCCATACTATATACAGGGTATCTCAAGACTGCTACCGAAAACGAAGCCGGGTGGTAGTTTTAGTGGCTACAAACACAATGCAATTAAAAATTTCGCATAGAAACGCGACAATTATTTTTTATGATTTTTTAAATATCGTCAATTTTGGGTGGTAAATCCATAGTTTTTGCTAAAATAATAATTTAAACTCTTTTATACCTTAGAGTATTTATAAATAAAAGGATATACACTATTATTTTAGGAAAATATGTATTTACCACCCAAATATGGCCATAGAAAAAAAATAACAAAAAAAATTTGTCGCTTTTTTTTGCAACTTTTTCTGTTGCATTGTGTCTGAAGTCGCTTAAACTATCACCCGGCTTCGTTTTCGGTAGCAGTCTTGATATACCCGGTATAATATACATACATACATAAACTCACGCCTTTTTCCCGTTAGGGGTATGCAGAGGTGCTAGGACACCCACATTTTGCCTTCTATGTTCCGTCCTACCATGTGATAGGAGGCGAGCCTAATCGAGGCGATACATCATATTATGTCTTAAATATATTTTTGTTTTAACCGAAAATAAAAAAGGATTTTCTCAATTCTTCGAAAACTTCTTTTAAATCTTATTTCAGTGGTTTTGTTTTTAAACGGTGTTTCATGCCAGGATTATTCCTATATCCCGGCTCGGGTATTTTTTTAAACAAAGGAATTTTTTTTTAAATTTATAATTCGTGTTTAGTTTATACGTGTTAAATATTTGTAAGTGCATATTTATGTATAATTATAACACATTGCTGCTAACACTATGTCAAATATTATCCTTCAATATTATATTTCGCATGTACTTCATACATTAACTGGTACCATTAGGACCGATGGTAAATTGCAAGTAAAGATTGAGTGGTTTTGCTATGTAATAATCCATTGATTGCAATTTCATAAGGAGTAAAATCGAAGTTTCATGTAAGTTAGCTTTATGCAAGGTTCCTTAAAAGCGACGTATGTCGTTGACCCTCGAGTTTTTATTCCTTTTCCACGAGACCGGTTTTCTGTAGCTCCCCCTTTTAGTTTAAGCGTCGGAGACCGCACCGGCCTTGAATTCACTGTCAATTTTGAACAGATTTTTGAGTGAACATCTTGTAGGTATTTATATAATTTAGCGAGAGCAAATATAATTGGCGATGTGCAAATAAACACGTTTTCCAAGTAAAATGACTTTCAATAGAATCAAAAGACGCAAATTACGGGTCAAAAAATCATTTTTGTATATTTTACTAAGCGCGTACATCTTCATAGAGGCACAATTTATAATTGATTTATATTTATAAAACAATCTCACTCTTATACATAGTAGGTCCATAAAAATATGTGTTTTTTATGATAAGGGTTCGACTCAGTGTGAATAATACATCCGTTTGGTATATATTATGTAGATAATTATACTTATCATGATGTTTTGTGCGGTCTGCTTAGTGCGAAGTTTGCCATATGCGCTCAGCAGCATATAAGGCGCCCACATTGTTTTGTTCTAGTACATAAGCTTAAAATATTACGCCTTTGCCTATAGTCGATGTAAAATGCTATAATCAGTGGGTGAATCCAACATCAGTTGTGTACAAAAACTATGGAAGAGTAAACATTTGTGTAACTTCATTCGAAAATCGAATATGGCGGTTGGTTCACGTTTTATCCAATGATTAGTTTTACATTATCTGCGACATATTTCTCACTATATCTATGAATGAAATTATACAGTGTACTTAGAGTTAGGATCGATCTTCTAACACTTTCTCGGAAACGTAAGTAATAGCTAATGGTGCATCCAAACTGTTGTTATTTAATGTTAAGAGCGTTTATACCCTTTGCGCGCTTTTTGGCTAAAAAACGACTTTTCAAATGAGTTAATAGCCACCAATAACCAATTTCAAAATAATTAGTAATAATTTTAGAAAAGGTTGTCATCTAGGGATTTTGGTAGAAAACATTGTAGATTGATGGATAATTTGTGAGTACTATAAGGATTACTGAACACTAGTTTCGTTATTTAGGCTTTAAGTGGCAATTTAGAAGCTTAATATATCCAAAATCACTAAATATAAGATGAAAATAAAAATATTATCCGACTAATAAGACCCTTATGGAGGGATTTTGCTGAGAAAAATAATCTTTTTATGTTTAGTTCCTGAAAAATAAAAATTTAAACAATGCGAAATTATTCAGAAACTCTCGTCAAGAACATATTTTTTTTCACCAACTTATCGTACATAATTTTTTATAGCAATTGCATATTATAATAGAAGAACATATTACCAATAAATTGCCATTTTTATATTTCAATAAAATTAGTTTAAATGTTTTCTACATATATTTTAAAAACCACTATAAAACACGCTGTCCGCCGTGCATCAAATCGGACCGCCGCAAGGCCTTCTAGAGGGAGGACGTATCGCTCGTCGCTCCGGCCTGGCTGCAGTCGATTTTTGCCGTGCGTCGTAAAAATAGCCACGCGAGGAATGCGATTGCCACAACTTAGTACTTTGGTAGTAAAACATATTTTTTCTTTTTATTACCTACAATGATTTTGTAGTGAGTATAAATTATGTTTCAGATAATATAATGGGATGTAATTCCGAGGCTAAATTATGTTATGTATTGTAATATAAAATTAAATATATTTCGTAATTGTAAGGGGTTGTAAGGCCCCTAACTCTTTTCATGTGTTCGAACACGAAATGATTAATAAACGTCCGTAGTGTCTACTGATTGAACACTGATTTGAATGCAACTTAACAATGTAATAATAACGAAAATATGATTAGTATCTAAATTTGTATTGTTCATTGCTTGCACAGTAATATTTGTCTACTTATAATGCAAATAAAATATTTTTATGATATAATATTACCAATATATAAATCATAAGTTACATTTCAATTGAATATTAGAATTTTGAAGCGCACGAATCAAAGTTGGTTGCGCTGACTGTATAGCGAGCCGACGCGGCAGCTCTACGCACACAGCTTTGGTCGCTTATGTGTGCGTGAAATTGACGAAGAAATACCTACCTATACCTATAGTTAGAATACCTATAGTTGACTTTGCGCCCAAGGTATAAACGCTCTTAAGCAACGTTTTCAAATACTACTCAGAAACATTTGGTCACAAAATGTTGTTTAATATTAGAACATGATGCCATATTACTGAATGTTAAGGAATGGTGCTGACTTTTCAAAAAAATCCACATTTGTTAGCAATCTATAACGTTTTTACAAAAAGTTGTTGCCCGTTGTTCTTTGTTTAATTTCGTTAATTTCTGTTATTCCCGGTATAAATGCCATTAGAAACATTCAACAAATAATAACAAGTAGCAAAAAAAGTTATTGTTTCTATTTTTTTGCAATGAATGGCGAAACGAGCATACCGTTTGCCTGAAGGTAAGCGATACGATCGCTCATTAATAGTAGCAAAATAACACCTTCAATTCCAGAGTAATGCTTGGCATTTCACTGCGCTCGTCATCCGGAGACAAAAGATGTTATGTTTTAATATTATGTTTGATGAATGATGTATAATGTCCTGCAAACGGAAACACAACAGTGCATTTACACTGCTTTTTGGTGGGAGCCTACCTAGGCGGCTTCTCAAATATGAGAGAACACCAGGGATTTTTGCTGAATGTTATCGATTTAACAATAAATTACAGTCACCATTACATGTGACTAGTTTGTCAAAACACACAAGGAAATTAGCTAAGAGTTTTATGTAACGCATTGTGAATATCAAACTAGTTGTCTGGCGAGAGCCTTTTACTTGTTTATTCTTAATAAAATAGGCAAATATTATTATTGCACCTATCTGAGTAAAACCTGAACGCAAGCTGTTGCAGTAGAGTTCGTAATATTTAAAGAGCACATTGAACTAATTAAAATTTCGCCTAATTTCCAATTGTTGAATAAGCTCCTAATGAAACCTATAATACTAGTTTTGCACAAGCGTATAATTCGATCCGCAGTTTAGATATCCTGTGCGTTATTCTTTGTTTTTTTTTTCATATCCTTGCGTCTAATTAAAGTTATCTGAATATTTATTGATTTATTTATTAGAGGACGTGAAACGATGAGGTCATTAAATTATAAATAGTTATAATAAAACATTTCATGTGACTTTGGTTTGGTTTTGTTGAGTTTGACCTAGAGATTATATTAAACATAAGTTGTTACCTTTGAATTATGTATGTAGTATATTTTTCACGCTCATGCTGTTTATCTCGAGCTGTAATATTTTTTTTTCTCCTCTTATCCTTATTCTCCCCGTTCTTTACACATCTTGAGAGATTTTGAGAGAGATATTAATGAGCGGCTAGTATATTTTTTATCAGATACAACTGGTATCTTATCTATTCTTGTTATCTTTTATGAAATACAAAAACATGTAAATAGAAATAAATAAATTATGTGCTGAAAGCTAATGCTGTTGCTGCCATCTGCAATCATGTTAGATTAACTAGGCAGGAAGTCTCATCGAGGCATGTATTAGAACCGACGAGTCTGTGATTAATTGGACTTCCCAAGTGACAGTTATTGTTTCAATTGACGCCGATCTGAAATGTAAGGTGATAGTTTGATATTTCCCATATTATGTAAATCAGAGTCGGGTAATTATTGTTGACATTTTAGCAATAAATGATTATCTCTATATGCAGTTTTGTAGGTAATATTTGGACAAAGGGCTTAAAATATCAAACAAAAAAATTAAAATAAATGTACTCAAGTCACAAAGACAATATACAAATTAAAATATTTTTAATATATTTGCTGTAGAGCGGTGCTAAGTATGGGGTATGGTCATGCCAACCAAAGAGAATAATGCAATTTTTTGCATTGTTATGAAAATTATAAGTGTATTTAAACTTGTATTTTTAAGTATGAGGAAGTTGAAATTTTCTAAAGTTATAGTCTTTTAAAAATCACCAATGCCTATTTTTAATTTTTAATATCCTTTAATTATGGTGCCTAGCATATTAATAAATTGTCTTCATTGTTGTTATCGTCTCGTCTAAATATTAGAACAAGAGCCCGTGGCCGCCTTTATCAACAAATATTTCCTTCGTATTCGGTTTTGATTCCTTTCATCTTGCTAGATACATTGAAGCTGATTACTTCCAAAGCCATGATGAGAACTTCACAATAAATGAGGTTTGCCTAGAAAAACATTTTAGCTTTTATAAAATTATGAAAGTGGCGGCCACTATATTTTCATAAAGTCGCGTCTGCTCAAAGTACAAAAACTACATTCCGCGATATCCTAGAAACTGTAGCCTTTATCACTTAGTAGTGCTTTCACAATTTGAACATCGAATATTTTTATTTGCAAACTCAAAAATAATTTGGTACTACTGGACTTGATTCCTCAGTTAAGTAAAAAAATTATGACTTCTTTTTATATGGAGTAATATATTTTTTTCGCGATCAGATTTGCACAGTTTGGATCTCCATATCAATCTGGCTTCTTATGTCGTTGGACGAAGTGCCAAGTTTTAACAATCGAAGAAATCAGAAGCTACAGCAAAATATCGATTTATTTGGCCTTTCTTCGCACGTGAATACCACGGTGCACGGTGGTGCACGATTGATTTTACAATATTCATTTTGTATGATATTGATTACATTTTAATTTACGTATCAATTTAAGAAAATTAGTAAGTGTAAAGTCTATTGTTCTGCAGAAATAAATTGATAGTAATAGTAGAGTCTAAAACGAATTTCGATGCACTTCAGTCGATTCTTGCGAATATAACACTTGTTATAAAATATTTCAAAAGAATTCGGGTTATATAATTTCACAAGTTCGTCCACCGCCAAAATCTTGTCTCCATAATAATGAAATCATAGATAACTTCAATATAACGTTAATCTAAAGTTTTATTACTATAATCTTAATTAGTGGTGCTGTTTTTTCACCTTAAACATTCAATGAGAGTCGTTTGCATCACTTTATTTGCAAATATGCGTAATGATGAACAACTCATTTATTTCAATTAACTGTAGTTTTCATTTTAATTTATAGCATATAGATTATATACTAGCGTCATCATATCTCAACGTTTTGTTGCTGATATTATTATAGACTATTTGACAACTCTTCCTGTTTTTCAACGCTTGGACGTTGGACCAGTGTTTTTCAATCTTTCTGTAGGGCGATTTACGTAATTAAATAAGTTCAGTTGCGGCGCAGTAGGCTATTTGACTAATTTCTGAAAACCATACCACATTATGAAGCGGGGTCTATAGACCTTACAAATGAAGGTTATTTTTAATTACTATATCTATATCATTTGAAAATAAATTTACAAAATACACTGAAAAATTACACTGCCAAAATGCTCTGTCTGACAATGTGGCGTTTAGTTCGTAAACATCCGTTCCACAGATTCGTTCGCATATATCACTCATTCTTAAATCATCCATAGATCAATCAATCAGTCAATCGTCCGAATGAGTTTTTGCATTGAGGTATTACAACTGGAGCGGATTATATTATAGATCAAGTCAGCATTGCTGCAGATACGACACTTCATATATTTGTTACATTTTTTACCTAATGTTTCAGAATAAAGTAAAACGAAATATAAAAGCCCAATATAATCATACATTTTTAATAACTTATAAAGCTACATTATTATATAGATTTTAAAAACAACAAAACCTATAATAGGCTATTTGACTGTATAAAAATATTGACTTATTTGTTTCCATCCGTGTAAATAATTTAATTTTAAACATATTTCATTATCATACATTAAAAATATTGTATATTTTGTCTAAAAACCACAATAATAATTTAATTTATTTTGAGTTCGCGCCACGTGATCGTAAACGATTTTGATTGGCTATGACGTCATGCATTAGTATGAACTACTCACGTACAGGAAATGAATGGGATTGATAACGGCATAGATGCAAATTAAATATTAAAAATACCTTTAAAACGCGTTATTTGTCATTTGTACCCGTGAATTAATAATATTATCATGTCCAATGTAATAAAATGTGAAGAAAGAAAAAAAAACTATTTTTTTTAACAAAACCTCATTCGGACTATTGATTGATTGATTGATCTATGGTTGATTCTTAGAGTATTTATATATAGAGGGAGCGCTGTCATACATTCGCGATTTGAAAAACGTAGATATTTTCTTGTTCGTAATGTTGGTAGCGCACCTATATTAGTAAAAATTGAATTAACAATGTAGCAATAAATTTCTATAAATTCCTTTATTAGCCGAAATTATATTTAACTATTATCCTTTTAAAACGAGTTTGAGTGGAATTAAATAGAATGTTGCACAACCTGTTCCAATAAGCAGTACATACTCTAAGGGTTGATTAGAGAGTGGGTGACATGCGAACGAATCTCTGGAATGGATGTTTACGAACTGAATGCCACATTGCCAGACAGAGCGTTTTGACAATGTAATTATTCAGTGTATTTTGTAAATTTATTTTTAAATGATATATATATAGTAATTAAAAATAACCTTTATCTGTAAGGTCTATAGACTCCACTTCATAATGTGTTATGGTTTTCAGAAAATAGTCAAATAGCGTATTGAGTTATCCTACTAAAAAATACTATTGTGTCAAAAATATGGATAGTGAAAAAATATATTTACAATATCCAATGTATCTGATAATAAATATATTAAATAAAATAAATAAACGAATTTTTCAATATTTACCTATTTGTCCGTAACATTAATCTTATTCTATAATTTTGTTAAAATATGACATTTGTCAAAACGGCTTTGGTACATAATCTAATTTATTAATATTTTTGCTACCTACTTTATTCAAATTATCGTTAATTTACGTATGGAATTAAATTCTATATTTTTTTTCAAGTGAACTGGAATGGTTTTTATATGTCTTCAGTTGGGAGTACGGTATTTTTAAAGCAATTAGAATAAATAGCATAAATGACAACTGTCATAGCCAACTGTCAGCGTAAGGGTACATGTACCCTTGCAAATGTTCCAAATTATTTGGTCTAGATCCCCTCCAGTTGTATACCTCAACGAGTTTTTGTCAAAAAAAAAAATAGAATGATATTTCTTTCTTCACATTTTATTACATTGGACATGATAATATTATTAATTCACGGGTATTAATGTCAAATAACTCGTTTTAAAGGTATTTTTAATATTTAATTTGCATCTATGCCGTTATCAATCCCATTCATTTCCTGTAGGTGAGTAGTTCATACAAACGCATGACGTCATAGCCAATCAAAATCGTTTACGATCACGTGGCGCGAACTCAAAATAAATTAAATTATAATTGTGTTTTTTAGCCAAAATAAACAATATTTTTAATGTATGATAATGAAATATGTTTCAAAATTAAATTATGTACACGGATGGAAACAAATAAGTCAATATTTTTTATACAGTCAAATAGCCTGTTGCAGTTACGTTTCAATCAAAACAGCAATTTTCGTATTCTCGTAATACGCTCGCGTCAAGTTCGCGTCATGCGAGCGCTTTAGTGTACCTATTCTACTGCTGCGCGTATATGTCAATGTCAAACTTTTCAGGTTAAAAATCTGGCGACCCCTTGGGCCCAGACAGCCAAAAGTAAGTAATTTAGAAGACTATGTTTATGATTTTCTTTATTTTTGTACCTATATTTATAACTAAGACATACTCTGTAAGATGGACGAAAATGAAAACACTACCTTGGCATTTGTTAACTTTCGGTGATCGATTTTTTAAGGGGTACAAGTATACGGCTATGATTATTATCACTGTTTATGAATACGGTCTATAGTAACATAACTTATTTCGTTTATGTGACATATCTAAACATTCAAAAGATCTTGTGGAAGTCTATTGAATAAAGGATATTTTGATTTAGATTTTTTCATACGTAATATGGTATTTCTTTGTAGTAAGTTTTGTATATTGTGAAATTTTGGAAGAATTAGCTTGATTATTGTCAGTTTTTAAGCCAATGCAGAAAAATTCTCTTGTTTGAGATAAAGTTAAATGTTGTTAAAATGAGAATTGTATGCCCTTTAAAAATATGTTTTATTAAGGATGTTTTTGTACACGGTAATAATGGAACAAACATATTATAATAACTATAAACAGTTTTATTACACTTACATGGCTAAAAGAGTTATTTTAATTTTTTGTAACAAGATGTGATGGTATTGAACATAATCTGTGTTCCTAAAAGTTTTTATTTAAAAACTTATAACAGCAAATGTAATGGAATTACCCGATTAAATCGTGGTGCCGTTCGATTCATATAGCGGTCGAAAAACAAATATAGAATTTAGGTAATCACTATTTGTTTTTGTAGCATTTCTTTATTGCAATAAATGGCGAGACGAGCAAACCGTTCGCCTAATGGTAAGCGATACGACCCTCATGAACAGTAGCAAAATCAAACAACACCTTGAATTACAAAGCAATGCTTGGAATTCCACTGCGCTCGCCATCCTGAGACATAAGATGTTGGATCTGAATATCTCCAGTAGTTACTCTGGCTACAATGTCCTTAAAACCGAAACACAACGGTACATTTACACCGGTGTTTGACGGGAGCAATAGCCATTGTGGTGGTACCAACCCAGGCAGTCTCTCACATATGCGAGACCTACCATTTATAAACGGTAGTAGCATTTTTAATTAACCGTTAACCGTTCCTCTGCTTATGAAAGAACATAACAATAAAAAGTTAAAAATTCAAAGGATTGCAACCTATATATAATAACCTATATAGCCCCTAAGTTTCCGTTAAAGGCCAATTTTCTTAGAGTTCGTAGAAATCACTAAAGTTTTACCGTAATTGTTTTCAATTGTCGGCCGGCGCGGTGTCACGACTTCACTATTGTTCAGAATTACGTGCAGTTTCCACACGATGTTCTCATTTCCCGGAATTTTCATACTCACGTGTGGTTTGAAATAGAAACTGCAAATAATAAATGGAATAGGAATGGCTTCAGTATCGGATATTGATGTAATTACATTTATGTCGTCATCATTAACGTAGTAAAAATAACTTATAGTAATTTTATTTTATTATAATTTTTCTGGTGACATCGCGAACACATTTACGATAGCTGTTGTGCTTTCAGCGGTTTTTTTATCGAAATAATGCAAATATTTAAATCTACTTTACGTTCAGATATATGTAATGTCTAATTAAGTTGAGCTTTAGTATATATTTAAAACCTATACTAATTGGCCTTAAAATGTTTCTAAGTGTGGTTTTTTAAATTATAATACATTGACTTGTTAATTAAATCAGGATCTTGCACACAAAGCCGTTCACTCATCGGTATAATATATCATGGTTTATGACATATGTTAATTAGGTGGTTTAGTTTAAGCTAATATTTGCATGTAGGACAATTGAACAAACATGTTTTTCAGGGGCTGTGGGGTTTTGCAAGATTTGTCATGATCATTAATTTATGTTGGCTGTTATATATTTTTTTATATAGGTTTAAATAAGACGTGACAATTAAAATTACTTTCTGAGGTTCTTCACAATAGTTTAAAATCCTTATTTGAGTTTGTCTTAAAATGATGAACAAAACACTATCAAGTAACGAACACCTTTATGTTACGATAGATTCGGAGATAGCAAAATACAATAGATACTTTGCAAATTATAGTTGGTAACGTGGAAATTTAATTAATTATCATTATTGTCTATGTCCGGACGTACTTTATTCAATTTTAAACAAAAACTAATTATTCGTTTATCCAAATATTTATTGAAAAAATACAGAATTTAAAAATATAATAAACATAAAGACTGGTTTCACTATTATAACATTTTTATTAGATTTTTTCTTAGTATTTTTCATACGGTTACTTTTTATCCACGTAGTGTCGTTTATTACCAGAAGAAGATTTTTTCGAAACAACTTATGTGAATTTAGCCTTTTTAGGATTTGAGTTTTAAATATTTTGCGCGTATACAAAGCATTATTTTGGGTTCTTCAATAGTTACGGCCTCTCGTCATCAAAAAGTGCAATCATCCAATGCAAAAAATAATTTCTCATAAAAAATTACGTAAGAATATTTTGAAAAGCCATTATTTAAAAACAACCTATAATTATTTGAACATCATATATTTCCAAAGTGTGGGCGATTTTGATCGATCGTTTGCGAAGACATTTATTTTTTGCGGAATATTTTACGTTCACTTTTATGTTTTCAAATATTATCCTCTCTTGCTCAAGAACCGCTTGTGTAATATTTAATAAATATTTTGTCGTGTACTTTTGTTTAATAAAGTAACGTGTAATTTTGTGAGAAAACGCATTATTTGTATTTTGGAACATTTATGTTCGTTTGTTTTATTTGAAAATTAGATAGCATTGTTGGAAATTCTCACAAATATTTCTTTATGTGTAATATTTTTTTGTTGTTAATGGCCTAATTAGAGTAATGCGCCATAACTTATTGAGTAACAAAAACGTTTTTGCCCAACAATTGGACTCTTCAGGTTGTTGTATATAATGTAATAATTTTACGTAATTTGGAGCATTATACCTACCTATTATACCTGCTGGTTTAATTCTTAATTTCATTATGCCTTAAAGGAAGACATTTGCTTAAAAGTAGATCACTTAAAGTAAAAATAACTTGAATATTATATTCTATATTGTTTGTTTATTTCTGTGACCTTTTAATTTATATACTTATCTCTCGGAAATATTAAATATTCCGAGGTTAAATAATAAACAAGTGACTTTGTCCAAGTTATAACAAGGTTTAAATGAAATATTTCTGAAAATTATGAAAATGTATATATAAAATCTGTTTCTTTATTTTTATTAATACCTGTCCCTGAGTGTAAAACTCGTTTATTACTTTATTATTTTGTATATTCTTGTTCTCCTTGTTTTAGCAAACCCCACAGTTAATTTTTTTGGTAATGATATTTAGATTATACTCTACGTAGGTTATTAGGTTAGTAAGTTTCAAGAAAATAGTGAGCGCTAATTTGAACTTTTGTGTAACTGAACCAATTTGTACCAAAATTAATATCTTAGGCACTATTTCTTCCGATATTCTAAATTGATAGTCGGAGTTGAACATTTTACCGGCCATTTTGAACTCTTTAATTATTATCGGTCCGATTGGTTTCAAATCGATAACTGAGGAAACCTTTCCATGCATAATAAATCTACATTCAGAGTTAGAATTGGTAATAGTGGGCGCTGTTCTGAACGTATGTATTATTGGACCGATTGATCTCAAAATCGGTACCTGTTAAAAGTAGGTGTTGTATTGAGACCCTTGTCGATATTTATATCCGAAATAGAAATTGAATATCATGCATTCTTTGGATAATAATCCCAATAATAGTATGCTTTGTTTTTGAATAGAAGTTTTAAGGGGGTGAAATACAGCCTCCGTGGCGCAGTTGTTTAGACGCCGGCTGTGAAACAAGAGGCCGCGGGTTCGATCCCAGCACCGGAACAAATATTGGTGATTGTGTGAACCGCAGGTATTTGTTTCGGGTCTGGGTGTTTGTGAGACCGAAAAGTCTCTCGTTGTTCCTGATACGGGGTCAGGACTATGTATGTGACTGTTGGGTGTATTTATTTATTGAAAAAACAAATCGTTTACCTTAAATTCATAAGTTGGAAATTGCAAGTGTGTTATGTGTGTCAATTTATGCGCCAATGTAATACTTGGCAATGTCTTAAAACCAGTTATTATGTCACTACCTGAATTTGTGTTGGTTATTTTACCCTTTTCACGTATTTTACAGCTGCCATTGAAGTACAGACATCGATAAAACAAAACTATTACGATCCAACGGCAGACAAACATTCATTAAAACAATTCGGAAATGGAATAAAAAATATGATTATAAGATTTATTACAAGATTTATGATTATAATTACAAGTCTTAGAATGAATTGTTTTGTACTGCTTTAGTGCGAGGTGCAAACATTAAGTTAGCAAACAGCACAAAGTTGTACTTTTTGATATATATTTCAGATTTTTATACCGTTTTAAGTCAGATAAATCTGCTGAAAAAGCGACATACCAAAAAAGCTAATATCGTCTTAAAGGTGTTTTATTTAATTTTATTTTTTTTCTGGTACTGTTTGGTGGCCAACATCACAATCATGGCAGCCTAAAAATAATGTTCACAGACATACATATATTGCCGCCTCATTTGGATGTGGAATAATTTGCGTATTTATGTTCCTTTTAATCTATAGTCCCGTAAAAAAGTGCGGAGAGTTCACTTGAAAAATAAAATTCTTATTTAACCTTGATTTTACGCAAACGATTTAAATGCTATAAGTTTTATTCTCAGTCTTATCTGAATTCAAGTAGACTTTCTTACATTTTATAGACTTAGTAAAATGTTTATACTCTAGAGTAAGGCAATAAAAATACATTATGCATGAGATAAGCATGGCAAGCGACATATTATTATGGGATGTTCCAACATTATGTAGGTGTTACCAGTTAACATTTTATGACGGTGAAAAGGGTGAAACGATTGCACTTTGTATAATCTCTATTTTCTTACTATGTTTCAATGTTAAATTGTGGTTATAAAGCTTTAGACTTTCTAATTGTAAATAATTTGAATTTGAATAATTTGAATTTACCTAAAATACATCAACTCATACATAAAATCACGCCATTTTCCCGGAAGGGGTAGGCAGAGGGGAATACAGGATACCTATATTTGGTCTTATGTGTTCCGTCCTATGATTTGATAGGGCGGGAGTCTGTCGCCATATCGAGCATAAGTTTCTGACTCCGTCTAATATCACTTTATCTGCTCCGGGATATGGGACAGTTAATAGAAATCAAGATATTTTTTCTTAATAAATGTATTTTATAGGTTCTACTAGCATTCTAGACAGACTTGACAGATTCTATCCAGTAATTCAAGTAGTAAACAACGGTGCCTTAAAAAGAATTATCCCCTAACATTGTTAGTTAGTCTCCTTTTATGAAATCAATACCAAATTTAATTTATATTTATTTATATCCTGTTCAGCCAGAGCTTTATGACACTAGCTCAGTTTATGAAATTACAGCGGGTGTAAATATTGCAAAATTGTGATTCTGTATAAAGTCGCGAATAGAACATAATGTATGTGAATGTCCACCGCTTTTATTTTCTCTTGCCAGTTTTAATTATCGCCCCGTTCAAGGTCGCTAATTGGAGCAAGTTCCTTGCGGAGACCGGAGTACCGGTTTGCAGCGCGTGCAATTTTGGATGTGTATTTATATGCCCTTACCATAGATAATCACAGACAGTATGCTTTGTTTTGGCTATTGGTTACTTAGTATTTGTTTCAGTCTGGTATGCATAGATTCAAATGGGCTTGTTAAATTACCCCTGGCATTGCTAAGACTGTTAATTTTGATTGGTTATATTGCACAGTCATCTCTATTTTAGATGTTTCCGATCATAATGTGAGCTTTTTTCGTTCAGAAACTAGAGTCTGTATCTGTATCAGCCCATATACGTCCCACTGCAGAGCACGGGCCTCCTCTACAATCGAGAGTACGATTGAGAGTGGTTAGGCCATACAGTTCACCACGCTGGCCTAGTGCGGGTTGGCGGACTTACATACCATAGATTTTTTTATAAATCGCTATGGTATGCAGGTTTCCTCACGATGTTTTCCTTCATCGTTTTAGTGCGTGGTGATTGACTATCAATACACACATGACTCCGAAAAGTCAGAGGTGTGCCCTGGGATTCGAACTCGCGACCACCGTGAACATATTGGCACGCAGAAACTAGAGTGTTTTCTGTTAATTTCGTGTCATGTATTTTATATTAGGCGATGTTCACTGCCTGTAACTAATTAGTATGACATCAATGAGATTAAAATATTTTCATGAGATGCTAATGAAACAGTGGCAAAAAAATAACTTTATAATTAAAAAAACACGACTCCAGTCTAATAATAACAGTCTAATAGCATTTTACAAGGGTGTTTATAATACCATGAAAATTATATTAATCTTAAAAGTTAAAATTGTATTCTCCACAGTTTGAAAAAAGCACAAATAATAGGATTAAGTCAAAGTTAAAATATTAGTCAGATCAAAATAAAAAGATTAGCTATATTTAGTCACAATTTTACACCGAAACTTTCTAGTAGGTTGTAAATAGACACCAGGTATAATTATTCTCGGAGAGCGACGCTATAGTGACTTGTTTACGTACTAGGAGCCTGTTCCTTGCTAGGCTGAACCGTTTCACTAGACTTTCTCTGTTTCCCGTTACCCTGGTACCTCACCCTGTCGATCGATACGATAACGTGGTCGTGAGAACACAGCTGCTACTTTGTTACTCTATGATGTATTGGTAAAAGTTTCTGCCATTGTTGGTGTTGTTTATGAAGAATTATTCTAGTAACTTGCAAAACTAATGGTTGGGTTGGGATTCCAGTTGAGGTATTTCATTATTATGTATTGTACTATCGTGGGACAGATCACGGAACACAAACGTGGATGTTGTGTTAGCAACTCTGCTTACCCCTTCTGAGAAAAGGCGGGAGTTTATTTATGTATTGTACCTAAATGGGTTATACCTGCGGCAAATAAATTATATGTATATTTTATTTGAGATGTTAAAGTGATTACAGTGAATCTGAAAAGGGCAGTGCATTCTAAATAGCACATGAGCTCGGATAGCGAATAGTGACTATATGTTATAGTGGAAAACTGATCACTGTGACTCACGCAAAATGATGCACTTAGCGTCTTGTTTATTTAAATCCAGTTTTGAATATATTCTGCATAATTGTGTGCACTGGTGAAATACCTATAATCATGTCTCGCTGGTAATTCGCTGTCGCTGCTATAAATTCTGCGCTACTGAGGATCGCGACCACACGTATTGTTCCATCGTGTTCGATTCTGTGTAGGATGGACCGCGTGGTATAGGCTACCACCAACCGTCCTCTATACAATATCCGAGCATTGTGCGGGTGCTTTACCTCTGGCGCGCTTGCCCTCTATGCGTCCTAATATTATGAGCTTCTCTAATTCATGTCTGGGAGATCGCTTGGTGTCCACAGAAGCTTAGATCACGGTCCTGACCAATGGCAAAGGGTATCTTTTGGATGTTTAGCTCCTATTTATCATGAGATTCCGTAGCGCGTCTAACAAACTAGTTAGGCGCCGGCTGTAAAACGAGAGGCCGCAGGTTCGATATCTGCACTGAGACAAATTATTGTGAAGCCCACAAATATTTGTCTCGGGTCTGGGTGTTTGTGTGAACGAAAAGCCTCTCGTAGTTACTCATATCCATGACACAAGACTTAATAGATCTTAATGTAGGGACAGGGCTATGTATGTGACTGTTGGATGTATTTATTTATCATCTGTTACATTGTAAACACTATCGAGGCAGAATAAGAAATAAAACAAAATGAAGCAATGTTATTTAACATTCAATTACACTGGGTATATCAAGACTGCTACCGAAAACGAAGCCGGGTGGTAGTTTTAGTGGCTACAAACACAATTCAATTAAAAATTTCGCATAGAAACGCGACAATTATTTTTTATGATTTTTTAAATATCGTCGTTTTTGGGTGGTAAATCCATAGTTTTTGCTAAAATAATAATTTAAACTCTTTTATACCTTAGAGTATTTATAAATAAAAGGGCATACACTATTATTTTAGGAAAAAATGTATTTACCACCCAAATATGGCCATAGGAAAAAAATAACAAAAAAAAATTGTCGCTTGTTTTTGCAACTTTTTCTGTTGCATTGTGTCTGAAGTCGCTTAAACTACCACCCGGCTTCGTTTTCGGTAGCAGTCTTGATATACCCTGTATGCAGCAATATAATAATGGAGCTAGCAAAATATTCTTGCGCGTAATAAAATTTTACCAAGGTCGTCTCAATGATATTTGAAATAATGCATTGGGTTAAGTTATTTATTTATTATTATTATACCTGGACGATCCCAATTAATTCTCTAATTGTTTGTAGTTTTGGTGGTACGGTGGTAATTTATGTATCTCTTTAACCATCTATACAGGGTATATCAAGACTGCTACCGAAAACGAAGCCGGGTGGTAGTCTAAGCGACTTCAGACACAATGCAACAGAAAAAGTTGCAAAAAAAAAGCGACAATTTTTTTTTGTTATTTTTTTCCTATGGCCATATTTGGGTGATAAATACATTTTTTCCTAAAATAATAGTGAATACCCTTTTACTTATAAATACTCTAAGGTATAAAAGAGTTTAAATTATTATTTTAGCAAAAATTATGGATTTACCACCCAAAAATGACGATATTTAAAAAATCATAAAAAATAATTGTCGCGTTTCTATGCGAAATTTTTAATTGCATTGTGTTTGTAGCCACTAAAACTACCACCCGGCTTCGTTTTCGGTAGCAGTCTTGAGATACCCGGTATGTATCTAGATTCTGAACATACATTTAATAAACAAAATGTTTGAAATTCATGTGTCGTTCTGATTTGGATGAAGTTGTTGAGGATCATAATATGTATTTCGTTTAACAAACTTGTGGTTGTTTTCTGCTTTTAAAAGGAATTGTGTGTATATTGTTACGTATATACGTTCAAATACTCCACTGAATGTACGCAACTATGCTAGTACGAAATTATGCTCGAATTTTTGAAATCGTTGATAGCTATTTCACAGAAATCATTCGGAACTATTCATCATTACTATTCTCATTATTTTGCTCCTCAATTATGAAAAAAAATATTACTTTGAATTGTACTTATACTATTGGACATATTGAGACAAAATCTTCAGTCTCAAGATTGCGAGCGCCTTGGAGCAACAAGCTTTGCTTTGTAATTCATTGTGTTTATTATTTCGGCATTTGTCCATGAGCAACGGTATCCCTAACGTGACCATTTATTTTTTGTGTCAGAGCGGGACATCAGTGGAATTAAATAATAATAATAATAAAGTTTTTAGTGTTTTACAAGTTTTTATCATAGAAGATTGAATAGCGTAAAATAATAATCAAAGTCGTATTTATATTTATTTTCGTAATCAAAATAAATTTCATTACTGCGATATACATTTATATAATATGAGAAAAAAGTCTTTCGATAGGTGCGTTACTTTCAAGCAAATACATAACAAATTCAATAATCGTGGAAAAGTTTATTAAGTCAACATGTTTTTTACAAAAGTGTTGGTATATTACGACCCTACGGTTTTCTGTAGTAGTTCGGTAAAGCATTTCGAGCGATAAATACATTTTAAATTATTATTTGGTCTTTTTGCAAGAGCGGGACGATATCGGCTTTGCTGGAGACACCGGGACAGACTTCCTGAAAGCGGGACTGTCCCGCCCAAAGCGGGACGTATGGTCACGTTAGGTATCCCTCACCACCCGGCCACCAATGGTATACCCGTCTCTCCATTCATGGCGATAAAAAAATATTTCCTATGTTTACTTTCATCTTTAAATAGGTAAAATACCTCATATTAAGATCTCGACTAATGCATACCTTAGTAAACGAACAGTTTAATATTTGATTTACGCGTTTATCCTTTTTATGTACAAAGCAAGCGTTGTTTATTAACTCATATTGCCGTATTTGTATTTGATTAGATTTTTAATTATGCAGTTGAATGAGCTATATAATGTTATACAGTTTTAGCACCAACCTGTGATTTTCCTGTGGTTAAGAGGTTTTGCAAAACGGAAAATATTCTGTTACTGGAATTTTGCTCTTTTATACGGGACAAATACTGCAGTTATTATATTGTTGCGTACGTGTATGTCTCTAGTATTTTTAGTTAGTTGTGTTTCATTTGACCCATGAAAATTCAGATCAGAATATAGAAATAGTATCTTTGTAGACTTTATCGCCATTATACTCAGCTATACAGGGGATATCAAGACTACAAGCTACCGAAAATGAAGCCGGGTGGTAGTTTTAAGGACTACAACACATTACAACAAAAACTTTCGTAAAGAAACGCGACGTTTGTTTTTAAATATCATCCTTGTGGATGATATATCCATAGTTTTTGATAAAATAATAATTTATATCCGCAACATAACATCTTTATAAACAATATGATGTACACTAATATTTATGGAAAATCTATGTATTAAAGATAAAGTTTTAATTGAATTGTGTCTGACGTCATTTAAATACCACCCGGTTTTGTTTTCGGCAGCAGTCTTGATATAAATATAAATAATAATAATAAATAAGAAATAACACCCAATAGTCACATCATCACTCACAGTCTTGACCCCACACTAAGATCGAGTCTTGTGTCGTGGGTATCAGGAACTACGAGAGACTTTTCGGTCTCACAAACACCCAGACCCGGAAGAAATATTTGTGGGCCGCACAAACATTTCTCTCGGTGCGGGGATCGAACCCGCAGCCTCTTGTTTCACAGGCGGCGTCTAACCAACTACGCCACGGAGGCTGTCAGTAATAAATAACATATTCGTCCAAAGGATCATAAAGGCTTTTGGGAGCAGTTGTATGCAGCTACTTCCTGGAATCTGAATTACCTTTTACTTTTCAACAACAAATAACCGTATTCTCTGACTAGTTGTTTGAATATTTTAAATTATAGCAACGGTTTCGTGAATTGAAATTAAGCTACGAATTTTATACTTCTTTGTATCCATAAATAAAAGTTCTAATTAAAAACCACAATAGTATATAATTAGAAATAATATTGTAATTTCGTTTGCTTTCCTCAACTACTTTTTATTGCAACTGTATTGTCACCAGCTTTCCTTTTCATTTATTTAAGACTTATGGCAGGGGGATCAAACCTTTGGCATGTCATATAAAATTATTGCGTAGATTATACGAGGGTGTAGAATACAAACATTTTATTACACTTAATTACACATTTATGTACCACATTAAGTTGCGTCTTAAAGATTTTAATTTGAATTCCTGTCGTGAAAACCTACATTTTTTCAGCGGAATGATCTTATTATAATGAGAGTCCAAAACTTTGCTTACGATGACGTCAGAACCATTTTATTACGTTTAGTCCTTTGACATACATTTTCTGGTTGAATATTGTAGCGTCGTCTTTGAATATCAAGTGTTTGGAAGTTATCCGCAGATAGGTGATTTTCTATAGGGTCGATTTTCAGGATGCCGTTCTAAATAAATTATGATCCTTCAAAAATAAATAATACCGTGTCACTGAGGCGGTATCCTTCACTGCCCAAAAATCGATGTGATGTCGATGTTTGTATAATCACAAAACTCGAGACGTAATAATAGACATTCATGTTTCTTAGTCTTCATACTCTCACCGACGTTAATATTTTGGAATTTCTAGGAGAAGATGCCTTATTAACCGCATGTAGGTACTTTATATATTTCGGTGCGACCAGCAGGTAATTTTATTAATTTTCCAAGAAAGTCACATTTAAAAAGCTTTAACAGAAGTTCAGGTTTTGTCGTATTTACATACGACGGCCGTCCATATTCACAAAACCTCTATGAACGTCTAGATTTTGGATACCCTCAAAGTTCCTATGATCTGCTAGCTACATCGTAATGCCGGTCGTTAACAGGCAAAGGTAACACGCAAAAAATATATTGAAAAGGCATGTTAGAACAAATGGAAGATGTGATATGTAGGAAAAGTACGTAAATGTTTACCGTCTCTGACTCTCAGTATTGGCTTTTACCATATAGATTACGTTGCGCTTCCTGTAGAATCAATGCATTGAAAATATTTATTTAAACGATTTAGTTGTCTTGTGTTCTCGATTGTGTTCCTGTATTTTAATGGCGAAGTATGATTGAAGTCTTTTCTAATGCATAAAATTATTAATTATATTATTGCAAGTAGTGTTGGTTGGTTTTATATTTCTTTGATAATATTTTCCACGGGAATACAATATATTACGTAATAAGTGAGTGTTTCGGATAACAAAACGAGTTTTTTTTGGGATTGTGAATTTTACGTAATCATAGTATAATATACAATGAAAATTCGCATTTAAATAATGGCCATTGTTCTGAGATACGTAATTTATCCTTTTTAAATGTGTTGCATATTCATTTTCTCAGTTGTTTATCACATTTACAAACATTGACACTATTATCTGATATAACAATGAATTTTATTAATTGTACATATATGTTTTTATTTGTATAACTACCAATTATTCAGTTTTGTAATATTTTATATTTTTATTTATGTTGTGTGTTAAATGAGCCTTAATTTTAATGTCATTTATGCTTATTAATAGTACATTACCTTGAACGGTTTGAACTATTTGAAAATGGTTGTATTACGAGGATTATAAAATCTAGGTGGATCTGGCATTCTATTTTTTCTCTCTGCTACGATTTAATGGGAGCGGCGGAGTATAATTTTTGTTTATGTCTTATATTTTAATAACGAGTGGCCGCTTATGTATTTCTATATCGATGTCACGTACATCCAGCCTAATAGTGGACAGAAGAACAACTTAACTTAACGAAATGTTGACGAAAGTTGGAAAAAAGCTGGATACAGACATTTAGAATCATTATTGTTTACCAGTGGACTTAATTTATTTATTTATTTTTAACTTAAGTGAAACGGCATACGCCAATTACATTAATTAAATTATTCAACCTAATTATATTTAATATCCTAAATCAAGACAAAATCAACAAAATGTGACTTGTGCCACGTATATAAAGGGGACATAATGTCGTGACAACATAGCGTTTAAATCTGGGATCTGGGATCGGGATCAGATCTCATCAATTCTGCCAAGGAGATCCATGCAAATGGTTATAATTTGATCCCTGGTTCTTCTTATTTCGAGGCTATTGTAATCCAAGCAACCTTAAATAAATTTGGTTAGGTATATAACTGGATAGATACTATATTTTAATTTCATATTGTAAAGCAAAAAAGCCTTTTCCAATAGATGGATATAAGTGCTTTCATATGGGTGCCATACAAAAGAACTGTTTCCAGCTTATTACGGACAACCGCATTGAACAGAGTCCAACAACGTAGGCACTTTTAAATTTCCTGGATTATGTGTGACTGAAGTAAGAGAAATAAAAAAAATATTTATATGCATGCGCAAGTGTTAGAACCAAAAAGTCTACAAAAATTATCTAATAGAAAAAAAAGAAAACATTATAACTGCACTTTAGCAAAACTTAAATTTCAAAATCGTGATATACATTTTCCTTATACCGCGCTATGAACATTCAATATTTTGATAATTTCGCTTAAGTAGCATTTCGGTTACGTTGTGTATCGAATTTGAATTTGCATGTTGCCTTCACTGTATTGCATCTGCATTGCATTTGCATTCCATTATCAAGAATGTGTTACCTAATCATTGTGATTTTTGAGGCTTTCCAAAAACCATTGAGCCTACATCAATAAAATTCTAATTAAGGCTGCGTTCAGGCGATACAAACCTGTTTATATATTTTTTTATTGCAATGAATGGCGAGACAAGCATGCCGTTCACCTGATGGTAAGCGATACGACCGCTCATGAACAGTGCCAAAACCCAAACAAAAACCAAAACACCTTGAATTACTAAGCAATGCTTGGCATTCCACTGATGTTATGTCTGATGAGATGTTAGGTGCTCAATATACCCAGTAGTTAACCCCTGGCTTGTCGTAAGCGCCATATTGTGGCCTTGAATTAAAATAGCCCCTATTTCAATAACGTTAGGTTGCTTTATTGCTTGAAGTCCGACGAACCTGAGCGCGGTTCGTCCGACGGTCCAGGGGTTAAGCTGGCTACAATGTCCATCACGGTCACTGTTTGACGGGAGAAATAGACATTGTGGAGGTAGCTAATCAGGCAGCCTCTCATATGAGAAAGACCTGTCACCAGTAAATAAATCATAATATTTATCATGAACTAATTGAAATATAAAAATTGCGCCCACTGTATAAGGTATAAGTAGTTAAATATTCAGATTCTCGTATTTTCTGCACAAACAAGTATTAAAATTAAGCAGTAACCATGACGTTAAATTCAGTGGAATGCAGAATTAAGTTTAATTCGTGAAAATATATATGTATATGAAAATATAATAATACGTTTTGCATTATCATACAATAATATTCCGTTGTGTAATTAAAAATATATTTTTGTATTTCCTGTATGCAGCATGCACATAAGTTCAGTTTAGCATTTGTGTCTCTTGATCTGACATGTGAAACTTGTAATTTATTACTAAAAACAAGTTGTTTACCGTACTATCTGATTTTCCTTCAGCAATAAATAAGCGACAATTAAAACGTCAACTCTTAAATATTTTGCGAAGTCAGGTTAATTAATTTTTCTGCCTTATTAGTAGTAATGTCCATTTTTTTCGCCAGCCTACAATCTAATATTTTTATGAAGTTTAGTGGCTTATATCAACTAAGGCGTAAAGTTGAGCAATGTTTAAAGATAAAATCAGTTATACATATTCAAAACAGAATTAATTCATGCCCAAAAAGGAAAAATAGTTCTAACATTACGTTTTTCTTTGCTAATCATTATTTAAATTGTTTCTTTTGTTTATTATATTTTTATTTTATTGAAATATAACATTAAACATTTTCTAATAATACAATCTTGGACAAACTACTGGATACATATCAATTAGAAGGTAAACACAAAATTTACAATAAAGAGTACATCAAATTAAATTAGATTAGAAGAGAAATAAACAGAAATATGAACAAAAAATAACAACGTAATTGAAAATAAACGTATCCAAGAAAAATGAATATGAAAAAAAAAAAATTAAACAATAACAACGTTTCTAGGTTTATATAAAATATGCAAAATATCTAAAAAATACCAAAAAATATATTTAATTTTGTATCGTATCTCTAACCTTTCTCTTAAATGTAACTATTGGGTTAAAGAAAATATCAATATCTAGTGCTTTTGTTACAAATAATGTATGTAATAATTTCAGGCCAAGATGCCGACTCCGGACTACAGCGTGGACATAGACCTGGAGGACGCGCCGCCAGAGCTGGAGGACTACGCCCGCCAGCACTGCGGCGAAGACCCCAGCACCAAACTACAAGCGATCTATGAACTCAGAGAAATGATATTTGGTACGTACTAAAAGCAAAACAACATTTAGAATTAAGTTTTGAATATCCACTCAACAAACAAATATTCCAGGATTTTACAAATATGTTACTCGGCGTGTATATTTAACCGCGGTGTCTAGATTACACATTTACTCTGTGCTAGAAGGTGTTAATAAATGACTTTTAAATGAAGTCTAAATACAGTCTAGGTAGGGACTTTGTTGTACCCCAAACATTTTTAATATGTATTTTTATCTACGTACCAATTGGCCGTCATATAATTTTTGATTTCGCAAGGAAAGCTGTTAATTTCTGTTTTCGAATTTCTGAGTTGGGCTACACCAGACATTGCAACTCGACAGCTTATACTCTCTTTCTTTATTTCCAGACACAAAAATTTGATTACGAAACATTAGGTAGGAAACATCTTTTAGAAATCTACATTGGGTCAGCTTCACTCATCGTAAACAATGGCTAACATAAAAATGTTTTCAACGGTAACAAGCTTATAAAGTCTATAACCTTTACATTTAAATGTTCCTTTAAAAGCGTTGAAGTAGTAAAACATTCGTCACATGGCTATTTGAGACAAGTTTAATAGTAAACATTCTAGTAACTACTTACTGGACAAGGTTTAGTGACGGAAAATGGCCATAGTAAGATACAAGGCGAGTCATTAGGAGCGAGCACGAATGACGGACGCTACGAAGGTTGGAGAACATTGCAAGGACGGCTACAATATTAAACTCAATCAATTAAACAAACATTTTTGGGAGGCTAAGATTAATTAATGTTTTATAAAGTACAGCGGCTTATTAACATATCGTTATTCATTGCAGTCTGTGATTTAGCTTTAATCCAAAATATTTTCGAGGCTATAATCGTTATCCCTGTCGTATCACTTAACATGTACCATGTTCAGATATCATATACATATATGTACCCAGAAGGACTAGGCAGAGGTTATCCTGGCAGCAAACAGGACACTCACGTTTCGTTTTCCCACGATGTGATAAGGAGCGAGCCTATCGCCACATCGGGCACACATTTGTGACTCCAGGCTCCACAATTCATTTGAAATTCTAATGCGGTAATAAGTCCTGGGTCGAAGACCCGGGACTCGGACCCGAGACCTCAGAGTTGTAACCTTACTACAACAGCGTCAACGATGCAGTTTTATTTGTCAATATGTGTCAATACACAGAAAAATGGTCGCCAAACTGTATCAGAAGATAATTTTGTAATTTGATGAATTTCATATTAACCAAAAAATCGCCTTATATAACATTTGTACCTACATTATTTCACATCGTATTTCTTGTAAATAATTTTATATTAAAGATCGTGAGGTTGAGAGGCTAATTGCCTTAATCCCACTAATATCTTGAAATAAATTTAATATTCGAGGAACTCGATTTAAGAAGTTTGAAATTAAAATCAACGCTTTGTAAATATTTCTTCGTATCGACACAATGTTTAAAAAGAGGTGCTTACGCGGAAATGCATTAATAAAATATTCAATAATTTTGACCGAACGAGACTGATGATAATTTATTCGCTCTATAACGGGTGTTTTTTTTTATAATTTCATCGCTTTAAATAGCTTAATGGGTATTTTAAAATCAGTTTTGACTCGGTCTATATGTGTTCTTTAGTGGATAAAAATGGAATTGTTATTTTCGTAGAGCTTCTGTTACTGCATCAGCCCATATAATTATGCACGTCTTACTGTAGGGCACGGGTCTCCTCTACAAAGAGTGCCATTGAGAGGCGTTAGACCGTATACTCCACCACGCTGCACTGGCCTAATGCGGGTTGGCGGACTATACATAACTTTGAAATTGTTCCGAATCGCTGTGCTATGCAACTTGCAAGTTTTCTCACGATTACCGTTATAGTTGAGCTTATCACTGGTTGTATCATATTCTGTTTTTTAATTAGCACAACAAAGTGACAAAATGCATTAAATAATAAGTAAAATGCATTATAAATAAAGATACAATAGGTCTATCTAGACCTCAAACTAAAACTGAAACCCTCTCCTACCTCTTTTTTTTTCATTTTCAACAGCTGTACCTACCACCTAGTTTGGTATGCCATTGAAGGACTTAGAAATAGTATAAAATGCACGTATTGGTAGAGCGAACACCGCAGTGAAATGACTGGGAATTATTGAGGGAAGCCAGGACACTCGTCATTAAATGTACTTATTTTAAATTTAGTTATATTTATTTTATATTTTTCCTGGTGTACTATAAAGAACATAAATAGATAAATAATTTGTAACACCTTAACTACTCTAAAATTTTTCATTAAGTTATGCATTCACGTTATCAAGGGTACAGAAGACGAAGAAGGACACAGAGTACTTTTCATATGTACAGATAATTTGTGTTGTACCCAAGGGATGAGAAATTAACTATTATCCGGTTATCTGTATCAGCCCATATATGTCCCAGTGCAGGGCACGGGCCTTCTCCGGGTTACATCCGGTTATCATGACACAAAAACGTGATCCACCGATATCAATAGATTTGTAGACTGCCCCGTCCTCACACACCCGCCACTTCAACTCTTGAAAGCCAGGATCAACAGCGACACGGATTTTGAGGACACCGAGCATTGAAGCTCGGCGAGTCTCCGGAAATGTCAAACTTCAAACGACATTAATAGGTTGCAACTTAACTCCTAAATGACTTAAAATAGAATTGCTAGTATTTTGTAAGAATATCTGATATTTAAAAAAAAAAGCAACAAATTCATCTGAAGCATGCGGGAAAACCGCGCGGTAAATCTTATAATGCGCTGTGAAGTTTCTAATATGCTTATTGATTTATTTATACTTCATTGTACACCACAGAAAAAATAACTAAAAATAAAATATAAAAAATAGTGTAACAATCGGCGGTCTCATATCTCAAAACGGCGATGTCTTCCAGACAACCTTAATATAGACTAGAGTAACTATGATATAGAGGTATTAGGTGGTCGCAATGACAAAAACAAAACAAACAGTATAGTGATTAAATAATTAAATAATCAGTTAAATAATGTTAATCAATATATGTATTTTTGTCTAAGCTACTACTTGACAGAGAACAAATAACTCCAGCTTAGCTTAGATTGAATGTGGGAGCCAGGAACATATTATTAGCCTCGCTATATTTGGATAGAATAAAAAACACGTTAATTGCATACTTTGCACTTTTATTTTTAAATATAATTATATGTCTCATTTTATGTATAATATTTGTACAACTAGTTATGACGGTTTCCCGTTTCAGAACCGGACTGTGTTATTTTCATTTGTGAATGTAAAAGTCAAGGATAATAATTGAATTTGTAATGTATTGTAATGTATGTATTTTACGCTATCGATTGTTTGGGGTGAAAGGTATTTATTAGTGCCGGATGGAATAATTCTCATCACTATTATTTTTAGACAGAGCGAAAATAAGCTAAGTAAGCGAATGTTTAGAGTATCATACTTCGGAATATTTCAAATGTAGCACTTTATCATTGGCCCATATTACCACAAAGACCACCCATACAGCCTAAATAGAAAGCATACTAAATGTCTTATCCGTAATTTGATATCTACAAACAAGTACTGACAAGGAAAATTGTTACCAGGATTTAGGTTCTTGTTAAAAACAAATAAACTGGAATTTTACTGCAGCCTCTTGAAATGATACTAGGTAATAATCTAATTGGTTATATAGTGTGATATACCTAAAGGAAAAATGTGCTAGTCTTATGTTTTGATAAACATCTCGAGCTTTTGCTATTTCTTGCGGCCTTATTCAAAGACAATAAAAAGCCTATTCTGGTAATTGAATTTTAAAACTGTTATGAATAAAGCCGCTAACGTGCAAATATTTTTTTTTTATTAGTTAACTATTTTTAAATATTATATATCAGTTGCAATACAATATCTTCATCGTATTACAATTTGTTATTTACTTTCCATTTATTAACTCAAATTGTGTTGTGATTTATCAAGAATATAACTCACGAAGAGAATAAAAAAACAAGTTACAAAAACAACAAGTTAGTTCTGTATCAGCCCATATACGTCCCACTGCAGGGCACGGGCCTCCTCCACAATCGAGAGTACGATTGAGAGTGGTTAGGCCATATAGTCCACCACGCTGGCCTAGTGCGGGTTGGCGGACTTATATACCATAGAAATTTTTATAAATCGCTATGGTATGCAGGTTTCCTCACGATGTTTTCCTTCACCGTTTTAGTGCGTGGTGATTGACTATCAATACACACATGACTCCGAAAAGTCAGAGGTGTGCCCTGGGATTCGAAACCGCGACCACCGTGAACATGTTGGCAGTCGCGTCTAGTCCGTTTACCAACAGGCCACCACGCACTTCAACAAGTTAGTATAAGTTAAAAACTAAATTATGTAGTGAAATATGGTTATTGTACTGTATCTTTTACGGAAGGTATAAAAACTATAAGATATAAAGAGTTTTTAAAGTTACTTCTACTATCAAAAAGTGTGATTCACACATTAAGGACTTGCAGGATTGTTAAGCAATAGATAGTAAATAAGTGTATGTATAAGTTGCATCTGATGTGTGAAGCAAATAGGACTGGTTTAACGAGCTGGTACAATAAAGCAACATTGTTATAAAATATTTGCTTAGCTCCATACATGTGTTTAGTTTGAAAGGAATCACGCAGTTTATACAACGTCTTAAGGTCAGGAGCAGATGCTTCGAGTCAATGTTCTGTTTAGAAAGGATGATATTGAATGAAAATTCTTAACAAATCAAAGTTCGTATATATTATTTATATTTTCTATATTAGCATGGTTTTATGACTAAAAGATGCCTTATAGTTATTGGGTATGTTTTATAAACTATATACATATTTAAACTTACGATTTTTTTTTCGAAGGGGTAGGCAAAAGTGCAACTAGGACACACGTTTCGCTTTTAATTTTCCGTGTCACGATGCGAGCGTATCGCCATTTCGAGCATAAGTTGCAGACTCCAGGCTGATAATGAATAGAAATATCCAATATCACTTTGCCCGATCCGGGAGTAAAACCTGAGACCTTAGCTTTGTAACCAGACAGTAGTACAACTACGCCACCAAATCTTAAGAAATCTAGGTAGGTATATATTATTTATATTTTCTTATTTTAGCACGATTTTGTGACTAAAAGGCGCCTAATGGTGATCGTGTATATTATATAAACTATATCTGGATCCATACAATACAAAGTCCTGCCACCAGTAATATTGTCATTTTCTGCTAATAGGTGTAGGAAATAAATAAAATTAAAGTAATATCCGCTGCTTTCATTGCCTTTTTTGCAATAGCCTTTCTTACGTTATAGAAAAGGCGGTATATTAAAGTTACACAATAAGAAATAGTGCACCAGACTGCATTGGATCGGATGTCACAAGATCGTGTCCTGGATTAGCAAACATAACGACTTCCTCGACATTGCATTCGCTAGTAATAAATAAAAATTTACGATCAAGCTAATATACTATACATTTTTATTTAATGAAACTTAGCTACTTTTGTAATATTGTGACACTTTCTATAATCGATAAATACTTGATAAATATGACAGCATTTCAAAAGTATGTTGACTAATCGTGTCATATTTATTTTTGTTAGTAGTCTGACATGTAATGATAGGTCGCAAAGTATTTCATCTATGCATATTTGAATTTGTATGAAACACGAAAGTTTCACTGTATCAATGATGAACGGGTGTACGTCAGCCGTATTTTATAACAGTTTTTTTTTCTTCTACAACAAACTATTTCAGTCTGCTCATTCAACAACGATAAATTGTTATACAACGGACGCAAGCCTTTTTTTATTTTAATTCTACAACAATACATCTACTGAAATGCATATACTTTACAAAGCAATTAATTAATTCATTAAAGAGTAGAGAAATACATATATATATATATATATATATATATATATATATATATATATATATATATATATACATATATTTGTCCCCACATTTTGAAAGGACGGTCTATATCAAAGCTTAGCGAGTCGACTGTCCCAACGCCCAAGTGAATACTGGCTTTATAATGTCAAGGCTATGACTGCACCAGGACATGTGTAAGGCCAACTACACATAAAATTCACACGCTGATTACATGAACGGAATTCCGCTGAGCTTAGAGAGCATGAGAGCGGAACAATATAATTTTGGGAATTGATAATAAATAAACCCGAACTAGGTCAGCGTGGTGGGCCATACGGCCTAACCACTCCCAATCGTACTCTCGATTAAGAAAAAGCCCGTGCCCTACAGTGGGACTTATACCGATTATACAGATAGTCAACAAATCGAGTTTAATGTTTCAATAATTATTTATTAAACAAAATATAAGAAAATGGCAATAGTGACTTCGCATTTAACTGCGCCTTTGCACACACAATGATCATTGTGTCCGCCCTCTTGTTCATTTATCCATTTTCAGAGTACTATTATGGCTGTAAGATACTTATTGCGGCTGTCAAAGAGTGACAGTGATCACATGTAATCTGGTATGCTCTTGGGTAGCTTCTGTAGGAAGCACTTAATCTCGCACTTTAATAGTGGTGACGTCACAGTATGCACATCTTTATTGCTCGTACTTGACAATTCTTCCAATTAGCATTTCAAAGAGAATTAGCCAGCTTGTATGGAACTTAGGCTTACTTTTGAACATGTATTTTAAATGCACATGAATTGCAATTTAAATAATCTACGCCTAAATATACTATTATAGTAAGCTCGCAGGAATTTATATATTTTAGAAATTAGAATGAAATATAAAAGAAAACTTGTATGGGTCATATTAACCTGTTATTGGAAATATGTGAAGATGCTCTAACCTACACTTTCTGTGATTCAGTACATCGACACCGCAATTGATGTATCAAACCGCTCTTCTAAATTTTGTTTAAAATAAGAGGTATTCCCATTCCCAACTTACTTCTGAAGGGAATAACAAAATTCTTTCTATATAAACTTTGTGTACCAAAAACATTTATAAAAACACATTTTCACGGCTTTTTTGTCGCACTTGACATTATAGTGAACACTTTTCACAATTAGCATATTTGGTACCACATTTAGGGCTAAATTTAGGTACAGGCAAACTCGCGGTTGTTGTCAGTATACCTCTCCCTTTACGTGGGCGTGAATTCAATTAGCGAAATATATTATGCATGTACTAAATGCCATTGGACTAACTCAGCCGTGTCATCTACGTGGGCCAGATTCAATGGAATACTAATTGGACATCAATTGAATTCACGCTTTGAGGCATTGCCTATGTGGTACGATGTGATAATTAATTAATGAAGTTTAGTTTGACAATTAAATGTCTAATATGTGGTGGCCTTGAATGCACAGAGCGTAAGTCATCATTTGTTGTACTATAGTATGCGTTTAAATCCTTAAATTCCAGGGGACTTTATTACCCTGTTTATCCACAGGAAACGACCTGTATAGCGAGGGAGTAGTAACATATTAGCAAAGCGGCGGTATTTTAAGATAGGTACTCAATTGAATTGTGTTGTATTGTACATACCATATACGTTCCACTGCAGTACATCTATTTTGTTTTAATTTATTGCGCGTATTTTTAGTTACGGATATTATGGGTCCCGTCACAAGCATTTCGAGATTAAAAGCGCCTCTAATCCCTCTTTTCAAAAATTGTAATAATGCTCAATAGTATTCTCGATTGTAGAGTAGACCCGTGACTTGTAGTGGGATGTGTAAGTCTGATAAAAAATAACAATAATGAACAATTAAAATTAAACTATAATTTACGGATTTTATCGATGTCTGACTGAGCAGATGACTTATTCCTTAGTCCGCCCAGTGACCACGAGCTGTTAAGTAATCAAAACGTCGTCGGGAAGTCAAAAATTTTAAAATTAAAACAAGTCCACGATAAAATCCGTAAATTATAGTCTTATTTCAATGTATAACATTCGCGTAAATCTAAGAAACCCTTAAATAAGGAACAAATTACTTCTAAGAACCCTTAATTTTCCTCCTATTGTTCAGACAGTCCAATCGTCAAGAACCGCTATTTTGGAATTAAATTACAATTTGTTATAATTATACCACCTGTGTTATTTAAAAAATGAAATATAAACATATAATACAAGTTTATTTACGATGTTGTTTGTGATTTTTAAACTTTAATTTTATTGGTTATAATTATAGTCGATGATTATCTTGCAATAATCTTTTATAGTTCTAGTCTGCGCTTTCGATCATTTTGATTTTTAATTCTCGGTATTTATGGATCAAGATTAGCGATCTTTGGCGAGTCATAAAAATGTCTAGCTTTGAATATTTAGTCCGTGGTGATGAAAGATATATTAGCTTATTTTTTTTGATCAAGTAACATTCATTTATTATATAACTTTAATGCAATATTAAGTCCATTGGTTGAGCTTCTAGACTCTAGAGAATCGTTAATAGTGGTGTTATCTTATGGAGGGCTATGTTCTGCAGTGCCCAATAAAGAAAAATAAAGGTATAGATCATGGATAAAGGACAAAGTATTTGCACATGTGCTATTTCTAAGCTCGTTTCCGCTCCGATATAATATTAAAATGTGTGCTAATACAACTCGACATAGAAATAATGAATACTGAAAGAAGTGTGTGTCCTTAATTTTAAAGGCAGCCAAAATCATTAGCTTTTATAAGGCTGCTTATCAATCAAACGTCAACATTGGCAAAGACGGCTACCCGACGACTTATCATTGCCATTTGCAAACCAGGTGCCAGATTATAACTTGCTCACGAACTCTACTTCGAAGTTTCACATTGAATTTATGCCGTTCCAGTGACATGGCGTGGTGTATGTACGTGGAGGTCTGTTGGCAAAGAACCAGAAGTTTGAGCTGGTACAAATCTCGGGGATTCAAATCCCAAAACAAGGTTCTGACGTTTCAGGGTCATGTGCGTATTGATTGTCAATGAAAATGCACTTTAAGACCACATTGCATCGTGGCGAAACCTGAATACCATAGAGATCTCCACAAAATGTTCCATGGTACGTGAAGTCCGCCAACCCTCTCTAGGTCAGCTTGGTGGACCGTCCAACCCATCTCAATCTAACTCTCTGTTGAAGAGAAGTCTTGTAATACTCTATCATTAAAGTGACTAACCGCAGTATCCACTTAAGTTTCATAAAGGAAATATTTCACGTTTCAGAGCGGGGTGAATGTACACCGCACAGGATGGATGACGAGTTCTTAGTGAAGTTCCTTCGTGCGAGAAATTTCATACCGCAGAAAGCTCATAGACTGGTACGTACGCTGCTATCACTTCATAAATTATTTTTCATAGTGTTAAAACCTGATGGATTGAAAAACATTTTATTTGCAATGGTATTCCCATCCATTCGCCTGATGGTAAGCGATACGACCACTCATGGACATTAGAAAAAACAACACGATATATTACAAAGCAATGCTTGGCATTCCATTGCGTTCGCCATCCTGAGACATACGATGTTAAGTCAAAATATATGCGGTAGATACTCTGGCTACAATTTCAAAATGAGAGAAATAGACTTTGCGATGGTACCTACCAAGGCGGCCTCTCACGTATGAGAGACCGACTACCAGTAAGGTTTTGACCGTAACCTATTCTTAATCGATTGATTTTACCTATGTTCAGAAACATATCACTTGGCGTTCTAAAATTTCTGCCTGACCCGAGAAGTATTTAAATGTATTTATATCATCTGTTATTAAGTAATTACCGCAGTTAAAGTAGACCTTCTGACGTTAGTTAGGTACGTACCTAACTTTACCGGTCGTCATACCAAAAAACCACGCACGATATACGCACTTATTATAATTACTGCACGATATTTCACTTCCGGACCTATTTCAAACTGGTTATGGCCGGTTGTTTAAACTGTATATGACGTATGATATTTGTGTACAATTTGAGGCTTTTATATCATTTTTAAAATCTTTCTACGTAATATGAAAAGTGAAGGAATTTTGCGTATTTTTTTGTACATTATTTTCTTTTTTTTTTCAGATTGTAAATTACTACCAGTTCAAGGAAGATAATCCTGAACTCTTTGACAACGTATATCCCTTGGATCTTCAAGGCATTGGTGATGCTAATATAATTGCTGTGCCCCCTTATAGAGGGCAAGACGGCCGCCGTCTTATTATTTATAGGATAGGTAAGAATATTATAATGCCTGCGATTTTTTTTTAATATCTGCAGATATTAAAAAAAAATCTGCTATTTAGCCTTAATCAGATGATTTCAAATGTTTTTTATTTTTACTCTTAGATATTACTACATTAAGTAATACCGCATTACAGTTCGTATTTATTGTTTAATTTCTCCGGTCTAGATCGAGAATGTTCCATCGTTTTAGGCGTTTTATATTATCTTGATTATTTAGCAGGTTTTTAGCTAATGCGTTAGTGTGTTCATTTAGTCTGTCTTTGTATTTGACAGAGTAGTTGCTCACTTCTTCCTTTATTGTAGACATTTCGAGAAAATCGTGAATTTCTGTATTTATAACAAACCAGTGCGCGTTTGAGATAGTTCTTAGGGCAATATTTTGAAATCTTTGAAGTATGTATTTCTAAGTTGGAGTTGCTACATGATCCCGATAGTTCAATGCCGTATGTCCAAACAGGTTTTATCATGGCTTTATATACCAACAGTTTATTGAATGTTGAGAGACGACACTGACGTTCCAGTAGCCAGGATAGGTTTCTGAGTTGCATATTTGCTTCCTTTCTTTTGGTTTTAATATGGTTTGCCCAAGTAAGTCGTCTATCCAGGTGCACGCCAAGGTATTTTACGACATTGTCGGTCGGTAGAGTTTTTCCATTCATAGTCACTGGTGCACAGTTCCCTTTTCGAAGTGTGAAAGTTACTTGAATGGACTTCTTTATGTTCGGTTTGATTCGCCATTTACTAAACCACTCATCGATTTCATTAAAGTGGACCTGCAATAGAGCGGATGTATTTTTAGGGTCATTATCGCTTACTAGGCATGCTGTGTCATCTGCGTAGGTCGCTGTTGTAACGCCCGATGTTTCAGGTAAGTCTGCAGTGTTTATAGAGTATAGTACTAGTCCTAGGACGGATCCCTATGGTACTGATGCCTTAATGTGGTATAGGTCAGAGAAATCATCTTCAAATTTCACTTGAAATCTTCTTTGTTCCAAATATGATTTCAAGATCATGAAAAATGAGTTAGGTAAGGTGGTTTTAAGTTTGTATAGTAGTCCTTTATGCCAGACTCTATCAAAAGCTTGTTGTACATCTATGAACACAGCAGAGCAGTACTCTTTTTTTTCAAGACATTGTCTGATTTTTTTTACTACCCTGTGTACTTGTTCAACTGTACCTAGCGTGTTTCTCTCTAAATCCGAATTGGTGATCAGGAATACACTTGTTCTCTTCCAAATAGCGTTTCAGTCTGGATAAGACTAGCTTTTCAAACAGCTTTGATATAACAGGGAGTAGACTTACTTCATAGGGTCATTTCTTTAGTAAGCTCTTCCCGAGAATTGCACATTATATAGGCTGCGAAAATGAAAGAAAAAAAATGTTGGCCTTTATATTCTGACGCATGTTTAGATTAACTATTAATAAAACTCAAGCATAGAAGCAGTGACCTGTATAATATCCATACTTTAGTGCCTGCTAAAAACGATTCATTTCCATTTTCTCAAAAGATGCAATGTGAAATAATATATTGGTAATGTTCGAAACGATGCCTTCTCGTTTTTAAAAAATAATTTTCTCAATACTACTCTTGGCATTTTTCAGGCCAATGGGATCCAAAGACAATTCCGATCGAGGATATGTTTAAGGCAACTATACTGGCCCTAGAGCTGGGCATGATGGAGCAACGTACCCAGATACTGGGCGGAATAGCACTCTTCGACTTGGAGAACATTGGCACGCAGCATGCTTGGCAGTGCTCTCCTTCTGTTGCAGCGAAGATTGTTAAGATATTAGTTGTAAGTATGGACAATTAAATTTTACATCGTTTCCAGAAGAATTATTAGGATATTGAAAAATTTAAAGATAAGTTTTTTTTTGCAAATATGTCGATAATACCATGTAATAATGAGGTTTACTTGCACCAATGCATTTCTTTAATTTATTTTAGAACATCAGGCAATGGAATAAGAACACTTATGGTAGCAATACATATATTATCAAATAAAGTAAAGAAATTAGGTAAACTTTTAGGTGTAACAAATTGACGATCTTGTCATTAAATTTCATCCAAAACTCACTAACTACTAATTAGGCTCATAGTTGTTTTAAAATATGTATTTTTTATAATATACAAATTTGAAATAAATAATATTTACAAACAAACTCATCATAAATTAATTCAAGGCTTTTATTGAAATATTAAATTACTCGCAACTCGCCGCATAATTACTATGACCTTTATTTAAATTGTATTTTAATGATAAATTATATTAATCCATCCATCCATCAGCCAAAGGAAGTCCACTGCTGAACATATGCCTCCCCCAATGATTTCCACAGAGACCTGTTGGAGGCAGCCTGCATCCAGCGACGTCCCGCGACCTTTACGCCGACGTCTGACCACCTTGTGGGTGGACGTCCTACGCTGCGCTTTCCGATACGCGGCCTCCATTCGAGCACTTTCCGACCCCATCGGTCATCAGATCTCCGCGCTATGTGCCCTGCCCATTGCCACTTCAACTTGCTAATCCGGTGGGCTATGTCGGTTATTTTAGTTCTCCTACGGATCTCCTCATTTCTGATTCGATCTCGTAGGGAAACCCCGAGCATAGCCCTCTCCATAGCTCGTTGAGTGACTTTGAGCTTCCTAATAAGGCCCATAGTGAGAGGCCACGTCTCGGTGCCGTAAGTCATCACTGGCAACACACAACTATCGAAGATTTTCGATTTAAGGCACTGAGGTATTTTGGACGAGAAGACGTCGCGTAGTTTCCCGAACGCTGCCCAACCGAGTTGGATTCGATGATTGACTTCTCTGTCGAAGTTGGACCTGCCTAACCGGACCACTTGTCCTAAATAGACATATTCGTCAACAACTTCAAGAGTCGAGCCCCCAACACCGATGGGGGTGGGCACAACATGGACATTCGACACGATCATCGTTTGGTCCATGTTCATTTTAAGACCCTCCTGTTGGGAGACTCGATTGAGGTTTTCGAGCATAGTGCTAAGGTCTTTCAGCGAGATATACTGCAAGAGCTTGCTACTCAACATTTGAAACAACAAATAGATACACTCAAATTAAAATTAGCAGCGGCAAATGAAGAGATTAGAAAATTACGCATGGAAAATACAAAACTAAGAAATACGTCGACAGAGAATAAAGAAAGTAAAATTGTTTCCACAAAGCATTCAAAAAACTCAATTAATAAGGAATGCAAAAATGTCCCGAATAAATTAATGCTACAGAACATATTCATAAAAGAAACACAATTGAAGACTTCATAACAAATAGAAGAAATTCATGTATCACCTGAACCAGTTAAAAGAAAATTGTGTATCCTAAGCTCAAACAAGAAGAATAAAATATTAGCTATAGCCGAAGAACTTTTTAATCAGTACGAAATATGCCACTATCTTACACCAGGATGCGGCATAAAATACATTATGAACAACATAGATTTCAAATTAAAAGATTACTCAAAAGAAGATTACTGCATAATCTTAATAGGAGAAGAAGACTTTCGTACAAGTAAAGATTATTTTGATATCATTCTGCACATAAGAGAAAAGTAAGGAGCTGTACAACATACAAATATCATTTTTTGTGTACCTACATTCAAATGTCACAATTATTCTGTCTGGTTCAATTGTAGAATAGAAGCTTTTAATAACCTGTTGTATCTAAATGTTCAAACTCACAAATACGCTAACCTGTTTGACTCCAATTTAAATCTGTCATGCGATAGCCACACATTTTCAAAGTACGATGGTTCAGTGACGAATTTCGGAATTCGTTCAGTCTTCAAAGATATAGCATTGAAAAGAAACACGTTGAAACACGACACAACCATACAACTGAACAATCAAACAGCCAAGAACTACACACAAGGCACAGCCGATTCCGAGTTTTTTCTATTCCGATCATATGTACATATTTCATCAAAACATTTCTGGCCTCTTAAATAAGTCTGATATGTTAATCGGTCACATACAAGAATTACTTGAAAAACAGATGCCCATTGTAGCTATTTGTATTACGGAACACTTTATTACTTTAGGTCATGAACAATTATTAAATATACCGAATTATAAAAAATTGCTGCATGTTACTCGAGAAAAGGGCAGAAACGGGGTGGTTCCTGCATATTAATTAAAAGTGCATAACCACTTTCAAAGAGTTATCGAACATAGCCAAATTTTCCGTTCCAGGTATTATAGAATGTTGTGCAGTAGAATTAATTAAACAAAAAACTATTATTATATGTGCATACCGACCGCCCTATCTTTCAAATCTTTGTTCTTTTTTTGATAATTTAGATAATATTCTTAAAACCATCTGCAACAATATAAATATGAATGTAGTGTTATGCGGTGACTTCAACATAGACATCTTAAATCGTAATAAACATACTCAGGATTTTGAATATTTGTTACATAGCTATAATCTTAAATTATAAATTAGACAACCGACAAGACCAAAAAGCAAAACATGTCTTGATAATTTTGCTCACAATTCCAGACAAACATGTAACCACGAAGTAATAGATTTTGCCTTATCAGATCATTCAGCTCAAATATTAAAAATCCAAGTCAGTAAAACCTGTAAAATCAATCGTTGGCGTGCAGAGAAACGAATAATAACAAAAAATAATTTAAAAATATTTGAAAATTCCTTATCTAGTTTATCTTTCTCAGACTTATACAATACCGAGGAACCAAATATCGCATATAATAATTTCCTAGACATCTTTACTACGTTATATAACTTATGTTTCCCGGTTAAATGGATTAATGTTAAATCTGACAAAAAGATGAAATGGATTTCAAAAGGAATCAAAAGTTGCAGGAAACAAAGAGCTTTACTATGGAAATATAGACTGACACCGACAAAAGAAAATAAAAATATATTTCAACTGTATTCCAAAAGATTTAAAAAAAATATTAAACTGACTCAAGCAGCGCAAAATAACTACATAATCAACACTGCTCACAATAAATGTAAAGCCTCGTGGAAATTAATCAATAACAAACAATTATTTAAAGAACCAATTTATAAAATTAATAAAGGAAACACAGTCATTACAGATCCAAAAAATATAGCAGAATCTTTTAACGATTTCTTTATAGATCAAATACAAGCGGTATCAAATAAGAGAGGTGACTTTTCTTGTATGCCAATAACAAATAATCCAAATTCATTATTCATGCCGCCGTCAATTCCAATAGATATTATCAAAATTATAAAAACACTCAAAATAAAAGGAGCCATGGTTATGACGGAGTCTTGACTAGCGTTGTAAAATATGTAGCCAATATCATATCTCGACCTCTAAATCACATTATGAATATAAGCATCAGTTCTGGCATCTTTCCTGAAAAGTTAAAAACCGTAATTATTAAACCATTGCATAAGAAAAATAACAAAGAAGACATGTCAAACTATAGACCAGTAGCATTAATTCCTGTTTTTTTCTAAAATATTTGAGAAATATATATATGAATCAGTTTACTAATTTTTAACTATTAATAATATCTTATGTGACGAACAGAAAGGTTTTAGAAAACATAAAAATATAAATATGGCAATATATGATTTACTTAAAAATATAATGGTAAGTGTTGACAATAAAATACCAATATGTGTAATTCTTACTGACATGACAAAAGCATTCGATTACGTGAGACATGACATACTTTTAGAAAAAATGAGCAGATACGGCATTAGAGGTAATATACTTAACCTAATAAATTCCTATCTCAGCGGACGAATTCAATACACCGAAATTTCTAGAGTGAACCTACATACTAAACGTGAACAAAAGTATCGGTCTGGCCAAAGAGAAATAAAGTTCGGAGTACCACAAGGCAGTGTTATAGGGCCATTATTGTTTCTTCTCTATATTAATGATTTATCTCGTCACACTCGTCAACCAATAGTTCTATTCGCTGACGATAGTACTGCTGTAATAAAATGTGTTGAAAAAGAATTGTATGAACATATCAATAATACCTTACACATTATAATAAACTGGCTTATATCGAACAATCTAATTATAAATAAACAAAAAACAAAAATTATGCATTTCCACCAACGCTTAAAAGTTAAGGAATACCATATACATTATGAAGGGCAAAACGTGGACAGAACTAATGCCTGTAGGTTCCTAGGTATCATAATCGATGATCAATGATCAGTTGTCATGGAAACAACAAGCAGATAATATCTGCAACAGATGGAGCTCATTGGCTTATCTATTATACAATCTTGCAAAAAAGGTTAATGAAAATACTCTGCTAACAGCTTATCATGGTCTAGTAGTTTCAATATTAAGATACGGGATCATCTTCTGGGGAAACTGCACAGACAGGGTGAAAATTTTCAAAGCTCAAAAACGGTGTTTAAGATCTATGTTCGATCTCAAAAGTAGCGATAGTTGTAAACCATTATTTAAAATTAAAAAAGTACTTACTTTTCCATGTCTGTATTTGTTAGAAGTTGCAATATTTGTTAGAAATAATTTAAATTTGTCGTAAACAAATTTAATGGCTTCAATGGCTTCCATGAGCACACGTCCAGAATATATAAGATCACAGTATAGTAGTACAGGTTTGCTGCATACGGGTAATTACAAAACAGCATTAATAAGAAAAAGTGTTTTGACAATGGGACCATTAATATATAACAAAATACCACAACATATAAAAGGATTGCCCAGAAATAATTATAAAAACAAACTGAAAACATTTTCTTTAGATAAATGCTATTATTCTATATCAGACTTTTTAAATGATGATTCTGTTAAATAATGTTACTTTGTTCATTGTATTCTTGTTTTCTTTAATAATCACTATAAGAGTTTATTATTCTAGTTTTTTTTTATTCTTTATAGTTTTATGATATAAGGTTTTATTTTATATAACAATATTATTTTAGGACGCCTCTGTTAATATTTTATAAGTTCACAATATAACTATAACTTTTGCACGCCACATGGCAAAATGTACAGGAACTATTTTATATAACATTGTAACACCTTATGCTGTTTACCTACATTTTATGCAAATAAAGGATTTCTGATTCTGATTCTGATTCTGAAGAGCTTGAAGGCATTTTCCAGCGCGGCAGTGAACAGTTTCGGGTTGGCCCCGGCTACCACCCCCGACGACGACTGGCCCTGGTAACACACAACATACGCACATTGAGGACAGACGAGAAGATTGTCGAACTGGAAGAAGAATTGAGCAGGTTACACTGGGACATTCTGGGGTTATCGGAAGTCCGAAGAATCGGGGAGGATACGATAACCCTGAAGTCTGGTAACCTGCTCTTCTACCGGGGGGACGACCAACAGTCCCGAGGAGGTGTCGGATTTCTCGTCCACAGGTCTCTCATCAACAACATCGGATCCATTGAAAGTGTGTCGAGCAGGGTAGTATACCTTATACTCAGAATATCTAAAAGATATTCGTTGAAGTTCATACAGGTATACGCGCCGACCTCGACACACCCAGATGAAGAAGTATAGGAGATGTATGAGGACATAAGTCGGGTCATCCATACTTCCAAAACCTAGATCAATGTTGTTATGAGGGACTTTAACGCAAAGTTGGGCAAGAGAAGCGATGCAGAGTTGAAAGTGGGGCAATTTGGACATGGGCAACGGAACCCCAGGGGTCAGAGGCTGGCCGACTTTCTGGAGAAAGAGGGACTCTTTGCGATGAACTCTTTTTTTTTCAGAAGCCGCCTCACAGGAAATGGACCTGGCTGAGTCCTGACGGTTCTACGAGAAACGAGATAGATTTCATCTTGACGACGAATAGTTGAGTAGAGATGTCTCTGTGATCAACAGGGTGAAAACCGGTAGTGATCACCGAATGCTTAGGGGCACACTGAATATAAATGTCCAATCAGAAAGTCGTCGCTTGATGAAATCTATGCTCCGACCACATCCAAAACCCCGAGAGCTTTCAACTCGAGCTGACAAATCGCTTTGATTGTCTAGAAGAAAACCTTGCAATGGACGAGCTAAACAGCGGTTTGGTAGAAGCTATTCATACGGTGGGATCTAAGTATTTTAGACCTCGCCGTAGAGATAGACCACAAAAACTCTCGATCCATACTCTTGACCTCATGGCCGAACGTCGATCTTTAACGCTGCAGTCTTCCGATGACGCCGAAGCATATCGGCGGCTCAATCGACGGATCTGGAAGTCCTTGCGACACGATGTCCGTGCTCACAATACTGTGAGCATTAAGGAGACAATTGAGCGGAACGGAGGCTCCAAAGTGTTTGCAAGAGACTTGTCTATTGGGCAAAGCCAGTTTTCTAGGCTGAAGACGGACGACGGCCGCGTAGTATCAACGAGGACAGAGGTATTAAGGAAGATCGGGAGGTTCTACGGACAACTTTACACCTCGGTTGCCCAACCTGCTAGTAGCTCGACCGAAGACCCGAGATCCGAGTTGATCCGACACTTTAGCGATGATATCCCGGACATCAGTCTGTGTGAGATTGAGATGGCCCTGAAGCAACTTAAAAACAACAAGGCGCTGGGTGAGGACGGTATCACTTCAGAGCTTCTGAAAGCGGGCGGAACGCCAATACTGAAAGTCCTTCAGAGGCTCTTCAATTCTGTTCTTCTCGAAGGCTCCATGCCGGAGGCATGGGGCGAGAGCGTGGTGGTCTTGTTCTTCAAAAAAGGTGATAACACTTTGCTGAAGAACTACAGGCCCATCTCGCTCCTGAGCCATGTCTATAAGTTGTTTTCGAGGGTCATCACAAATCGTCTCAAACGTAGGTTTGATGACTTCCAGCCTCCAGAACAAGCCGGTTTCCGAAAAGGCTTTAGTACCATAGACCATATCCATTCGCTTCGGCAAGGTATACAAAAAACCGAGGAATATAACTTGCCGCTTTGTTTAGCGTTTGTGGACTATGAGAAAGCCTTTGATTCGATATAGACTTGGGCTGTGCTACAGTCTCTTCTGCGGTGCCATATCGACTATCGGTACATCGAAGTGTTGAAGTGTATATATGTTATGGGCCAAGTGATTAATCGAGCATTATTCATAATGCCCGGGATATATGAATAATGCCCAATAAGAACGGGCAATGTGATTATAAACAATCAATTTATCACATTGCCCGGACATTATGAATAATGCTAAGTGCCTATTGGGCAGAGTGATGTATGTAAAGCGAATCAAAATCAAAACAATGAGCCGAAGTGGTAGAATTTAGAATAGGGCAGCACGAGGGCTGGGTTGGGAGGAGTGGAGGGGGAGGAGGAGTGTCGCACCTCCCCTGGTACCACTCCCATGAAAAGGTAACGAACGGTGAAATATCTATTATAGCAACCTAACCCTTAAAACACTTGTTGTCAATACAAATTAGCTTCTGCATCGTCTCCGGCGCTACGGGAAGTTCAGCCCCTTCGCCCTTGCGTAACAAAAGATAGGCACCCATGTTCACCTCCTCAGCTTCGGCTTGCTGGTCACCTCCGGCGTCCAGCCTCAGCCGCTGCGGCTCGCACGGTTGTCTATCCTTCGTTACAGCGGGCGGGGGCTGCTTTCCCTCCGCGCCTCCTGCTTTTTATATACACTCTAGGGTCGGTAGCCAAAAGACTACGTGAAGTCGGGGTGTTCCAAGTCGCTTTTGGGGCACAGTCGACCTAACTGATCTTTAAAGTGGGTACACTATTTTTTTTCTGAAGATAATGTTTCGGACGTTAAAAAACAACTAAACATAAGCAGATCAATTCAACCTTTCTAATTTATGGGTCTATCGCAGATGCGACAATGCGGCAGCGCACCACGTAAAAATCACCTATTAATCACATTGCCCGATCATCATGTAGCCATATTCATAATGCCCGGGCAATGAGATAAATATGTGAGTTTAGATTGTAATTAATCACTTGTCCCGATATGGCTCGCCAAAATTCATACTGCCCGGGCATTATGAATACTGCCAGCATTAATCACTTGGCCCATAACATATACAACAACGCCACCATGTCGGTCCGAGTACAAAATTGGAGTACGAAGGCTATTCCACTACATATTAATATCATTGTTTAAATATTACAAATTGCATAGGAGCTAAATAATTAATAATATTAGCCCCCATAGCAGGAACGGTTTTATGGTTGAGAAGGGCTTAGCCCTTAGTACTACAGTGACCTAGTGTAGGTTTACGGAATCGCATACAGGGGTCTTCGAGTGATTATTAAAATATTAAGTATACTGGTTTTCTCACTATGTTTTCCTTCGTTGCGAGGGATGGAATTTTTGTCTAGAAATTAAATCGTACAAGTCAATATTATCGATACATGCGGTCAGAGACAGAAGAAAATATGAATCCTATATAAATGCTCATTCAAGTATCGTAAAAATTTGATACAATTATTATATCCCATTGTATCACTCATGTAATTTACGGACTATTTTTTATGTCATGTTACTTATGGATAAGCCCATTATATTACAACGGAAACAAGATTAAAAATATTTTTTTTAATTTCCAGTCATGCTACCCAGCGAACACGTACGCAATCCACGTCATCAACCACAACTGGATCTTCGATAAGATGTACAACATTTTCAAACCGTTCTTGAACAACGAAATGCGCTCCAAAATCTTCTTCCACGGGTATGATGTCACGTCTTTGCACAAGCATATCCATAAAGAACACCTACCTGAAAGGTACGGGGGAGTGTGGCCAGATTATCCTTACACAATCTGGTTCGATTCGTTGAGAAAAAACTACCACGTGGCAAAGGAAATGATAGCGTGCGGCTACAAGTTCCGAAAAGAGGAAATTAGTGATGAGGTTATCAGAAAGTTGAAGGAGGGAGGTATAGAATTATCGTAAGAGTGATACCTAACGTGACCATTTATTTTTTGTGCCAGAGCGGGACATCAGTGGAATTAAATAATAATATTAATACAGTTTTTAGTGTTTTACAAGTTTTTATCATAGAACATTGAATAACATAAAATATTAATCAAAATCGTATTTTTGTATTTTGTAAAACTCGGTACATGATTTATTTATATTTATTTTTGTTATCAAAATAAATTTACACTCATCTGTTTTATCACTTGTCCATATTTTGATAATATAAGAAAAAAGTCTTTCGATAGGTGCGTTACTTTCAGGCAGATACATAACGTACACAATAATTGTGGAAAAGTTTATTAAGTCAAGATGTTCTTTACGAAAGTATTAGTATAATACGAGCCTACGGGTTTCAATAGTAGTTCGGTAAAGCATTTCGAGTGATAAATACATTTTAAATTATTATTTTGTCTGTTTGCAAGAGCGGGACGATATCGGCCTTGCTGGGGACACTGGGATAGACTTCCTGAAAGCGGGACTGTCCCGCCCAAAGCGGGACGTATGGTCACGTTAGTGATACCCTATTTAACTAAGGCTGCGTTTCCACTGCGGGTAGGTGTTAAATATTCGACTAATCAGATTGGTTGAAATTCACTTCCCGTATTTTCTTCGCTTTGATGATACTGTTTGAAGAAAAGCCGAGAATATTAGCAATGGAAACGCAGCCTTAGTTATTACATTGTAGATTTAAATAATTAAATTAGTCGGAATTGCTATGTGCCTTTTGAGCTTTGTAATTATATAATAAAAAGGGTATGATTAAGAGTAAATATTTGCTGCTGCAGTAGGTGCGATAGTCATGTATATATCCAACGTAAGATATTAATATTATGAACTATGAGTATAAAATAAATGCACTCATATTCCTGCAAAATTTTTACCGGTGTATTTAAATTAAGTTGTTGTAACAAATACCTTTTTCAAGGTGAATATTGTACATTAACTAGATTTAAGATGTAATTTTAATGAAATTCGTCAAAAACCTGTGATAAAATGTTGCGTTAAAAAGAACGCGTTGATACAATAAATGTTTTTTTTAAATACTTGCAAACACAAGCGTTTTATTTTCTGATTCTTGTACATATTTTAATATTATTGAATCGATAGTTTAGTGAAAAGAGTGGCACTCTTTTAATTTTAAAAAGAAGATTAAACTAAGTGGCTAAGGCCAAGTAAGGCTAAGTGGGCCGTGCGCTGTTAAAAGCAACTTATTATTTGAATGGCGTTCGAGTATTCGGGCGTATGTGAATATATAAATATATGTATATATATATGGCTTGGCAAAAAAGAGTATGCTATAATATTCAATTGTCAGGCACCAAAATAGATCGTTTTTAGACTAAGTCTCGTGGGCTTAACATAACTAATTAATTAAATATCCAATAATATGCGCTACGGTATTAGTATATTTATAGCAATTTAATAATAAAAGGGGATAATACCGATGCTCATTGAGGTATAAAATTTATGTGTCAATGAATTTGGGACATCGCAGTTCTCTAAGTTATAATATAAGTCAACGACATGAACCAATTCTTGCGTCTAGCTCCGTGGTGACATGCTTTCACGTGAGGCATATTGGAATTGTAATTAGTTTCGTTTTTCATTGACCGAAAAAGTATATTCCACAAATATGCAATAAGTATTATTGCGTGTTTTAAATTAATATGTGATTGGGGCCATCGAAATCGCTTAAAGTTTGCACCACATAAAACGTTCCAATTACTTTTAAAAGGAAGTTTACAATCACCGCCGCGATTTAAATTTAATAATATCACTGTTAAGAAAAAAGAATCGGTTTGTTATCTTGGTTTAATTTTGGAAAGGAATTTTTCATTTCTTGAACATATTAAAAACGTCGGGGAAAAGTCGAAAAGGAACTTTTTTGCTTTGACAAGAGTATCAAAATCAACATGGGGGCTATCTTTCAATACACTAAAAATCATCTATGGAGCAACTTACTTAGGATGTATTTGTTATGGATCTCCCGTATGGGCTGATAGGGCTACTATCGGCGCTGTGCGAAGAAAACTGCTCCAGAGCCAACGCTTGGCCTTGATATTCTTGTGTAAGGCATATAGAACTGTTAGTACCGAAGCTTTGCCTGTCCTGGCGGGTGTACTTCCAGTCGACCTGGAGGTGCAACGTCGCGCCGCCATGTATTACTCTACTAGGGAGAATATGGATAAAAGTTTTTTAACCGCACGTGAACTTTTAAAAATTGATAGATTATTTAAACCGCTTTCAGTGGTATATAGCGAACTATTAGATGAATGGCAAAATAGATGGGAGGTATCTTTGAAGGGACGACATCTATATCAATATTTTCCTTGCGTTCGTGACCGTTTGACAAAGACTTGGTTGGATGTCGATTATTGCGTATCACAGTTTCTCACGGGCCATGGTAACTTTAGGTCTAAACTTTACTCTTTTAAGCTTGTTGAATCGCCTGCATGCCCATGTTCAACACCTAATTGCGAGTATGAGCAGTCCGCGCATCATATACTTTGGGAGTGTAGTCTTTGGCAGAATGAGCGTAAAACTATGCTGGATAGTATGCAGATATCATCTGGAGTCGTATACTACATGGACCTTGTAGAGACTAGGAAGAACTTCCGTGCTTTCCGGCGTTTTTGCCATACTTATTATTGGAATCAAGTCTAAAAGCTCACATAATAGGTCCCATTTAAATGTAGTGATGATGTGATCCGTGGTGCTTTACAGCTGGCTTCTCCGGCTGTAAAAGTCTTTTTACGAGGTTATTTACCTGTTTAGTTCATTGTTTTGTCGCCCGCTTTGCACGGAGGGAAGTGGACAATAATTTATTTCCAACTCCTCCTATTAATTTCACTTTCTGATTAATTTCGTTGCGGGTTAAAGACAAGTTAGACATTCCCGGAGACTCGCCGAGCTTCAATGCTCGGTGTCATTACATTGCGTGCCACTGTTGATCCTGGCTCACAGGAGTTACAGTGGTGGGTTGTGAGGGTGGGACAGTCTCCAGTAAGTATTATTGCCTTATTGGTTTCGTGACTGTGAACATAAACTATGACTTACGAGAATCTTATTTCGATGCCCAAGTTGGTATCGAATTTGTATAAACTCTAAACATGATGTCTTTTCTTATGCTTATTTATTTCTGTTGTTGCTTAAAATAAATTCACTATATGATTACAACAACACTTACTATGATTCAAAATATAACATGACTTTCCAATTATTATTAATTATAATATTACAGAATATTATTTCGTCAAATAACTACAACTCTATCTTATGTTATTTAAAAACGAGTTTAGATAATAATGAGTTCGTTGACCCCAATAGCAGGACATCTACATGAACGGAGCTGGAGTAGTGTCCCATGGGAAATATCTCCTTCCAGGTGTGAAAGGACGAGCAGTTCCATTCAGACGGGACTCATTTATGTAATGGCAAGTTATTATTTTTTCTGTTTTATCTGGGGAAATCTGTTATATAAATCAAATGGAAGAAATACTAAGCTTCTGTTGATTGTTATGTACAAATATCTAATATTAAATATTTTCTTTAGTAAAAGCTCAAACTTATAGAGGTACAGGTCTTCCAGATCAGATTCAGTCGGTGGACGTACCAGTGGTGCCATCATTAGTTCAACGAGTTTCCATCCTAATTGTGAAAGGACGCAAGCCAATGGCATTGCCAAGCAACATTTCAGGCGATTGGCGATTATCGCATATCTTTAAATCATATTCAAAAGTTTGCTCAAATGGGAATCTATTATAAATTTTACAACCGTGTAATTTGGCTAAATATTTTGTGAATGATTTGTCTAAATATTGTAAATAAATCTACAAACAATTAATATTCCGAGTAACATAAAAATATTAATATTCTTCATTCGTTTTTCCCAATTGCCACCGCTTATTAATAAGTAGATGAGGATAAATACCTCAGTATGCCTCTCTAGCTCCATCTAGGCATTTTGATATTCACTATTTGACCCAGTCTCCAGACCACTCATGCCAAATATATGTAATTGGAGGGTGAAGAAACTCATATTATTCTTACTCCATAAATCTGTTAGTACACTCAAATAAACTGCGACTGTCATCAAAGCTTTTCTATTTCCAGTAATTTCACAAATATTTTTTATGATTTAATGCCGCGGTACTGCTTCGGGTGATGTATAGCCGGGTAATCGGGCTGCTTATTCTAAAGATTTTTCTATGTAAATTATTGCTTTAAGACCGCTAATGACCCTGTCATATTTGCAAGTAAAAATAAGTGTACATCATTGAGATATATTACTACATATAAGGAAGCTATCCCACACAAATGTCTCGTTTGATTTTGGTAAAAGTTCAAACTAAATCGTTGCAGCGGGGAACAAATAATTAGTCGTCTAACCAAACATAACCTTGCAGCGCTGGACCGCTTTCAGGGTGTAGTTTTCTCGCGACCAAAATTTCGCATGGCGTTTACCCGTTCTTGAGTAACTCGTGTGCGGTGCAAGCACCGCACCAAGGTGGGATACATTTTTTTGCAATTAAAGTCTTATCTAGTGTAATATTGATATCGATAGACGATGGTGCATATCGTTTATGATTTTTAAAAATATATGAGTCATGAAATTATTTGGTTTATATTTAATTCGTGAATATCAACAGAAGCTGAACAGTCAAGATATTTACTTATATGGCTGAGGCACGTTAAAAATCTACGTCTCGTGGTGTTTTGTCATTTCACAATCGGCATAAATAATCAAAGAATAAAAATAATTGATTGTATTTCAATTATTAATATTTTAAACATTGTGTGTTCAATAAATTTATTTTAATATTGTTTCTTAGTTATCAGAAACATGTTATTAATACATACAATCCACAATAAACCGCAGGTGAGTAACTTCCATTCACTACCCACTATTGTCATACCGTGTGACAGCTCGGGTCAGAACGTAAACACGTAGGTAGGTTCATTGAGAATAACCTCTCGAGGTAAAACGGGGCTGGAAAAGAGGTCATCGACCGGGAAACCCTACGTTACGTCACAAGGCGAGCCTACAGCCTACTCATTGTGATGGAGGGCGATACGTATGGCTTCGCAGATATTTTCGTCTGGATTGTGGAGCTCACTCCGTACGCTTGGCTTTAAAAAGTACTGAACAAAGTTGGAAAAGTCAAGGACTGTTATATAAGGCTCAGATCAGTTTGTGGAAAAATTGCGTAAGCGGTTTACGATAAAGTTAAAAACTTTGAATTATGACATGAAAATAGCTTATAAATTTTTTTAAAATGGTGTTGACCATATTGCATGCCACATTTAACTCTGATTAATAAAACAAACGTTTTCTAACGTAACAATGTAATACAATTATAACAGACAATTACCGTGTATTGATATCATTTTGATCTGTACTTTTGGCTGTCTCATCGCCTTTTGGAATAGAATCGTCACGTTTAATACCTCCTTTCATATTTTCAGCGGAGCTCTCTTCAGAAATTCGCAATAAAGTGGTGGACAATATGGTCTTCCCCAACCGTTCACAGCAAGGAAATTTGAAGTTCGAAATGTATTTTGACGTGTCGCCCTCATCCGGATCGTTTGACTCTGTGATACTCAGAGTCCGCCTATACTTCCGAAATGTATTCCTTAATCTAGTGAAAAAGCCCTCTCTATTTGATTTTGGGAACGGTAAGATCTGATGCATTGATAGCGATGGTACTAACTTTCCTTCCAAATCTGGATTAGCAAGGACAAGATCCTTGGGTGACCCGGTTTCTCTTTTATTTAAAAATGAAGCGTTGATGAAGCTGCAACAACTCTGACTTTTTTCATTTGGTTTTGTTGGGGGACTTTGATTTCTCTCTTTCAAACGTTCTGTTAGAAAATGCACGCTTGCTGTGTAAAATTGTTGCTCGTCCTCAGGCCTTGCCAGCGCCAAATTTAAAGTACCCGATGAATCGCTTATAGATTTTGCATTTAAGTTTAATGAAGCTCGCCGTTGCATTCCTCTTCTGTGAAAATTCTTATTCGTCTCGCTTGCATGTTTAAATTTGTGTAAAAATATAGGAGTGTAAGTTACAAATACGAAATTAATTTAAATACTCCAGTTGTAATGAAAGGATAAATGACGCGCAGAATCGATTTGTCACTGTCACCAGCAACGTGCGAATAAGTACGTAATGTTTCATATACAACCTCGTCTAAAAGGATGTCACGATAAAGCTGCCAGCCGCTCAAAGAAGGTTTATCTTTTGCAGCCATTTTCACTTTGTCCTAGCTTATTACAGGCATCTAAATACCAGAGATACCGTCCCTTGTCCCTTCAGTGTAAGATAAAAGCAAAAGGTTTTTTTCCTAAATGCTTGAGAATGAGGGTGGAACAAATTTTGTTTTGCGTTCACATTGTGGTCCTGAGTGTCGCATATAAGCAAGCATTGTGGCACGGTCATTCACACCATTGTAACAGTTTTAAAACACTGATAGATGTTTAACAGAACAGGTAATGGATATTGGAACGCAAGGACGGAAAATTTTACACTTCTCCGCAAAGTGTATTAAAGCAATAAATAAAGCTGAGAATCGCACCGTAGCTAATTTAGTTAGGAACTTTCCGATCGCCCAGAGAAGCAATTAACTTTTGTTTACTTGTCACCTCTCTATTTTTGTGTTGGCCGTAATAAATGTAATATATGTAGGACTTTCGAAGTGGTTTTAAAATAAACGAACTTTATAAATCTCTTGGCTGAGTTCACTATTGGACAACGACCGAATCCTACATTCATTTACTTTTAAATTGTATACCAGAACAGTCCTGACGTAAAATATGTTATTAAGCCCTATTGAAAACTTTGTTATCATATGAAATTCGATTAGATGAATGAACGTCCGCTATTATTATTATTTGTAACTGGTGGTAGGTCTCTCATATGTGAGAGGCCATCTGGGTAGGTACCACCGCAATGTCTATTTCTCCCGTGAAACAAAACTGCTTAAATGCACTGTTGTGTTTCGGATTGAAGGACATTGTAGCCAGAGCAACTACTGGACATATTGAGACTTAACATCTTATGTCTCAGGATGGCGAGCACAGTGGAATATTGCTACTGTTCATGAGCGGTCGTATCGCTTACCATCATGCGAACGGCTTGCTCGTCTCGCCATTCAATGCAATAAAAAAAAAATCACATATTATATACATTTGTGCTTGCAAAACTACGACTGTCTAGTATTTAGTTTTTAATTATTATAATTTTTAATTATTATTTCATTCGTGTGTAGAGTGTGTAGGTGTGTGTATAGGTGTGATGATTGTTGTGCTCTGTGTGATGTAGGTATATGAAAGAACAAAGTGTGAATGTGTGTGTAAGTGTTAGATGCCTATTTGGAGCAAGAGACTATTTAGCTATCCTACGTTAGAACTACATAGTAGCGCCTCAGTTTGTATATAGGACAGAGATAAAAGCCATTTCTTAATAGCACGCTTACAGGAAAATTTCGTCATATTGAAAATTATAACCGTGGAATTTATTTTATTATACAGTCTGCCACCTAAAACAACGAAATGTCTGTCAGTGAACTTAGTACGTGTTTGTGCTGTAGGAAAAATGCTACATTTTCTCCTACCGTCTGTTCTTTATGTGGTCTTGTGATATGTTTACGAAGGAAGGTCTGCTGCCCAAAAAGCTTTCGCACTGAAAGAACTTGACAATCTGAATAAAGTTTAGCGGTTGGATATCTATTGGGTTTGTTAGTCATCACTTTCTGAATAGCAATTTGTGCGATTTCAAGTTGCATCAGTGAGGATTTTGGGGCTCCTCCCCAGACGGGAATGCAATACCCAAACACAGATTGGCACAAAGCATAATAAACCATTTTGATTGTGTCAAAACTTGCAGAAAAGCGAAGTCTTTTAAATATATAGATGAGACGCCTGACCCTAGCCGTCAAAGTATGTATAAGTTCATGCCAAGTCAAACACTCATCAATTTGTATGCCAAGGTATTTGACACAACTAACTCTAGTGAGACTCAAGCATAAGTTACAAATGTTGGAGGAACGTAGATCACAATAATGCGCTCTTATGACAAGAGCAGGTGGTGGAAGGAAATTAGTTTTTTTTTTTTTTATACTGGCCTGGCGTAGTGGCGGCATTGCACCTGATGGAAAGTGCCAATGCCGCCCAGGCAGAGTATAACAATTATGCCGGCCTGCTAAGGTGCCTCTTCACACCACGGCGGAAGGACCCAGGATTGTAGGAAGGAGGGAACACGTGCGCCGGCAAACAATTCCACAGCCTGACGGAGCGGCACAAAAACGAATTTGAGAACCGTTTGGTTCGCGCCGGGATGGTGTGGACCGTCAAGCTATGGCTTCGCAAGCCAGCACGCGTGGTTCTGGTTAGGAATGGAGAGGAGGGGAGCAAGTTTTATTTATTTATTTTATTTTATTTTATTTGAGAACAAACAGTGTTAAGAAATATACTCCAAAACAAAAACAAAGCACCAATTATATGATTCCACAGTTAAATATACATATAAAATATATACAAAAAATGCCCTAGTTCCAACATTACACGGTAATTTACAAATTTGAACAATTCTTCAGAGCACTCACCGTGATACAGGCGGTAGAACACGCTTAGAGAGGCGACATCTCTCCGGAGTTGTAGCGACTCCAAGTTGCTCGTAACGTCTGCATCATTCACAATGCGGATGGCCCGCCGCTGCAATCCATCCAAGGCATCGAGCAGGTACTGGGCAGATCCATCCCAGAGGTGCGAGCAGTACTCTATACCCGGCCGGACCTGCGCTTTATATAAGCGACAAAGCTGACCGGGCGTGAAAAACCGACGCACCCTGTTCAGGACTCCAACCCTGCGTGATGTGGCAGATATTACGCCCTCGATGTGATTCCTTGGATTGAGATCACAGCGGATATCTACACCAAGGATACTCAGGTCATTCCGCACTGAGAGGGGAGTACCCTGAAGTATCTTATAGCAAAAGGAACAAATTGAGTTTTTGAAACGTTTAAAATAAGATAATTGAGAGACAGCCACTTTAGAACTGTGTGCATCGCACATTCTGCATGTATCCTCGCATGGGACCAACTCTCCCCATCTATGATAAGTGCTGTATCATCTGCATAAGTAAAAATTCTGCAATTCGGAATTTAATATTACAGAGGTCATTTATAAAAATTAAGAACAGTGTAGGCCCTAACACGCTTCCTTGGGGGACACCACAAGTAATAATCTCTTCTCTACTATAATAGTTTTCAATCTTCACTATTTGGGTTCGATTTTGCAAGTAGTCAGAGAATTAATTAAAAAAACAACACCAGCCTGTATGTATATAATACATATATAAAGGTGCCCATTGTGGGATGTTTTTTTTTTGTAAAAAGTACAAAAACATAAACCTATGGGTACATATGCATATGTGAGAGACTCTTTTTGGATAAAATAATAATAAAAGGAATAACAGAAAAACATTTGCAGAAGTCTTGTAAAAAACGAAAATCTGGAACACTATTTTTGTGGCTAGTTTGTTAACAGCGAAAAATAGCCAAGTGTATATTTCGTAATTTTTGTTTCTATCTGAAAATAACGTGATACTTTTGAAAAACAGAAATATCCACAACACGACACGACGAGGTGAAAATCTGACAATATGACACAGAGAGTACAATGAAGCAATTGTTTGGAAATGGCTAAGTTGTTTGATGAATAACTAGAAGGAAACCTTACTTATTAAATCAAGGGTCATTATAAATGTGAACTAAGCTAATATTAGCTAAGTAAGAGTATTTTATGAAATTTTCAGGTTGTAAACCATGAGTTAATTAAAAAGAAGACGCCGGTATGTTCTTAAAATGCATGTAAATATTGTATTAAATACCACTTACATATATAATATATCATATACATATAAATCCTACTCTCTGTATTACTAATTTCTTGAAATGAAATTGATTTCTGTATTATTAATTTTCTGATTAATTTCGTTGCGGGTTAAAGACAAGTTAGACATTCCCGGAGACTCGCCGAGCTTCAATGCTCGGTGTCATTACATTGCGTGCTACTGTTGATCCTGGCTCACAGGAGTTACAGTGGTGGGTGTGAGGGTGGGACAGTCTCCTATTACTAATTTCTTAATTTATTATTCATGGTATATCAAGACTAAATATATATTTTTCTTAAACCTACCACCCAGCTGTTTTCGGAAGCAGTCTTATATGCAATATGATTAATAAATACACAGAGATAGTTTGTTCTACCCTGTTAGAATGAGATCACTATCAGTAAATATTACAACTGGGATAATGATAACATTAGAACTTATTGAGGCTCTGCGCAAAATACTGCAATGTAGTATGCTCTACAATTGGAAAGCAAAATGAGATAGCAAAGCTGTTGCTTTACGTCGATCTCCATTCCTACTTGAGTCATGACTGACGGCAGTGTCGCCCCACCATATAAAATAAAGAACATTGTATAAAGATTTCCGCAGATAAATAATCTCATTCAGCTTTGGAATAAATTCCTCAGAATGGACAGTGGACACGTCCTTCAACAAAGGAAATGTTGAATAATACGAGTACTAAGCCTTCGTTGATGTTTATACACGTGTCAATGAATGAACCTGGTCTCGTGCTCCAAATCTTTAGAGGAATAAATTGGCTATTCATTTGGCAGATTTGAATTAAATAATTAGATCATAAAATGTACAATAAGTTGGACTTTTACTTTTTTAAATAGATTTTATTGTAGATTTACATTTACCTCATAGTATCTGGTTGACGGTGAGATATTCGATAATCATACCGAGCTTTAAAACCCATCAAATTGACTCACATCATCATCAGCACTACCGCGTCTACTGCTGGACCTAGGCCTCTCTTATGGTAAGCCATTGGACTCGATCTTCAGCCTATGTATAAGTTCCTGATAGATTTTTAATAGCAACGCACCGCACCGCGTCAATGCGTCAATGTTTATAAATAAAAAATATATATTTAGTGTACCGTCAGATCCCGTGCCACGCACGTCGTTTTATTTTCAAAATTCGTTTAATTCCCGAACATGGTCCATCGACACGGATTAACTTGAAGTACTAGCATAGCATTTGAAGAATTGGCGACCAAAAAACCAAAGAAGATTGATTTTCCACCTACGACGTAGAACGTGGTTGAGTGCACAAGATTATTATCATCACAGTGTTAAGTCGTTTTTATTTTAATTTTATTCCCCAATAGGTTAATATTTTTAGGCTCATATTTTTAGCGCACTTCGTGTAAAATTGCTGTCCGAATAGTTTTATTTATTTATTATTTATTTTAAATCTTTATTGTACACATAAAAAAATACAACATACAGAAACAAAAAAATATAAAAAGTACAAATGGCGGTCTTATCGCTTAAAGCAATGTCTTACAGACAACCATGGGATGGATTTAAAAGAAGGAAAAAGAGAGGGCAGTGTAAAATAAATAATTAAAAGTGAGGAAACTAGATAAAACTCATACTATCTATATATATAATCTAAACATAAAAATACACCAAAATAACATACATACATACATACATAATAAAAAGCATAAATACATACATATATAATACTACAAACATATACATATATAAATATATAATAAATACAAATTTAAAATTAATTAGAAGTAGGAAATAATATTATCTACTAAAATCTGTTTATTTAGAGAGATAGAGGTAATGTTCTTTGATTTGCCTCTTGAATGAAGACAGCGATTGCGCCTGTCTCACCACAACAGGAAGCGCGTTCCACAATCGAACTGCTTTGACAGTAAACGACTTGTCCATAAATGTCGTGGTGTGCACAGGCATTCTCAGCCTAAGATTCTCGGACGACCTCAAGGACCTCAAATGTGAGTCATGAAGAAAAATAAATCGTTCTTTAAGATAAGATGGGGTGAGAGGCTTGAACAAAATATTGTAAAGAAGACAGAGAATGTGAGTATTCCGACGAAGCCGTATAGGTAACCACTTGAGCTTAGCACGAAACTCAGAAACATGGTCATATTTGCGAAGACCAAATATGAACCTTATGCAGAAATTTTGAAGACGCTCAAGTTTATTTAGTTGGTCTTCGGTGAGATCTAGATAGCTGACACCGGCATAATCAAGGATGGGGAGAAGGAGGGTTTGCGCAAGCGTAATCTTCGTGGTAACGGGTAGAAAGTTGCGTAATCTTCGCAGGGACTTAGCTGAAACGAACAGCTTACGGCTTATTTCACGAAGCTGAGGACCCCAAGTAAATGACTTATCAATAAGTAAGCCCAAATTGCGGACGGTGTCACTGTAAGGGATGGTTATCCCATTACAATAAACACTGGGGAGTTGATTTCAATCCAGCTTCGAGATCATCCTAGGGCTACCGACAACAATGACTTGTGTTTTCAAGGGATTGATCTTCAAACCATGAGCTCTACTCCAATCACAGATGTGTTGAATATCTGTATTGATATAAGCAATTGCATCGACCATCTTGTCCACGGGTGCCTGAGTATATATTTGGAGATCATCTGCATAGAGGTGGTAGGAGGAGCGTAAAAAGTTGGTTATTGAGTTAATAAAAACAGCGAAGAGAAGAGGAGATAGCACGCCGCCCTGAGGAACGAATAGTTTGACTACAAAAAAGAAATATTAAAAAATATATTAAGTCTATGTTTATAAATACAAAGCAAAGTATGTATATATATTTTATTACGTCATTTTTTTTTCATCAATATATTTCTGTTTTTACTTTTATACATTCAATTAAAAAAAGACCTACTTTTCGTTCCATACATTTTGTTGCTGTCTGCATAGGCGCACTCCACACAAATGATAACATATATTATTTTTTATCACTGTGACTTTTTATTTTCGGGTATATCTTGATAAACTAGATCTTAACTATAACATAAAATGAAAATAGCTATAATTTATCCCTTGGTATTGTTTTTATTTACAACTCAAGAGGTGTCCCAAATTTTATTCCCTTGTAACACTTCAGTTGTGTAACGCGATATTTCCTGAACTTGTTCATAATCTACCATAAATAATTATTTTATTTGAAGGGGCAATACTAGATGATCGTATTTGGCACATTTCTAAACATAGTTTCTAAACGTTTTCGCCATCTTTTTCTCGTGTCAGTTGGAAGAGCTTGTTGGAACCATGGTTCCAAGGTTGGGTTGGAACAGACTGTGTGTCGTTAAGAAAAGGTAAGATTTACTATTTTAAATTGTCATTAATTAAACTGCTGTCCCCGTTCGTAGCTTTAAATCATATAGTACAATCATTTATTTTTTGAAATGTGGCAGTGTTTGAAAGATTTAAGTATTAATTTACACGTTATGATTTTTTTTAAGTTCGTGTCGAAAATTACGTCCGTTGTGCGACATTGTGACACATATTGTGTGACCTATCACAACGGAAATTATAAAGGTAAGTGTATATTATAATATTTTAGAACAAATTAATTTATTATCACTACACTGATTGTATTTATTTATTTTTTACGCATAAGCATTATTTCTAAAAAAGTAAGTTCTTTAACAAAGCCAACTGCTGACACTGAAACTAAATAACTACCTTATTGAACATATTCATATTCTTTGAAATAAAAACTTTTATATACGGATTTTATCGGGGATTTGGTTTCGTTTTTTCATTTTCGAACTTCCCGACGTTTCAATTATTTTACAACTTTCGTGGTCACGGGGCGGAGTGAGGATTAGGTTTTGCGTTCCGATCAGAAAACAGATTAACTTTTTTATATTAACTTTTTAATTCAATAATTGTAAATGAAAGGTAGATAAATTGTAACATTCACTGAGCGAAAGATTAATACATCAGGCCGCCCGTGACCACGAAAGCTGGAAAGTAATCGAAACAACGGGAAGTTAAAAAATTAAAATATATAATCCAATCCGCGATAAAATCCGTATATAATAGTTTTATTTCAATGTGTAAATTTCGTGTAAATCTAAGAAACCATAATAAGTATATTAATATTCTCATAACAATAAAAGTTGATGTTCGGACTACGTTAGTATCGACCTATGTCCAGCTGTGGGCTGTTAAGTTAAAGCGCATATATTGATGTTGGTGGATATTGATTGCTAATTTTTAAATAATGACGAAGAATACCTTTATTTTTATATTCTTATTAAGACTGATCTGTTAAGTCACTATAATAAATAACATAAACTAAGAAACTGCGAGCAAAAATGAAGCCAGGTGGTAAGTTGAGTGACTTTAGACGGACAATGCAACTACAGATTTCGCAAAAAGGAACGATATTCTTCAAGTATAGTCATATTTGGGTGGTAAAAATATACGATTTTGTTAAAATAATTATGTAAATATTTGCGTACCATGGCGCCTTTCAAAATAAGCGAGTGTTCATAATGTTTTTTTTTGCTATTTACCCCTAAACACGACTACGTGTAAAAAATAAAAAAAAAGTCCTCGCTTTTTTGCAATATTTTTAGTTGCATTGTGACTGAAGTCATTAAAATTACCTGGCTTCGTTATCAGCCGCGGACTGAAATCTGGTTACACCCGGTATGCTCTGATTAAAGTATAAATTGCTTTAAAATACCATAATTTTAGTTCAAAGTATTGATTGTGATTAAAAGAGTTGATTAAAACTTGATTTGAGACTAATTCATGTTTATAATTGCTTAGAATATTTTATTAATATTATGCATGATGTAGTCACCATCATGTTATGTTTTGTAATATTATCTATCTTTTATACTCCATTGGTTTAGGTACTTAACTAAATGTAAACAAACCATAAAAAAGTTCATTTAACATTGCCATTTCTTAATTCTAAATTAATTGAAGACAAAAAAAAAATTTTTACGTAAATGTAAAACTACATTGCATGTTCAAATTTATTATAACGATTATAATTATGAATTTGTGAGCTTGGAAACAATTAAATTATATAAGATCATAATTAAATTTTCTAAATTAAGTTATCTAATTTTACATAATGCAATCTGTCTATAAAAAAGACCCAAACAGTCAGGCATCCAAAACATTTTCATAAAAGTTACAAGAAATATGCTACAAAATCTAGAAGTACGACTTTACCGTAATGCGACTTTTTAAATGAAAGATAATGCGTTAGGTCGGATAACTAAGCATCATCATATGTTATCTATGGTAACCAATTATTATTTATTGCGTTAATGTACTTGCTGTTTTCGTGAAGTGGTGAAGTGTTTGGAAGTGTTCATAGTTGTTCTTTACTCACACCTCACCACACCTCCGCCTACCCTTTCTGGGAAAAAGGCGTGAGTTTATGTATATATAAATATGAATATTATGATAAATGTATTTGTAACAAAACTAATAAAAAATCAACTGCTACATAAACAATAATAATATGATGTATTAAACATTTTGATCTTAGTGTGGGGTCAGACTATGTATATGACGGTTGGAGGTATTTATTTCTTGATATTCCTAAAAATATACTTATACTTAACAATTATCATTACTATTTTAGTCGCCATAATATAAATATATGACCAACTAATACTAATTTACATGTTACAACCGTTACAAGGTTATACCTATTGAAACAAACACCCAGTTGCATCTAATACATTTCGTTTATTATTACGTTGCACCATTCTTTGCTAAAATCAAAAATTAATTATTTTAATATTCCGCGTCGATACTCCTAACATAACTATAACTTGACATATATAGCTACTTTTGTGCGTTATCCTTTTTATTCTATATTCATTGAGGTAGACTAACTGCATTTGCCAATTATCTTGATGCACTAAGTAATAAGCCATTGTCAAGTTCTGATGCTACAGAGCTACAGCGTACAGGTAAGATGGAGTCATTATATGAGCAGTATGATGAAGTGCAGTTAAAATTAGAAATAACTGTGGAAGATGATAAAGCTCAAGTTTGTGAAAGATCTGAATTTGAGTCATTATACTATAAGATGCTGTCTAAATCACATTACTTTTGAATGAATACAATAAGGATAACGAGTCAGCAAATAGTGATAAAAACACTTGTGTCAGCAACAGTCGAAATCTAGTTCAGTTACCTACAATATATTTACTAAAGTTTGATGGGTCTTTCAACGATTGGTTGGAATTTCGTGACACCTTTATTAGTCTCATTCATAATAATGATGACATTCAAAAAATTAATAAATTCCATTATTTGCGTTCCTCTCTGGAAGGTTCTGCTGCTGTGGTACTACGGTCTATCGAGTTCTCAGGAAAGAACTACGATGTAGCTTGGAAACTATTATGCGATCGATTCTATAATAAAATACTATTAATTGAAAATCACGTAAAAGGTTTATTTAATGTAAATGCAATTAATAAAGAGTCTTCAGTCGCATTAAATAATTTAATAGATTCTGTGAATAAAAGTTTACGATCATTAGAGTTATTGGGTGAGCCTGTTGACAAATGGGACACTTTGTTGATTTATATTATCACACGTAAGCTTGACCAAAGAACATATCGTGAATGGCTTCAGCATAGAGACCATGTAAATAAGGATAGTACGTACATTTAACTTATTAATTAACTTCTTGCGTAACCGTGCTAGTTTTATGGAAACTTTAGATGATTCTAAAGTTTCCATAAAACTAGCACGGTAATCACGGTATCACCTCGTAATGATTTATTGCAAACACCTAACAGATCGAATACTAAATTAAAGACTTTGATGGTGACATCGAATTCTAATTGTTTAGGGAACGAATCAGTTTCAAGGTCTTGTCCACACTGCAAGGGTGACCATAATTTAGGGGATTGTTCACAATTCCTTAGCTTAAGTGTTCAAGAGCGTTTAAAGTTAGTACCTAGTTTTAAAGTGTGTTACAATTGTTTCCATTCAGGTCATTTTTCCAACCAATGTAGAAAGCCCGGATGCAAGTTATGCAAACGTAGTATGTAGGCATAATATATTAATTCATTTGTTAAATAACAAAAATACAAAATCACCCATAACACCTTCTGCTTCGTCAGGCTTTGATTCAGGATTGCCAGCTTCTTCTCAGGATAAAAATAATGTTATTTTATCTGCAATGGCTGAATCGAATTGTGATGGATTCAAACAACGTGGAGTTTTATTGTCAACTGCTTTGATCAAGCTATATGATCGTAATAGTGATGAGCATGTTGTTCGCGCTGTTCTAGATAGTGGCAGTACTTCATCTTTCATGACAGAAAGGTTGCAGAAAAGGCTCAATCTCGCATTTGTTGAGGTAGACAGGTCCATAATTGGTATTAATAACGTAACTTCGTACGTTGGTAAAGCATGTCAGGTGGACATAAAGTCGCTTGATAACAGCTTTCAAAGTAAGCTGTATTGTTTTGTTTTACCTCTTATAACCAATGACGTGCCCTGTCATAGTGTTGATTTTTGTGCCTTGAACATTCCGCCTAATATCCGTTTAGCTGACCCTTCATTTTATAAGCCCAGTGACATTGATATTTTGATAGGCGCAGACCTATTTTGGGACTTATTAGGGACTCAGAGGATAAAGTTAGGGGATGGCATGCCTGTATTATGTGATACCAGGCTAGGTTGGATAGTTTCTGGTACAATTATGTGTCAATCGAGGAAGTTTTCCAACAGCATTAAATGCAATTTAGGTAACGTCAATTCGGCACGTGATAGTGATTTGGATAAACTTCGATCTGATTTAGCCAAATTTTGGCAGTTAGAGGAAGTGAAGTCATCGTCATCTCACTCTCCTGAAGAAAAATTGTGTTAAGAACATTTTATTAAAAATACGACTCGTCTGAGTGATGGTCGTTTCTATGTTCATATTCCGCTTAAGGAAAGTCGGTCTGTTCTAGGCGATTCGTTTTGTCGGGCTTCTCATTGCCTATATTCATTAGAACGACGTTTAAAATCTCAACTTGTACTGAAAGGGTTATATTATGACTAGGGTTATATGGCTTATGACTGAATGTGAATTTCAGATTTAAGTCAAAGTGGATATTTTATTCCACATCATGGAGTACTTCGAGAGTGCAGTAGTACTACCAAACTTCGCGTCGTGTTCAACGCAAGTAGTCCTACATCATCAGGAGCATCCTTTAACGATCTTCAGATGACAGGACCGACCGTTCAGGATGATCTTTTGTCTATACTAATTCGATTTCGAACTTATAAGTACGTTCTCTCAGCTGATGTAGAGAAAATGTATAGGCAAATAGTTGTTCATCCGTCAAATCGGCATCTGCAACAAATCGTTTGGCGTGATGATGTGAACAATCCTGTAAGAGTATACAGATTGAACACAGTGACATATGGCACAGCTAGTGCGCCTTATCTTGCCACAAGATGTCTAAAGCAAATAGGTCTTGACTGCAAAAATAAGAAGATTGCAGATGTAATTATCCACGATTTTTATGTGGATGACATGCTTACGGGTGCTAATGACGTGGATGAATTACTTTTTATCCGTCAAGAAGTCACTAACGCACTTGCTTCAGCTTGCATGCCACTTAGAAAATGGAAATCGAATGATCCGCGATTGGTTTCAGATTCAGATCAGCCATCATTCAACCTAAATATGGAATCCGATTTCTCGAATAGGTTATTCGGTCTTGATTGGTTTGCAAGTTCTGATGAGTTGGGATATTTATTAGGATCGATGATCCCTTCAAAGGGCAATACAAAACGTGAACTTCTTTCAGTGATAGCGTGAATCTTTGATCCACTCGGACTACTCAGTCCATGTGTAATCACCATGAAAATGTTGCTCCAAAAAATGTGGATTGATAATCTTTCATGGGATGAGCCCTTGTGTCCGGAGCTTTGTGTAACCTGGACATCTATTTTAGAATCATTACCAGAATTAAATAATTCCCGAGTTCCACGCAACGTAGTTTATGATTCATATGATCATTTAGAACTCCACATATTCACAGATGCCTCTGAAAAGGCATACGGAGCGTGCGCTTTTGTGCGTAGTGTAAATAAAGAGGGTAAATTTATGGTTCGTTTGTTGATTGGTAAAAGTCGCGCCAATTAAAACTACAACAATTCCGCGATTGGAGTTGTGTGGCGCCTTAATAGGAGCTCGTGTTTATGAGAAGGTTCTGACCTCTCTTAGGATGAAGATCAGTGATGTATTTCTCTGGACTGACTCCACCATAGTGCTAGGTAGGTTGCACATGCCACCTTCTAAGCTTCAGCCGTTCGTGCGCAATCGCGTAGCTGAAATTCTTGATAAAACTATTAATTCTACCTGGCGCCATGTACCTACAGATAAAAATCCAGCAGACTTGATATCTCGTGGAGCTAATATAAGCACTCTTAGGCACTTGAACTTGTGGTGGTATGGCCCCGATTTCCTAAAGGAGGATCAGTCATGTTGGCCGTCTCTATTAAAACACACTAGTCCAGAATCGCTTCCAGAAATTCGAAAATTACCTATCTTAGGTTTGATTACAGAAAACGGTATTAAACATAACCGTCTTATTGATTTTATTCGATTTTCTAATTATTCTCGATTACTACGGTGCATGGCTTATGTGTTACGGTTCATAAAATCTTGTAAAGGTAATAAATTTTCTAATATTGCATTGTGTCAAAAAGAAATTCGTGATGCATTAAATAAATTGATTATAAAAAGTCAAGAGGAATCATTTACGGAGCATCGATTGCTTATTAGTAAAAAAGCCATTTGCCAAAAAAGAGTTCTTTATTAAAGTTTAATGTTTATTTAGACGATAATAATTTAATGAGAGTTGGAGGACGTCTCGATAGCTCCACCTTTTGTTACGATAAGAAACATCCTATCTTACTACAGTCCACACATAATTTTACAAAATTATTATTTAGTTTTGAACATAAAAGATTATTGCACGCAGGGCCTCAAATGTTATTGGCTTTCATAAGGGAAATCTATTGGCCCATAGGCGGACGAAATTTGGCGAAGGCTTGTTATTATAAGTGCATTCGTTGTCAGTGCTTAAAAGGTAAAACTGTTACTCCTATTATGGGTAATTTGCCACAGCAGCGTCTCATTCCTGGTGGATACGCGTTTCAAAATGTTGTTGATTATGCAGGCCCAATTATGTACGCTGATCGCCAAGGTCGTGGTTGCAGGCTAATAAAGGCATAGATTGCCGTTTTTATTTGTTTTTGCACCAAAGCTAGCCATCTCGAACTAGTAGGGGACTTAACTAGTAATAAATTTCTGCTGGCATTAAATAGATTTATCGCGCGTAGAGGTAAACCAATAAACATATATTCCGACAACGGCACTTCATTTACTGGCGCTTATAATGACTTGTCAATTTTTTTTAAGTCGAACTGCTCTTCAATTACTGAAAACATGGCAAATGATGGCATTCAGTTGCACTTTATTCCTGCGTATACTCCTCATTTTGGTGGCCTCTGGGAGGCGAGTGTCAAGTCAACTTACCATTTAAAACGAGTGTTGGAAAATTGTAATTTGACGTTTGAGGAACTTGTCACGACTTTAACACAAATCGAGGCTGTGCTAAATTCTCGACCTCTAACACCATTGTCTTCGGATCCCGCTGACTGCACCCCGCTCACACCAGGACATTTTCTCATCGGAAGGCCGATGACGTCGTTGCCTACACCAAACTATCAGGATAGTTCCGCAAACTACCTGAGTCTTTTCCAAAGATTGCAACAACTCCGTCAACGTTTTTGGTCCAGAGAAGCAAGGACGAGTTGTTACGGTTCATCCTGGTTCTGATGGAGTGATACGTGTGGCTGACATTCGAACAACCACTGGAATAATTAAAAGAGCCTTCAACACAATCTGCCCACTGCCAGTTTTAGAGGATTCGGGTTGAAAGCAGGCTTTTAACGCCCGGGGGCATGTATAAGTTCCTGATAGATTTTTAATAGCAACGCACCGCACCGCGTCAATGCGTCTATTTTTATAAATAAAAAAAATATATTTAGTGTACCGTCAGATCCCGTGCCACGCACGTCGTTTTATTTTCAAAATTCGTTTAATTCCCGAACAGCCTATCATCTCCAACCGCTAGCAGGCTCACGTATATTTATGGTATTTCGTTTTCTTACTAGTGTGTGTACGACCTGATACTATCAGGCTGGTATAAACGTGTCAGCGGGCAAGAGAAAACACTTTCATTTCGATGGATAACCTCTCTAAATCTGACCGTCGATTGTTAAAGAGGCTCGGGCCTACAGTGGGACTTAGGGGGACTGCATTACAATATGCTCAGGTACGGGGTATTATTCAGGTAATGTCGCAGCATATACACTGAAAGAGTGGCTAATTGCTTGCACAAAAATTAGGGCAAAAAAAAATATATTTAGTGTTACTTGAGTTTTGCCGATAATAAAAAACCATTTCATTTCATTTTCATGTTTTCAGTAGCATTGTAGATTCATATTTCCAGAATTTAAAAATATGATATCACACACAGCAAACTAAATTGAACTGAATTTGAGTGCATGTAATTTTCAAAGCGACCTCGTGGATAGAATCAGATTTCAGTGAACTCTTGCGACCTCATTGCATGTCGTCCAATAATTGTTATTTACATTTCAGAAGTAACATAACTTAATTAAGCTATTGAGCCTTTTTTATTTTCTTTTACCATATAACATTATCACTCAAATACACGGCGTATACACGAGCCACAAGCCACGAGCAGAAAATTGATTGATGCCATAATGTACATTTACTAAGTTTGAGTCACGAGCCTTGGAGCTCCGCAAACAAGGATAATTGCGGTTTGAAAACATCTCTATATAACTTAAGATGTACTCGTGTATCAAAGACTCGAGTAAGTGGGGTAATAACACGTGGCTCTAATTCGACGTGATTTGCAAAAAAATTGGAAAAGATTTTCTCTTATTTATTGTATGGGTGCCGTTTCATATTTTTTTTCTGAGAAGATATTGCATTCACTTAAAAGGGTCGGAGTTGAATGTAACTCTTAAGATTTGGTTGGAGCACCAGTATTCAATAGTGACCACCTATGATTAATTATACTGATTCAACAGCTGATCGAAATGCTGTTCTGCCCGGGTCAATCAGCCGGTATCTCGTCATTCTTAAAAGAAACAAAGGAAAACATCGTGAGAAAACCTGCATACCATACCGGTTTACAAGAATTTCTATGATATATAAAGTCCGCCAAACCACATTAGGCCAGCGTGGTGGACTATATGGCCTAACCACTCTCAATCGTACACTCGATTGTAGAGGAGGCCCGTGCCCAGCAGAGGTAGGTATATGGGCTGATACGGATACATATTCTTAAAAGTAGAGACATTATAACGCATCTACTAAATAAATACTAAGAAATACGACGGATTTAAGTCAATATTTCGATTAATATAATCCCCCAGGCAGATTCTAGCGATCGTGACAAGCGCCGTCGGTAAACGTCCATGGGCAAACTTAAGTTAAAACTCATTTATCATAATTTTTGATTTTAGCTTAAATCGCCAGTCTGTGAGATGACGTATCTTTTACTATAGCATTAGATTCGTATGTTATGTTTTATTACAGAAAAATAACGTTCTCGTGGATTATGATTTAGTTTATTATTCTTTCTCTATTAAAGAATACTTAATTTCTTTCTATAATTAAGTTCAGCTACGACGCAGTTTAAATGAAGCTTTTATAACAGATTTAAATAATAAATAAAAGGTAAGGTACGAATAATTCCTTTATTTTGATAAAACTAATTACATTTTCTGAGAAACCTTGCAGTGAGCGCTCATTAGCGAGAACTTGTTTCAACGCATAGTTTAATTAATACCACGAAGGGTTTGTACGGCTTTTAACTAATAGTCAGTAAAAAATAAACAATTATATTAACCACAATATTTTTAATATTAAAGGATTTCTCCTTTTTTTTATTCTTCATTTCTTATATCCCTACTAATAGAATGAATTCCATCCTTAATTGAGAAAAGAACTTCATCTTCAATTCAAACTTAGTGTTGGGATACCAATCCCTAGTATCCCTAGGGTTTAACTAAAGATTATTTTTAGGTAAATAGAGTACTGTACAATCGAAAGTACAATTGAATTTTCAAAGGATAATACATACCGGGTATGTCAAGACTGCTACCGAAAACGAAGCCAGGTGGTAGTTTAAGTGACTTCAGACACAATGCAACAGAAAAAGTTGCAAAAAAAGCGATTTTTTTTGTTGTTTATTTCCTATGATCATATTTGGGGGGTAAATACATTTTTTCCTAAAATAATAGTGTTTACCTTTTTATTTATAAATAATCTAATGTATAAAAGAGTTTAAATTATTATTTTAGCAATCTATGGATTTACCACTTAAAAATGACGATATTTAAAAAATCATAAAAATAATTGTCGCGTTTCTTTGCGAAATGTTTGGTTGCATTGTGTTTGTAGTTACTAAAACTACTACCCGGCTTCATTTTCGGTAGCAGTCTTGAGATACCCAGTAAAATATACATAATTAAAATTAACTATTTAATTTTATAGTTGTGTTTTGTTTTAGTTTTTTATTTTCTTTATTACTTTATCTATTTTGGCAATTTTCCCATTTGTTATTATTATACATATTTTAATGTTTTAATTCAAATTAGATTAACGACTGAGCATCCGAACGTCACTTGGTCCTCGTATTGGAAATCAGCGCTGCGGTACTGCTTATGCATTAGGTACTGAGGCATTTCGTTGAATGCGAGGTCCATTGTTGGCGCAGTGATAATAATTTTTAGTGTTTGCGTTTCACTTGTGTTACCTGCTTTGTTTATATATGTTTGTCACTATCCAACAATAAATTCTTGTTTCTTTCTTTCTATTAAAGAGTAACTCTAATAGAGAAACATTTCATACTTAGTCATCAGTTGAAAACCATTTTCCAATAAGGGTCGGATGGAATCGTATATCAAACATCTATATTTTGGATCAGGCAAGGCAATGACATGGAAGTTCATATGATTGAGCAATCTATTATGAACTATCAAGAACTTGGGCAGGTGATCGACCGGGGAGAGAAATATTCGTTTTGGAAAATAAGATTTATAATCTAGTTCGACGAATATGAAATGTTAGGCTTCGAATTGGGCTGAGAGGTCGTTTAACTCTAGTACATTTACTTTAGGGAACTATAATGACTAGGGGGCAGAGGGGAGGATTAACGGTTTGGTTACTAAAGACTTTTCAAGAATCTGTTTATTGTCATTGCTAAGTAATTACGTTGTTACTTTAATAAATAATTTTGTATAATTTAAATCGTTATATTTAGAGATTACCAGCGGCGTGCACAGGATTATGACACTGGGTATGCGGCGGAGTACTCGGTCACAAAAACTTTTTCTTTTATAGTTTTTTAGCATAGCCACAGCCACGCGACGGATCTCTAAGTCGGAAACCATGCCAACATAACAAGTCTTAGATGTACTACTATTCACGTCCATCTTCTACGGCAACGCAGACAAAACAGCGATCGATCGTGGCGGCGGAAGAAATTCTAATAAGTAAAATAAAAAAAAACTCACCTAGTCAGCTTTCAATTTTCACATATTCAAGGTTCCGGTTAGTTGAGATTGCTATACCTATCCCGATGTAAATAAACGCAAGATTTCGGCCACCTCATTCATTCATTTGATAAACATACATTTTTAACACAAACCTCGCAATAAAATAACATTTAAAAAAATAAACAAACACACTAGTAATAGCAAATGACTACAATTAATATCGAAGTGCGTGGTGGCCTGTTGGTAAACGGACTAGACGCGACTGCCAACATGTTCACGGTGGTCGCGGGTTCGAATCCCAGGGCACACTTCTGACTTTTCGGAGTCATGTGTGTATTGATAGTCAATCACCACGCACTAAAACGGTGAAGGAAAACATCGTGAGGAAACCTGCATACCATAGCGATTTATAAAATTTCTATGGTATGTAAGTCCGCCAACCCGCACTAGGCCAGCGTGGTGGACTATATGGCCTAACCACTCTCAATCGTATTCTCGATTGTAGAGTAGGCCCGTGCCCTGCAGTGGGACGTATATGGGCTGATACAGAATATCGAAACTTAGTAATAAACTGTTAAATGTACACACTTTCAAATGTTAAAATGAAAAATCCGTTAAGAAATCTATTTTTTTACAAACATACTAGTATAAAATAGTAAACAATGCAAAAACTCATAAAAAAAGCAAAATGGCCCCCGCGAAACACAAAACATTTCTATTTAAACAAATAAAACCTTACTAACCAAAAATGTATAATGTGCATAGATGATTTATTAGATTCCAGCCTATTAATTTTACTCGGATTATAGGCAACGAACATTTACGATTACTCCCGACAACTGCCGAACTCCCGAGGCCTGCCGCAGGAGTCGCGGCTTTCAATATTCATGGGTGTGTGCGTTTACGACTGTGCACGGACACCAAAATTACTACACACATGCAAACAAATGTAATGCGGGACGCGGCGGCATGACTTGGTTGATTAGGTACATTAATTTGCTTTGCAGCGCCTCTTGCTTTTCGCGTGGCAAACATAATGTTTGCGTGATTTCAAATAGGTGCTATTTATAAAATATTAGGCGTTTTGAAGTTATTATATTTTGTTTATTAATTTACTTACTATAAATTAAAGTCATCTAAAACGTACGAACGTTATAATAAAATATCTGTGAATGGCAAGTAAAGCACTGCATTTCTGCCTACAAGGAGTGCACGCCCCTGGAGATTACACATTTTCCTTCTTGTTGATTATATAGGTATATTCTAATATTGTTTTAACCAATTTTTTTAATTGCTTTCCAGCTGTCTGATTTCAATTTTATCTAAAACAATAATAACAGGACTACATGTTTCTGATTTCAATTTCGTAAACAACACATGTTTCCTAAAATTATATTAACAACCTTATAACATAACTTAGCGATTTTATGCTGCAGAAAGCATTAATTCCGAACATATTTGAAATATCAATTACAATATCAATTACGTCTTTATTTTGTCATTAATATCTTACTGGTTTGTTTCAATATTACCAAAATTATTTATTTGTTAATTCGATTACATAAGGCTGATTAGTTAATGTCAGAAATACTATGAAAACCAGTTGGGTATATTTATTTATTATTATTTATGGATACTATATGAGTGTGACCCGTTTACTCTCTAAAATGCCAGAAAATCAAATATTTTATCCTGTTCATCAGCTCGATTCATCCAGAACCAAATGCCTTGACTTACCCTTATCAATCTTAAGCTTTCTTCCATTTGTCCAAATGTCAAACAACTCAAAGATTGGTTCTTTCATAAAGTTTAATGTGTCTTTGAAGCAGGAATTTCCTCGTGTACATCAATCAAATATATTGTATCTTCAAACAAAATAAGCCGTAAAATTGTGTTAAGCAAAGTTCGTCGACTCTTTTCGTCCCTTTGTATAATTAGCTAAGAAAATAACGTAAATAATGTTAATAGTACAATGAAAATGAATACATGAACAAGAACTCTTACAAAGTGTCAAAGGGTTATAAAGATCGGCTAAGGTTTCATCCCTTTCACAACGAGACTTCACAATGGCTTGGCAAAATCTGTTAGAAGTAAAGTGAACAGTGGCGACCTAGATAGTAAACAGCAATTCAGTAACACAACTTCAAAATAAATTATACTTTGAAGTCTCAAAGAAGTAGTTCTACGCCGTTGTGAATCATGACTGCATTAATAAAAAATATGTATGCAAATCTGGCCTACTCAGCTGTATGTATGTCTTTATTTCGGGCCTTCTCTTTATTTTATTTTATAATAGATTTATTACGCTGCAAATACCTACAAGGTAGTGTTTCTTACAGACTAGTCGAGCTTTGACACTCTGGGTTAATTAGTAGTATAGTCTTCTTAACTGAATGGTGACTGAAAGCGAAGGATAAATTCCAGATTACCTTACCCAGATTTAATATAATAGAATTTAATTGTTTTTTTTTTTATATTATAACTTACTATTGCGTCGATCAAATATATACGTGTAGTTAATATTTCGCCAGGCTCAGGCAAACTCAAAAATGTGTTTCTAGGATTGTTGATCGCAAATCTAAAATAACCCACAATGTATGATTAGAAATAAAAATCGAACCCAAGACTTCAAATAGTCAAGCTTCCATTGCGAACAACTCTTGTAACTTAATATCTACCAAAAAATTTTTTTTGAAGTGAAAACTTCTTTAGCGGCGTTGAGCACTTTTCTGTAATGGGTATAAAATCTTAAACTCGCGTCAGGACACGTGACCTGATCGAAAAAGTGTAGGACGGCAATGACGTTTGCTTTATAAACATCTTAGTAGGACGGATGGAGAGTAGACAGCTATGGTCTCTACAGCGCGGCGAAAATGTATGCCTGGGCCTACTGTTTCGTTTTTTTTTTTCAGTTTCACCCACTTTTTCCAAAATTGTCCCATAGCCCCCCCCCCTGCCTTCCCCCACCCTTATTCCGAAATAGTGCCTATTAGCCTCCCCACGAAACCTACCCCCCCTCCCCTACCCCCACCCCGAAAATTTACCTCACCCCCCCCAATCCTATCTCGGCCAACATAGGTCGTAGACCCACCGAGTTTGGTATCCTCGGAACCGTCTTGGTGAGGGCTACAAATTGACCCCGCCAGAAATCCCAAATTACGCAAAAAAATTACCCCCCCCAAAAAAAAATATTTTACCTCCAAAAAATTAATTTAAGTTAGCCTCCCCACGAAACCTTCCTCCCCCCCCTCCCTTACCCCCACCCCGAAAATTTACCTCACCCCCCCCAATCCTATCTCGGCCAATATAGATCGTAGACCCACCGAGTTTGGTATCGTTGGAACCGGCTCGGTGAGCTCTACAGATTGGCCCCAACCAAATCCCCAAATTCCTCCCTCTCTCCCCTAAAATATTTGTCCAGGCATAACTCCGTCATTTCTTAAAGTAAACACGGGGGGTGTTTGGAGTCAGAGGAATCGTCTTGACGAGCTCGGCAATCGAGAGCAGGCAAAATACGATTTTTCTTAAAACCCAACACTCCAAAAATTTTGAAATCCCACTAGTACCTATACTTACCAATACATCAAGAAACTGGTCGCCACAAACGTGGTCAACCGTATTAGGGGCTATAGTAATAAACTTTTGCCATACTTACCTTGTAGAGCTGCGAGCTACGATAGCGACGAGCTGCTTTTATATCACCTGAAAGAAAGACTTTACAATATTAACCTCTTCTTTAAATTCTATTTTATTGAAGTGAAAACTTCTTTAGCGGCGTTGAGCACTTTTTCTGTAATGGGTATAAAATCTTAAACTCGCGTCAGGACACGTGACCTGATCGAAAAAGCGTAAGACGGATGGAGAGTAGACAGCTGTCAGTTAGCTGTCAGTTTATAAAGCTTTGATGAATTGCCAATGATTTTGAGTGGAGATTTCAACATAAACTTCGCAGACGATAAAAATCAACTATTAATTGAATTTTTAAATAATGAATTTGGTTTAACTATGTCGAAACTACAAAACTACTATTGATGCGGTCTTTATTAGACATTTAAATAGGTTCGAATCAAAACTGTTCGTTTCTTACTTCAGCTACCATAAACCTATCGTATCAGTTTTAGAGATTGGCGATGATAGTTCTGGTAATGATGATGGTGAAAAAGTCGTTGAAATTATGGATGAAAGTTGATTTTTCGGAGAGATAAACTTTTTAATGTAAAATAATTGTAATAGTTTTAAAGTGTTAAATTTTTAATGTAATATAAATTGTCATGTTTGTGTACGATAGCGCAATAAATGAATATTGTATTCTAGCACATAAATGATAGTACTTTTATACTGATAAAGCAATTGGTGCAAAATTATTCCCTAACCATTCCAAAATATCAAACATGCTCAACGTTAATAATCAAGTTTTCACTTCTGCCGGCACTCCCGGAGTGCAACCCGTTCGTTTTTTTTTTACATTTGTCCTACTGCAATGTTATGAACTGTGTAAGTCAATAAGTTCGTCGGCCTGTGTGAATGTGAATGTGTGTTGACCTTTGACCTGCCGTGACGATGCATTACGTTCCCTTTGATGTCGCCGCTCGATTGTTGGATTGGGAAATTGCCCTCGGGCCTCGCCACCTGAAAAATTTCAACGAAAGTTTTTATAGTCTGTACAAAGTTTACACATTTCGACGCAAAACGGTTTTATAGAGTAAATATATTAGATTTCTTTTTTACATTTTGCAGATAAAATTCTTTGTACATAAATGTAATTTATAATTTATTTGGTACGACGGTAATATCTTAATTTAAAAGTGCAGTTTTTCATTTATTTGTTTCTAATTTTGTCTATGCTTAAAAATAAATACACGCAATAGGTACAAACATACTCAGCCCACATTAAAATACAATTTTTGGTCGTGGATATCAGGTACTAGGACTTTCTGATACAGAATATGGAGATACGGGTGTAAATACTTGTGGACCACAGACTCATCACATTCGAAAAACTGGGCTCTCTTTTCACAGTCGCTCGGCTAAAAGCTACACTTACATAATACGAGTGTACAGATCTATGGAAATATATTTCTAATATTGAATTAGAACAACAGTTTACGCTCATATTTCCGCGCACCTTGTCCGTAGTCCAAGGTTAAATTTTATAGCGTGACAAGGCGATTCATATGTTTATGTCCCGGAAATACATTTTGCATTTTGCCATAAAAATCTATGTTATTGAAATGGGTAAAAACGTTCAATGATTTCTTTCACATCATTTCCTTATGTAATATCTATAAACATAACATACATATTTTGAAAGTGTGGTATAACGTTACCGCTGATTAGACCCACCCGGCACCGTCTCGTCGCAGGTTGAAAACGGGTGGACATGGCGTGGGCCATGGCGTGGGCCATGGGTGGACCTCGCGAACATTTAATGGTTTTGAGAATTCCGCCTTTTTTGTCAGTGGATTTCTGATGGTATTTTTATGTAGAATTTGGTGGGCAGCCAGTTTAACTAATGGCAACACTGCCGATGCATTGTCCTCGCGTGAATCACTCGTGGGCCGCGTGTGGTCCACTCGGTGGAGACGCGTGGTTCATTCGGGGCTTGTGAAATGTCAATGCGCAACAACGCAAGACAAGCATGTGAACAACAAGTTGTCACGTTACGGAGTTGATGTAGTGAGCATTCGTCAAAGTTGGAACGTATTGTATAGTATAGTTCAACAAGCAAAAAGACTGATGGATGAATATATTTTATTTCATGAATGATCATCGCCCTCGCTGATATGTTCCCATTTAGTATCAAGCAAGTAATTAAAACTTTATAAATAGAAATATTTCATAATTTGACGACACAACATTTTTGGTAGGTGTAGAAATATTTGGACAGTGTATCGACTAACGAGACACATTCTACGTATACAGGGTATATCAGGACTGCTACCGAAAACGAAGCTGGGTGGTAGTTTTAGTGACTTCAGACACAATGCAACTAAATTTTGTGACGAATTTTTTTAGTTATTTTTTTATCGTAATACGACGATAAACAAATAACGAAAAAAATGGATGGTAAATACATAGTGTTTTTCTTAAATATTAGTATATACCCTTTTATTTTTAAAGAAGCTATGGTATGCAAGGCTTTAAATTATTATTTTAGCAAAATCTATGGATTTACCACCCAAACTCGAAGATATTTAAAAAATAATAAAAAAAATGTCGCGTTTCTTAGTGAAATTTTTAATTGCGTTGTATGTAGTCACTAAAACTACCACCTGGCTTCGTTTTCGGTAGCACTCTTGATATACCCGGTATAATCAATTGAAAAAATGTGACACCCATAAAGGAACTGTATTTTGTGAAAGTTACCCTTGAATATTAAAGATAAATGCGTGGTAGTACGATAAATATATTTTTAAATCCTGTGTATTCGAATTATGCTTATATGTTCAAAACTTTTCTTAGACATTTTTCAAGTCAAAATTTTTTCGATAGCAAAGTCAAGTGACTAAAAATGGAATATAATTTGCTTTTTCTTAGAAACGCTTTCAACTGTTCAATATACTATACAGGGGTGAATGGCCGCTCTTAGTCCGCTAAGATGTGAAGTAGGCGTCTTTGACAAAATTCTACACGAACTATACAAAATATATTGACTTCTTGTGTACTCATTGAGTTCATTGTAAAGAGAATTTCTATAGCGTAAAGGTAAATTATTATTGTTTAAATTAATATATCACGTTTCTATAGCTAATAGATTTGCGTCTATTGAAATGTATTACACTTTAATTTTGATAACAACAACGCGACGCTGTGGTCTCGGGTTCTAACCCCCAGGTCGGACGAAGTGATACTAGATTTTTGTATTCAATATCAGCCCGGCGTCCGGAATATGTGCTCAATATGGCGATGGGCTCACCCCTTATCACATCGTGGGACGGAACGCACAAGGAACGGAAAACGAAACGTGAGTTTCCTGGTAACACATCTGCCTACTTCTGGGAAAAAGGGCGTGAGTATATGTCCTTTTTTTTGAAATACCGACACATAGACTACAATGTCCTAATGCATATATACATAATGTTAATCTCTACTATAACGTATCATAAAACCATCAACGCATCAGGCATAATATAGTCTTTTTTATTTATAAATGTATTAAATTTATAAATAAGATAATTGCGCAATGATTTTAAGTTTCCATGTATTGGACAGAAGCTTTAATCGTACAAACAGATAAATAAGTGTGTTTACGTCGAACACAGTAATGATTTAGCCAATTTGTAAATTTAACTCCATCAAAAATTCAGACCTCATTAACGAGTTGGTAAACTAGCTAATTATAGCCCATCGGGAAAACTTTCCGATCCCCTGTTTGTTTGTTTTATATATTTTGATCAAACGTGTCAAATCGTCATAGGTTCATGAATACGGGGAATTTTATATTAAGACCGATATTATAAGCTCGGTGTTTTGATTGGATTCTATATTTCTAGTTTTCCTTAAAAAACATAAGTAGTTTTTCACATCTTATGACGTACTATTATTACGTATTTCCTACAGTATACACTTCATACTTAGTACTAGAAACTACTGATTTGCAAAGAATATGGTCAAACAAGTTAAATAGAGGCTACAGTTGTTGTCTCAAGAATCAAGTGCCTATTGTATATTTGTATCACACAATCATAGGTATAAAAAAGTAGTTAGGATTTTTACCTACATACATGCATTAAATCACGCCTTTTTCCCAAAAGGGGTAAGCAGAGATGGTACAAAAACAACCACAATTTGTCCAACGTTGGATTCAAACCCGAGACCCAACTTTGTAACCGTACCGTACTACGCCACCGAGGCCGTAGGATTTTCAATGGACTACATGTATCTACATGTGTCATATTTTATACTTACTTTTCTAATATAATCTATTTATGTAACTTTGCGTCCCAATTTATCATGTTTCACTGTACTTATCTGGTAACTTGTAGATTGCAGCAAGTTTTGACAGATTTAAAGTGGGCGCGACAAACAGACTGCATATCGCGTTAAGTTCACGTCTGTTGAATAAAACTGTCAGGGGCTTAGAATACCTGAGATTTCCCGGCAGTTATAAATACCCACTCTCGAATAACTTTGAATAATAAGGAGTCTATAATTTACGAACACCTAGACTAGGTATGTAACCTAGTCAGGTCATAAATTCTGTCACATGTTTAATATAAAATAATTGAAACAAGTTTATTCATTATGTAACCATTTATATACCAAAATGAACTTAACAAAACATAGATTCTTATGACACTAAAGTTTATTCAAAATGACTTCCGGGATTTTGAATACAGGCCTTCAATCTGCGCGGCCAGTTGTCTATCGCAGCACGAACGAGGTCCATGTCAATATCGGCGGCTGCCTTAATCAAGGATGTCTTGAGTGACTCCAAATTGGGATGAGGCTTTGAGCACGCCTTTTTCTCCAAGTGTTGCCATATCTTGTAATCTAACGGATTCAAATCTGGACTGGAGGAGGGCCAGTCTTCGTGGCGGATGAAGTCGATTTCACGCGCCGCCAGCCAGTCTTGTGTGCTTCTTCCCTCTATGAGCTGGCGCCGAATCTTGTTGGAATACCCAGTGCCTGTTAGGGGCCGTTCAAGTATTACGTAAGCCCTATAGGGGGGCGGGGGGCTCTTTGCTTTGCTTATTTTGGATGACATGGGGGTAGGGGGGTCTAGATGATGATTACGTCATAAAAACAGTCTTTAAACAGGAACATTTCAAACGTAGTTGGCAGAAGAAACATAGAGATGGTATGAAAACAAAGTTAGAAGATATAAGATATCTATACTAATATTATTATTTAAAGAGGAAACCTTTGTATTTTCGTTTATAATGAATAAACTCAAAAATTACTGGACTGTTTTTTTAAATTCTTTCACCATTTGAATGTACCATTCTATTCCATACCAGAATTCATCTTCACAGATTATCCTGGAGTAACATAGGCTATATATTTGCCTAAAGGGGTTGAAATAAAGGTGGAAATAGAAATGGAAAATAAAAACTACTGAAGATATTCTTTTGAAAATGTATAATTATACATTATCAAGCTCCTTATTACAAACGCAAAATAATGGCGTGCAACAATTTTTGAAAATTTGTTTATATATGTCGGCGATAATCCCAGTGTATCAGGTTGAATGTCTTTTACAATGAAAATACACACAAAAGATTATTTAGTTTATTCTCACAGGAATGCTAGGACAAAAGAGAAACCATTTTCCAAACTAAACTGACATTATCATTTCCATAGCAACGGTTACCGGAATTGCAGTTTCCTTTAAAACCAGTTATTTCAATTACTATTTAATAAATCTTCAAATATATTTATGTATTTGAAACATAACTCCAAATTATTTATTTTACAGAAATTACTTATTGTTATACTCAATTCCATACAAGTTTACATAAATCGTCAACAGGTGTCGCCACCAGCAGAATATAATCATTATATACCGATATGCGCAGATAGCGCCCATACGGCCATACTGACTCCAGCGCGTCCCTTGCGCTGTTTTACTTCATAATATAATTATTTAATTAATATTTAATTTTTATTTATAAGTTTTACTCATTTAGCTTTTATTCGTACTTTAATTAAAGTATTAGTTACTTTATAGTAATTTAATTTTCAAAGAAATACAACAATTTGCGTTAGTCAAATTAATCAGTGGACCAAGAGTAATATTACAACGGTGCGTAGCGGTTTATTGTTACCACCGGATCTAACGCGACCCTTCCTGAGAAGACCCGGCGAAACAAACTCAGTGGGCTTACATTACCACTGGAAATACGCGGCGCGACCCATTTCTGAATAGATCCAGCGAGTCAAACTCAGTGGGCTTGGTTTTAGTCAAATTACTAAAATAAGTATTTGTGACTTATCTTACAAAGATTTGCCATGTTTGTTATAATTTTTATTTGGTTTTCTCCGAAACATCATAATACCATATTACCTTACCATATTACCGTACCATATTACCGTACCATATTACCGTACCATATTATCGTACCATATTACCGTACCATATTACCGTACCATATTACCATACCATATTACCGTACCATATTACCATACCAAATTACCGTACGGTATTACCGTAATACCAAATAAAACAAGGCATCACCCATTTTGGGATCTAGCCCAATATAAGGCATCTCACCTGGGATCCAAAACAAAACAAATCAAGGCATCCCACCTGGGACCCAAAACACCAAACACAAGGCATCCCACCTGGGAGCCAACAGGCATCACCCATCCTGGGATCTAGCCCAAAGTAAGGCATCACCCATCCTGGGATCTAGCCCAAAATAAGGCATCACCCATCCTGGGATCTAGCCAAACAGACCAGGATTAAGGATACGCATGGTGGCCAGCCAGCGTTTAAGGAAGGATATTGGATAGGGTAAACGAGATAAATAAATTTCTTTACATAAACATTTATAAACTCATCATGAAAATAATTATTTCAATACAATTCCTTTACATCGTCTCAAAATTATTAGTACAGGAGGTTTCAACACAATGCCTTTACATAGTTTCAATATTATTAGTACTGGAGGTGAAAGCACCTCCACATAAATCGATGTCCGATGATTTCTCTGCCCATACGGTCAATTCGTCTGAGTTATCAGAATCATTAAAAGGGTCTGATTGAGCTGTAGAAGCGGGACGTAAGGTATCGTGACTTACATTTTATTTTTCTGATGACCTATCGGGTTTATATGCTTGAGCCAGTATCGATCATTCGGTAATATTTCTAAACTTTCCATTGGACCTTCAAATTTAGAATCTAACTTAGTAGTATGGCGTAAATGGCGCCGCATTAATATAAAATTACCGACCTCAAAATGATGGATTTTGACTTTACCCGTGTCGAAACATGTTTTATCTTTAAGGGACCGCTCGTCCATCTTTTAATAAGCGACCAATCATCAATTTGTAATATTTTAATGGCAGGTGGTAAAAATAATTTTCCGAATAGTAATTCCAAACGAATTTAACCTGTACTCTTTGAAACTGAAATTTAAAGCTAATTGTAATTCTTGTAAAAACGCGTCCCAATGCCTATTAAGTTCTATAAGAGACATGTTATCTTTTATAACCTTCATTAACCGTCCAACCCGTCCGTTGGCCCTACTAGTTCCCGTTGCTAGAACATGATAATGGATCCCATATCGGTCTCAAAACTATCATATGGAAACATTTTAATAATGCCATCCACAAATATAACAGGATAATATTCAGATAAACTGCGTCGTCCGTTTATTCTCCCAGTTATATCTGCATGAGCAGTATTGAAAAATGTAGCTATTTTATCAATAGGATGTAGGACAACTGCCTAACATCCGATACACCTTTTCTTATTCTACACATATCGCAGTTTTCTCCAATTTTTCTAACTAATCTGGTCATATTAGGAAACCAATATCAATATCGTGGTAATGAGATATAAGATTCAATGTATAGTTGCGTGGAACTATTATTAATTTATTCGTCTTTTTATTTATTTGTACTTTACGTCACAATAATTTATAATTTATCCTGAATGAATATATAACATAAGCGTCTGCAACCGTTTTGGTAACCGAATCACCATACTACTGTTCAGCAATACTAGCTAGAGTTGAATCACGCTTTAGGGATAGCAGCAGTAACGGACCACACTAAAGAGATAGATTTAATAATTTCTGAACATAGATTTACATGACTGTCACTGCACGCTTGTATTCGGTTGCGACTTACTTGTTGTAGACCGAAATAGATCTATATTCAAATTGTCCATCAGGCGTCATAAATGCAATTTTCTTGATAGAGTTTTCTGCTATAGGAATGCCACGAAAACCAGAAGTCATATCCAAACAATTATAATACCGGGCTTTGCCTAATTTATCAATTTGGTTCATAAAGTTCAAAAAATCTAATTCAATACAAGATGTAAAAGAACATTGACAATAAAATTACGATTAATAGATAAATTGTCTTCACTAAGAGTCACGCTAAGGCCGAGTAGTTTTAAAAGAATCAACCCTATCACATTCATTATCAAGTTGAATTTCACTGACACCTACCTACATAAAAGTCGAACTCTAAGCTAATACTATCAATTTCAACCACAGCCAAGATGCTTGATCTTGATGCTGAGATAATCTTTTGACTTTCGAATTAAGGAACAATCGGCATCAGTATTAAAAAGACAGTTATACTGTTTATTCCCAATAAAAACATCAATAGTGCTGTGTTTAATAGATGAACAAAGGTTAATAGTTTTATTCGTCAGTTTCACGGCGGTAACAATTTTTCTCTAAATGACCCTTACGATATTAGTGATAACATCAAATAATTTTAGCACTATTACAAGTAAGCTAACTTAGATAATGGAACGTTTTTTTTATTGGGTCTGAAGGGGCGAAAAAGGTTCTTTAATGGCGTTTTGGGTAGTCGTACGTTGGTAGAAATCATTAGCCATGTTCCATCCAATTGGTCTGAAAATCGATTTCTGAGGCAGCCTTTGTTCGTATAACCTATATTCGGAGTCAGAATCGAAATTTGTGGACGTCATTTTGAACTTTTTTGTTTTTGATCCGATTGGTCCCGAAATCGATATCTGAGGCACCCTTTGTTCGTTGTTAGTTCTTGACGGCCATCTTGAACTTTTTTATTCTAAAAACTATATTTTATACATAATGAGGCCGGGACCACTAGTATTATAATATTTTTGTACCTTACTCTATGTTGAATACCGTATAAGTAAAATCTAATCTCTATCCTAATTCTAGTTTTTTATGTTTAGAATTATAGCTTCTGCGCATGAATCATTAAAAAAATTAATATATTATGACATTGAAAAATGTTTACGTGAGCATGGGGGGAGGGGGTAAGAGCTTTGCTTACTTTTGCTGACAAGGGGGACGGGGGGGTATATAATTGTAATAAATCTGCTTACGTAATACTTGAATGGCCCCTTATTGAATATGGTATGAGAAACAGGTTCCACATGGTTCGTCAGGACTGTATTTTGATACACAACTGCATTCGTTTTTACACCTTTCTCACAAAAATGTACCTCTGTTAAGCCCCAATAAGAAACTCCCAACCATACCATGAGCGAGGATGGAAAATGACCTCGTTGGACACGCGGAATACGGTTGCTCGCTTCTTCACTACTGTGTGCGTACACCTTATTATTTTGTTTATTGTAGCTCTCTTCTACGGTAAAAAAATTTTTCATCTGAAAAAAGATTTTTCCGTTATTTTTTTCCCGCGTACCGCTTCAACAAAGCGCGGCATCTCTTCAGTCTCAGGTCCATTAGACGAGCATTCAAACGATGTCCTGTTTTTCTTCGATATGCCCGAAGCCCTAAGTCTTCATTTAACACCCTTTTCACCGTGGTTCTGCTTAACCCCATCTGAAGGGCCAACAGTTTCTGCTTACGTTTGGGATTTTTTTGAATTCGCGCCTTCGCAGCTTTTATCACTGCTGGAGTCCTAACAGACCTAGGGCGACCACTTCTTGACCTGTCATCTACACTAGAGTCTTCATTGTATCGTTTGATGGTACGATAAACGAATCTTTTGGTTATATTCAAATTTTTCAGTATGTCAAAAATTTGACTGTCGCGTAACCGCAACGATGCAACGCAATAACTGCAACACGGTCTTCTTTAAACGTCCACTCCATATATTAAAATGAGTAAAATTCTAAAAAGTATTCATTTTTATTTGCATGAATAATTCGAAATTCGAATTCAATAAACTTTTTTGTGGCCAGCATTCTAAAAGAAAAGTTTTTACTGTGTGACAATCCTTATGACCTGACTGTGTATATACTCACGCTTTTTTTCCCAGGAGGGAAGGGAGGGCAGGCAGACGACAAACGTGCTACCAGAACCCCTACGTTTCACCCTGTGTGTTTGGTTAGAATTTAGATGATATGATAGGGGTAAGTCTATCACCTTATCTGACATATTCTTGATTAGGAATCATAATATAATGAATAGAAAAATTCAATATCACTGCCCAACTCGGGTCTCGGACCTGAGCTTGTAGCAATCGTACCGTACATCTGCTCTAGTCTTTATTTTGTTAATAATAATAAATTATTTTGCAAATCTTGAATGTTTTGTTTTCTTCGCTCAAACTCAATTCATAAGTCGTTCGAAAAGGACAAATCATTCGATAGCTAGAACAAGGGCGGATTCAGCTTTCAAGCCAGGGGGGTCATACAGGGTCATACAGCGGGTCATATTATTGTGTTGTCAGAATACTGGGTACGATTTGAAAACTCAAATTCGTAGTAATGATTTATTAAATCTATAATAAATCATTACTACGAATAAAAAATATTTTAAAGTTGTTACAGACACCTGTTTACATTATTTATCGACACTTAGAATTGATTATACCTACTTATAACTTTTATCAATAATAATATAATAAATACATTCTGCCTATCTCGTGCCCGCCCAGGGGGGGAGTCATGACGCCCATGACCTCCTCCCTGGATCCACCGTTGAATTAGAATATGTTTTAAAACTGTATATGAGTAAGGCCATTTCAAAATAACTTGCAACTTAGCAACAAGTCGCACAGGAGCTACGTCGTGTACGGCAAAATAAAGGCGCTTTACGCGAGAAGTATGTGCAGTGTAGAGACGAGTAAAACGAAGTGATAATTTTTTATCGCTTATTCGAAATATGAAAACAGGTTTAAGTTTTATAGCCTTTGAGGCTTAAGTTATATAGTACTTTGATAGCCTCCGTGGCGGAATTGGTCGCGTTGTATGTGAACTGAGAGGTAGCGAGTTCGATACCCGCACCGAGATAAATATTTGGGATCCCCAAGCATTTGTTTCAAGTCTTGATGCTGAGACCGAAAAACCTCTCGTATGACACAAGTACCACAGTGTGCACTACCTGATTGAAGGGTGTATTCATTTATGTATTAGGAATTCGCTTACGTAACGTGGAAGCGTGAATTCAAACCACATTTATCACTATTGGAAACAATTGTCAACCAATAATAATAATCGAATTTCAGTTGCAGAACACCCTCGTGATCAGCAGTGGTCCCGTATGATACAGTACAGTACAATAGAGAAGAAAATAAAACGTATCGATGCTATTTTCAATATCATGATTCAAATAATATACAGATGGCTTGGAAATTCTGATACTAGACATGGATTCATTAACATCATCATCATCATCAGCCCATATACGTCCCACTGCAGGGCACGGGCCTACTCTACAATCGACAGTACGATTGAGAGTGGTTAGGCCATATAGTCCACCACGCTGGCCTAGACGGGTTGACGGACTTACATACCATACATTTTTTTATAAATTGTTATGGTATGCAGGTTTCCTCACGATGTTTTCCTTCACCGTTTTAGTGCGTGGTGATTGACTATCTATACACACATAACTCCGAAAAGTCAGAGGTGTGCCCTGGAATTCGAACCCGCGAACATGTTGGCATTCGCGTCTAGTCCGTTTACCAACAGGCCACCACGCACTTATTCATTATAATTTAGAAAAAAAAAACAAAGTGACAATGAACAGATTAATGATATTCATTTTTTTAAATGCCATTATAGTCGGTAATGTGGTTTCCCTATGTATTTGCCTCCAGAACAATTTAGACTATTTAGAAACAAATATAGAATTTTATTCTGCTTATGACTACCGTGCAACATTCATGTTTTATAGGTTATGTCGGGAGGAAAATAAATTAAAAATACATTTAATTCGTTACTGTACTGTACAAACCTCATTCTTTTTGTCTCTAGTGAATTTGTTGTGAGTGTGTTATTCGTGTTTACATATTATTCTTTGCATTACTATTATATAAGTGTACATAAGTATTAATGTAGTGGTGAGTTTTGTTTGTGTCGCGTTTGTTTCTGTCACGTGTTTGTCTATTGTTTGTGTTTGTAAATAGACTGTAAATATATTAATATGGAAATGGATATATATGATCGAAGCCCGGACCCAGATCCTCCCCCGGAGGTCATATCCCCAGTGTTACGTTCCGCCACACACAACTGCCCCTAGTTTCTCTCAGGCCGGCTCATTGAAGTTAACAGCGATAAAAACAAAAAGAATGAGGTCAATTCTAAAAAATAAAAAAAATAACAACAAAATCTCACTTCCAAGCAATTTATTATCGCAATCCATTTTAGATGAAAGCCAAACTAGCTCACAAACATCTGGTTCCTCAGCTATGGATAGTTCGAGCTCACTAGTTATTAAACCCACACGGACTCTGTATTCTCCGGAAGATGTAGGCCCGTTTATTGCATATGTGGAACTGTCCGAGAATTCTCCATCAGATGGGACCACATTACATCCCATTAAATTTGGAGCATTTTTATACAAAAATAACTTCAAAAATGTTTTACAAGATGGAATTTAAAAAAATGGTCCTAATTGACTCTCCATATCGTTTAAAACAGCTCAATTAGCGAACCAATTTATTCAAAATGTCATTTTCCAAATTAATAATTATGAAGTGTATATCCCTTCCCACAATATCTCTCGCATCGGGCTAGTTAGAGGTATACCCACTGAGTGGAGTCATGAGGACATTGTTGAATATGTGAGGCTTCCTTCCAATACTGGCAAATACTACCTAAAGAAATATATTGCTGCTTCACGCTATTACCAGTTGAGCATTACATTTATCCGACCATTCAATGTTTTGCTTGCTGTAGGTTCGGACATACACGTGCACAATGTAGATCTAAACCGAGGTGTTATAGATGCACAGATAACCACTCCGGAGATTCGTGCTCGGTGTTGGAATCAGAAGCTGTATGTATCTATTGCACTGGGTGTCACTTCGCCACAAATAAGATTTGTCCAGAACACACTAGGCAAGCAAATATCAAACATTTTATGTCACTTCATAATGTCTCATATAATGAAGCAATGACAAAATTCCCGCAAGTCAAAAAATCGTTTGCCGAGGTAATGGTGTCCCCTCAGGCTCTGCCGTCTCATCAACCTACAACTGTATTTTCTCCACCTGACACTCAAGCCACTGCTACCAAGTCATATCGCAAAACAGTATTCCTTAAACCGCAATCTCGTCCTTCTACCCCACAATCTCATATTCACGAATCTCATAGAGCACTGATACAATCTTTTGTTATGCCTTCTCCTGAAAATGGCTGTGCCCTCAAAAATAAACATGTTAATGCAGACATGGAAAATGAACATGACAATATGGATAATGTATCAGCGGATACAATCTGTAATTTAATATCATCGTTGATTAAAGTTATCACTGATTCAAAATTACCGAACAACGTTGCTAGTAATATTATTCAAACTATTTCTCTAACAATTTTTAATATTTAAAAAAATGGATTTAATTCTTCAGTGGAACTGTAGGAGTATAGTTAAAAATAAAACGTATATATCCTCCCTTTTAAATAAACACAAACCATTTATTTGTGCAATATCAGAGACATGGTTAAAACCTAACCAAATCTTTCGTATTCCCGGGTATACTCTGCTTCGCGATGACAGAAGTGACGGATGGGGCGGGGCAGCCCTATTAATTAAAAACAATTTAAATTTTATTCATGTTCCCATAGTTAATAATACTATAAGTATTCAATTTGTGTGCATTCGTTTTAATAACATTTCTTTCATTTCTGTCTATATACCCAGAAGAGATAATTCCGTTATTCCCATATTGCGTATCTATTTATCTTCGATCCCGCCTCCTATTATCTTAATGGGTGACTTTAACTGCCATAATCAGATCTGGGGTGCTCTTAATAATGATCCCTTTAGTGTAAGGATTTTAGATATTTTAGATGAATTTGATTTGTGTATTCTTAATGATGGCTCCCCTACTCGTCGTACCCCTCCTAATATTGATCCTAGTTCTGTTGACCTGTCCTTTAGTTCCCCCTGTTTGGCTAGCCTTTTATCCTGGTCTTGTCTCCCATTCACGCATGGTTCTGATTACTTCCCCATCTTAATCTCATTCCCTTCGCAAAACATTGAAACCTCAACCCTTCCTCCCCTGCTACCTTTCATCTTGGATGACACCAAATGGGAAGTTTATTCTAATTTCATAGAAGATAAAATTAGTCTTTTGCCTGAGCCCAACAATATGAATATTAATATTTGCTGTGACAAATTAAAACAATTAATTATCACCTCAGCAGACAGTTTAAAAAAAATGTTTTTTTTGGGTAAAATTCCTTCTCCCCCTTGGTGGGATTCGGAATGCACCCAAGCCGTTAAGAGGAGACACGAAGCGAAAACAATATTTAACACCGTTATTAATCTTGAGTCCTTTTTGAATTTCCGTAACATAGACGCTTGTACTAAAAGGCTATTAAAAAAGAAAAAGTTTCAGGGGTGGCGTAGATTTTGTGCTTCTTTATCTCCTGAAACTCCCTCTTCCTTGATTTGGAAACGAGTCCAATGTTACAGAATGTCACAAAAGGATCAAAGTGCTACTTCCTATTCAACAGACTGGGTAGAAGAGTTTTTAGATAGGTTAGCTCCCCCTTCAGTCCCTCTCCTTTCTCAAATTCCCTATCAATATTTCCCTCACAGTCCGACTCACACTACATCTATTGACTCCCCCTTTAATTACCAAGAGCTATTATTAGTGCTTGACCAATGTAAACACTCTTCACCTGGCCCAGACGGTATCCCCTATTCATTTTTATCAAAATTAAAACATAGCTCATTAAATTATTTTTAATATTAATTAATATAGTTGTCGATTATGGTAGCATCCCACCAGATTAGAAACACCAAATAATAATTCCTATTCCTAAATCTGGAAAGAATTCCTCAGATTCCAAGTTATTGACCCTCCTCTTAATCTCAGGCGACAATATCTGTCGGACAGATATATTTTTAAAATTTCCCAATACGCCACTCATTTGCTCATCCCTAAATTAAGGACACTATGCACATACATAAACTCTAAACCATACTGGGCACATAAACCTACTCATTGCATTGTTGAAAGTTATAAGAGATCAGAATCTTTATCCTGTTCCAATAATAAATTTCAAACTCACCCTTTATTTTCTTTGGACTATTCATCACTAATTTATTTTCCTACTGTTGAGTTAACACTTGGAATTAATAAAAACACCCCAAATCCTGATACTAAGCTGAAAAATATAATTGCATCTCGTTGGTCAAATGCAGAGGTGTTTTATACGGATTATAATTAAATAATGAAAGCTGTGTGGATGTTGCTTTTTTCATCAAGATGCTAATGTATCTTTTATGTTTAAATACCCAAATTACTGCTCAGTATTTTCAGAAGAATTTTTGGCTTTTTTGAAATGTATAATATACATAAGAGAACACAATATTATAACCTCTATTATTTTTTCTAATTCAAAAAGTTGTATTCAGGCTCTTTTAAGTAATCCCTTTAATAAAAACAGTATATCCCCAATTATACTACAAGTAAAAAATCTAATCAAACTATGTAGTGAAGAACATCTGCAAATTACAATTGCATGGATACCCAGTCATATAGGGATAATTGGCAATGAATATGTCGATCAGATAGCTAAAAGCGCTATTAATCAAGGAAATGAAGATCACTTTTCAATCTATTCATATGACCTAGTCCCCACTGCAAGAGAACAACTGGAAACTGCATGGAATGCCAACTGGAAGGATACAAGCTGTTTTAAAGGTGCTCATCTTTACAAAATACAGCCAGATGTTACTCTGAAACCTTGGTTTTCTAAAATACAGCTCAGCAAGCATGTATCAGCAATTATTTCTAGGTTGAGAATTGGTCACTGTTCATCTCCAGTTCATCTGTGTAAATTGCACGTAAGAAATTCTTCCTTGTGTGAATGTGGTCTCGATGAAGGTACCACAACATACATATTGTTCAGCTGCTCCCGGTACTCCTCTCCATTGTTATATGACTTATTGGTTAAAAATAAAGTTGCACTTGTTAGAATACTATCACAAAATACCGCAACAATTATTATAAATTTTATTAAAACTACCCATCGTATGATTCACAATTAGTGGGGAATCGGTAATATAAAGCGTTGTCTCACTTGCATCGTGACTTTTCCGAGTGACAACGACAGAGGAAGGACCTTGTCCTGGCCGGTAGCAACCAGGATTGGCAAGTTAAGTTATTAATATGATGTTTTGTTGCTCATTGCTCAGAATATTTGAATATTATTCTGTAACATTGTAATTATCGATTGTCCTTGAATTAAACCATATTATTATAAATAGAAATATAAATAACATTTAATATAATTGATAATTTTGTAACATTATAATAATTATTAACCATTATGTTAAGTGATAAATATTAAAAATTATATGGTTAAAAATATAATTATAGATAAATCTATTGAAATATACATGTTTATATTATTTTATATACCTTTTCCCACAAAAATTCTAACATCAGAAGTGGGATCGTGTCCATTACTTTTTATATACAAATTATACTTTTGTTGCAAGGATGGATCACGGCATTCTGACGGACCTTCACATATAAATTAAAGACGCTGTTACCTCTACGCGGAACGACGATACTGCACTTCCGGCTTTTAATCCAGCCACAAGTGACCTGTAAAAGGCTTCCTTAAAATGGGTTGGAGAAGTTTAGACTGTCGCTAAGGCAGGTAAGGCCCGACGGGATCTGCATTAGTCTGGCTCGAGCGTTGTGAACCTGGGACGAGTCTTTAGTAATAACATCTTTGTAGGGTGTTAAAATAATTGAAAAAGAAACTCGCCGAATATTTAAATATTTTCCCGCACTTTGATTGTATAAGTGGGACAGGAGATTGTTTTGTATTGTGTTATTTCTACAGAAAGGAATAAGATACAAAAGATTGGGTATTCGAGGTATTCTACTTGGCAGTTCTTATGAGATTTATTTAATGTATAGATGGTGTATTAGTAGCACCATTAATAACTATGTGAACAAAGTTTCAAGTTTCTTTACTATTGCATAGTGTCACTACAAGTTTTACAATGAAATGGTAATTTAAATTGTGACTTTCTCGATTCTGAGACGGTGTAACTATTATTGTCTATATTGCTTCGTACGTACAGCTGTTGAATATGTGATGTTGTAGACAAGATAGTAGAACGAAACCTAAGATATTAGCAGCATTTAGTTTCGTCTAAAAAGTTGCCCTTTTAAATCATTCCCAAGACGATATATACGAAATAAAATTAAAAAAATAGTTTAATGTGAAAACATATATTTGAATTTAGAAACATCCCATATATTATCTTATATCAGGACTAGATTAGTGACTTATTTGAAGTGCAGTTGCAAAATACGTATTTTAATTTTGTACTTAAATATCTTTTATATTTTTGAAGTATTACGTATTTTATTTGAACTACTTTTATGAGATATACTTTATATGTGTAAAACATAAAATACTTTTTGCTACTTAAATAAAATTCTTGGGTTAGGGATTCAGCAAATGGCCACTAGAGGCGCTGCATCATTAAAATCCAATAATAACCAAACACTAGACTGATAATTTTCAATGCATACCCAACAGTAAAAAAAAAGTATTAAAATACAACACCTGTCTCCCTAATTTCGTACCAGTGGAACAATTGTTTTCATATGGTGCTAGGATAATCTGATATTCTTTTTAAAGTACTGGTAATGTTAAAAACTTTGTTATTTTATCTGAAAGTATTTTATTTGATAAGTATTTTGAAAAAGGCTATTTTGAATTTTATACTTAAATACTAAGAGCAAAAGAACTTTCTGTATTTAAATACTTTAGAGAAGGATTTTGTACATCTCTGAAATATCACATTCTGAAGCAATTTGGCTTAACCTTGATTCAGATCTGTCCGTGTAATTCTAAGATCACCTGCAAACATGGAATAATCATAGTTTTTGGAAATGGGTCATTTTATTGATACATAATATATTAAATAATGATTTCAAGTCGAAACTTCGAGGCACCCTAGAGTGTGCTACAAATGGAACACAATGTTGGCCATTGATTGATACACATTCTTAATAAATTAAGAAAAGTAATATTTTGTTGTATTTAAAATTCGAGCTTCGTTTATTATAAAAAAAAAAAAAAACAAGAGATTATGGGTCAGGGACCAATAATTAAATAATTATATGGCAGACGGCAAATGCAAATTTGTTTAACAGATTTAACACTGGCAACTAACATGAGATTTCCAAAAAAAAAAACATTTGTGAATTAAGATAGTTATTGGTCTTGTAAAAGGACTTCCTTTTTCAACAATTGATGTTACAAATGTTAGTAAGCAACTGAAGTAATATGTTGGTATTTGATAAGTAGAGGATCAATTCCCTCTTTGAGCCACGGCACTGTTCACACAATGTTGTAAATACGTAATTAAATGATGTAGTTAATTGCTAAGCACAGATTACAATTTAAATAGGTGGTATGTTGTCCGAAATTTTGTGGGGTCAGCCTTTTTATAATTTATATTTTATATTGATGTTTTAAATATCGGGACCATCAGATTCTCAATATCAGTTCTCTGGAAGTTTCAATAATAGTAGAATTAGTTGAGTTTGTTGATATCCGGACAAACTGAGTATAATTTGGGAATTAAAAGCGAAACGTCAGATTGGCCGAACGATTTATAAAAATTAAAATGAATCCATTAGAATGTTTCAACATTTCGATTCACTACCCGGTATTTACCCTATATTTTATATTCAAAGTTACCCATGTACATTTTATTTTGATACAGAAATAGATAGCAAAATACATGTATACATACATAGTAGAATACGAAATCAATATGATCTTTCGCATTTATTGATTGGAATAGAAGCAGATATTTACCTGTCGTTGTAAAATAAAATTTACTATGCGGCCCGGTGAATCGATTGAGGAAAATATTTCCGTTGAAAATGCCCTGACATATTATTTAGAAAATACTTTTTGTGAAACATGTTTCTTTGTTTTAGAACCCAATGTGTATAGTACTAAATATTAAGGATTTGTATAATATGATTATGTGATTATGATTATGATGTGATTATGACGAGATTATGATGAGATTATGATTATAATCCCTTGGCTTTTGTCTAACATTCACTGGCTGCGGGTGATTAAGCTTCACTGACTGCGGGTGTTTGATTGTACAAAGCAAGGTGTATCAAAAAGATGTGATGTGATTATGGTGTGATTATGACGAGATTATGACGAGACTATGACGAGACTATGACGAGATTATGACGAGATTATGACGAGATTATGATGATGATCCCTTGGCTTTTGTCTAACATTCACTGGCTGCGGGTGATTAAGCTTCACTGACTGCGGGTGTTTGATTGTACAAAGCAAGGTGTATCAATAAAGACAATAATATACTTTTTTTTTTCAGATAATAGATAATGTACTTGAATGGATTGTTCAGTTATTTGTAAGAAATAAAATCGTATGACGATCGATCGAGAAAACAAATAAAAATAATGATATGGCAAATCTTTGTAAGACAAGTCACAAATATTTATTTTAGTAAATTGACCTAAACCAAGCCCACTGAGTTTGACTCGCTGGATCTACTCAGAAATGGGTCGCGCCGCGTAGTATCCAGTGGTAAAGTAAAGCCCGCTGAGTTTGTTCGCCGGGTCTTCTCAGTCAGGGCCGCGTTGGATCCGGCAGTAAGCCTAAACATACGGGACGTTTCGGAAATACTTATGGTCGTTGTCTTAAATTGGACCCAAAACAAGCCCACTGAGTCTTATTCGCTGGATATACTCAGGACTGGGTCGCGTTGCGTAGTTCCAGTGGTAGTGTAAGCCCACTGAGTTTGTTTCGCCGGGTCTTCTCAGGAAGGGCCGCGTTGGATCCGGTGGTAACAATAAACCGCTGCGCACCGTTGTAATAATATTCATGGTCCACTAATTAATTTAATTTAATTTAATTTGACTAACGTACATATTGTATTTCTTTGAAAAATAAATTACCATAAAGTCATAACTAATACTTTAAATAAAATAAGAATAAAAAGTAAACAAATAAATAAAACTAATTTTAAATAAAAATAAAATTAATTTAAAATAAATAAATTACATAAATAAATTAATTAAACCAAGAAATTAAAATAAGTAATACTAAGTATAGGAAATATATTGTATATAGAGATTAAGTTCTATGTGTATTGACTTGTCATAAGAGCTTTTAAATTGCCTACGTGACCAATAAATTGTTAGGTTCACAGTACAAATCACCACACACTTTTATTGAATCTTCTTTAATTGATTACCTTTACGCTTTATGTTTACACCTTTTTGCACATTAATGTCTCCGTTACCAACGATCTAGTCCGACTGCCTCTTTTTTCTCTTGACACTCCTTTTATAACTAATTTAGTGGAGGGGTAAACTTTTAACCGGACATGATCGTTAATATATACAATTTACAATTACTTAGTTATTTGTATGAATTAATGGTAAAGAAAATTACAGAATAAGTAAACAAGAACGAATACAATATTTAAACCAATGCTAATATTTAATAATCCAAACGGAAATGATTTGATCTAAAATAAACGAATCAGGTAGGTATAATATTTGAAGTAATTAATGTCTGTATAAGAATCACTTTAATCAATTAATGAATTGCATATTATATATAAGAATATATAATACAATATAATAGATCGTCCATCCTGACAAAATTTGCTTCTCGCAAATTGAGAACACTTGATGTATATTTATACCTGTAAAGAATCAAATATTCATACTCTTATTTTTTTTTTGTGTGTATGGTATAAATGAATAAGGTGTCCCTTTTCCCATCGTCTGAACTGACGGCCAATAAATGGGGTAAATGTCCTTATTCTCATCGTCTGGACTGACGGCCAATAAATGGGATAAATGTCCTTTTTCTCATCGTCTGGACTGACGGCCAATATTTTTTTTTTTTTTTTTATTGCAATGAATGACGAGACGAGCAAGCCGTTCGCCTGATGGTAAGCGATACGACCGCTCATAAACAGTAGCAAAATTCCACTGCGCTCGCCATCCTGAGACATAAGATGTTAAGTCTCAATATGTCCAGTGGTTACTCTGGCTACAATGTCCTTCAATCCGAAACACAACAGTGCACTTACGCAGTGTTGTTTCACGGGAGAAATAGACATTGCGGAAAAGGGATAAATATCCTTTTTTCTCATCGTCTGGACTGACAGCCAATAAATGGGATAAATCTCCTTTTTCTCACCGTCTGGACTGACGGTCAATAAATGGGATTAATGTCCTTTTTCTCATCGTCTGGACTGACGGCCAATAAATGGGATAAATATAATAATAATAATAATAATAATAACATTTATTTCAGCAAAATATGTCCATATGTGTGTTAGTTTTTTTTTTTTTTTTGTTTCTTCTGCTTCATGGCAATCTGTTTTCCGACAATAAGCCACTTCTTTGTTTGATTTCTCAGTTTATGTTTTCCTCAGGAGCCTTACTTGTGTGTAAATTCTTTTCACACGACCCCCTTGATGTCAAGTGGTAAATCTTTTATGCAGGTTCGGTATGTCACTTCTTTTTAGCCGGGTATGCTGAATAGCGCCTTCTCTTCTTAGGGCGTGTGCCAATTCGTTTACATGTGTGGTCAGTTTTTCCTGGTATTTCAGGCTGTTTTGAGCTATTTCCTGCCGAACTGTTTTCAAGCCGAGGTCGAGGTATATGTACCTATTACTTATACAATGAGGGATGCCAAACATTGTTCTCAGAGCTTTGGTCTGGAATCTCTCCAGGATATCTATGTTACTGTTGCTGGCTGTTCCCCACAGTTGTATTCCGTAAGTCCAGATTGGCTTTATGGTAGATTTGTACACTAGCATCTTGCTGTTAGGATTTAGTTGTGATTGGCGTCCCAATAACCAGTGCAGTGACCGTAGTTTTCCATCTAGTTGTTTGCGCTTTGTCCAAATATGTTTTTGCCATGTAAGTTTCCTGTCTAGATACATGCCCAAATACTTTGCGTTATTATCTTGAGGAATAACTTTGCAGTTTAACGTTACTGGAGGACATGTTTCTCTCCTGAGTGTAAATGTAACATGTACCGATTTGCTCTCATTGGCTTTTATTCTCCAACGCTTCAGCCACATCTCAACTTCTGTCACGTGGTTTTGTAACTGTGATGATGCCATTTCTGGGTTGCTATGAGCCGACAGTAGCGCCGTATCATCAGCGTATGTCGCTGTCGTGGTGTAGACAGATGTCGGGATATCTGCTGTAAAAATCAGGTATAGTACAGGGCCCAAGATACTGCCCTGGGGTACACCCGACTTTATTTCATGTACTTCTGAGAGATCATCGCTGTACTTCACTTGGTAGCATCTTCTATCTAAGTAGGATTTAAGTATTCGGAATAGACAATGCGGGAGATGTTTCTTTAACTTAAACAGGAGTCCGTCATGCCATACCTTATCAAACGCTTGGCTGATATCCAAGAAGACTGCAGAGCAGTATAATTTGTTTTCAAGGCATCTGCTAATGGTGTCAACTATGCGGTGTACCTGTTCAATTGTCCCGTGTTTTTCCCGGAATCCAAATTGGTGGTTCGGTAATACTGTACTTAGATGTTCTTTCATTCTGTTAAGCAATATCCTCTCAAAAAGTTTGCCAATAACTGGTAGCAGGCTGATAGGTCTGTATGAAGTAGCTTTGTGTGGGGGTTTACAAGGTTTCGGTACCATGACTACATGTGCGATTTTCCATTGCCCAGGGAAATGTTCAAGTCTCAAGCTAGCATTAAATATGCTAACTAATTTCATTACCCCTTTGTGAGGCAGGTTTTTAAGTAATGTGGCATCAATAAGATCATAACCGGGTGCTTTACCATCCTTGAGGTTCCTGATTTCTTTCATAATTTCTTTTGGGCTGGTACTTTTTAATGGAAGACACATTTGGTTCGCTGATTCAAGGTATTTCTCGATTTCCTTAGTATGTTCAGGATTGTTTTCAGGAAGTGGTTGAAAGACTGTTTTCAGATGTTCCGCAAAGATTGTTGCCTTTTCTTTATCTGATCTAGCCCATCCTCCTTTTTCATCATTGATAGGTGATTTATGAATTTTTGGGCGCTGCAGATTCTTGGTAGCCTTCCACAACGAGTAGTTTGTATCTCTCGTTGGATCTAGATTTGAGAGATACTGTTGAATATTATCATTTTCTAGGGCGCTGATAAGGGCTTTGAGTTCATTTGAGAACCTATTGAATGCAGTTTTATCACTTGGATATCCTGTAGTATGCCAGACTTTTCTCAAACGACGACGCTCTTTTATTTTCTCTTTAATATCCTTTGGATATGTGTTATGTTTCAGAGGTTGTCCTTTATCTGTCCTTTTTGGAGTTGCAGAATTGGCAGCAATGTGGATAGTCATATTAAGTTGTTCCAGTTGTTTTTCAAGTTCTTCTATTGTATTAATTTTGATCTTTAGGTCTGTCTTTGTCGTGATTATATTTTTATAAATTGTCCAGTCTGTAGTGTTCGAGTTGTATATTCTTACGGGCGGTGGTACCAGATTAACTGTTGTAGTAATATTAATTATAACTGGTGTGTGGTCAGATGTGAGATCAATTCGTGGTTCTATGTTTAAATAGTTACTATCTATGTTTTTAACAATAAAAAAGTCCAATAAGTCTGGGATTCTTTGTCTGTCGGTAGGCCAATAGGTAGGTTCTCCGCCGGAGAGACATTGTAACTTCATCTCATCTGTGGCTTTCCAGAGTTGTCTTCCTCTAGTATTGGTCAGCCTAGATGGAGGCTTTGGAGGACAATATACAGCGGAGAATACAGTTTCTAGTTTGCTGTCTACAAGTTTAATAGATGTTGCTTGTAGTTTTTCTGTTCGGTATTCCTCTATAGCGTAGTGTTTAATGTTGCTTTTAATAATTATTGCTGTTCCTCCATGGCTGTTCCCAGTTGGATGGTTGGTTGTGTACACTGTATAATTATTAATCATATTTCTTATATCAGGACTAGATTAGTGACTTATTTGAAGTGCAGTTGCAAAATACGTATTTTAATTTTGTACTTAAATATCTTTTATATTTTTGAAGTATTACGTATTTTATTTGAACTACTTTTATGAGATATACTTTATATGTGTAAAACATAAAATACTTTTTGCTACTTAAATAAAATTCTTGGGTTAGGGATTCAGCAAATGGCCACTAGAGGCGCTGCATCATTAAAATCCAATAATAACCAAACACTAGACTGATAATTTTCAATGCATACCCAACAGTAAAAAAAAAGTATTAAAATACAACACCTGTCTCCCTAATTTCGTACCAGTGGAACAATTGTTTTCATATGGTGCTAGGATAATCTGATATTCTTTTTAAAGTACTGGTAATGTTAAAAACTTTGTTATTTTATCTGAAAGTATTTTATTTGATAAGTATTTTGAAAAAGGCTATTTTGAATTTTATAATTTTATACTTAAATATTTTATATACCTTTTCCCACAAAAATTCTAACATCAGAAGTGGGATCGTGTCCATTACTTTTTATATACAAATTATACTTTTGTTGCAAGGATGGATCACGGCATTCTGACGGACCTTCACATATAAATTAAAGACGCTGTTACCTCTACGCGGAACGACGATACTGCACTTCCGGCTTTTAATCCAGCCACAAGTGACCTGTAAAAGGCTTCCTTAAAATGGGTTGGAGAAGTTTAGACTGTCGCTAAGGCAGGTAAGGCCCGACGGGATCTGCATTAGTCTGGCTCGAGCGTTGTGAACCTGGGACGAGTCTTTAGTAATAACATCTTTGTAGGGTGTTAAAATAATTGAAAAAGAAACTCGCCGAATATTTAAATATTTTCCCGCACTTTGATTGTATAAGTGGGACAGGAGATTGTTTTGTATTGTGTTATTTCTACAGAAAGGAATAAGATACAAAAGATTGGGTATTCGAGGTATTCTACTTGGCAGTTCTTATGAGATTTATTTAATGTATAGATGGTGTATTAGTAGCACCATTAATAACTATGTGAACAAAGTTTCAAGTTTCTTTACTATTGCATAGTGTCACTACAAGTTTTACAATGAAATGGTAATTTAAATTGTGACTTTCTCGATTCTGAGACGGTGTAACTATTATTGTCTATATTGCTTCGTACGTACAGCTGTTGAATATGTGATGTTGTAGACAAGATAGTAGAACGAAACCTAAGATATTAGCAGCATTTAGTTTCGTCTAAAAAGTTGCCCTTTTAAATCATTCCCAAGACGATATATACGAAATAAAATTAAAAAAATAGTTTAATGTGAAAACATATATTTGAATTTAGAAACATCCCATATATTATCTTATATCAGGACTAGATTAGTGACTTATTTGAAGTGCAGTTGCAAAATACGTATTTTAATTTTGTACTTAAATATCTTTTATATTTTTGAAGTATTACGTATTTTATTTGAACTACTTTTATGAGATATACTTTATATGTGTAAAACATAAAATACTTTTTGCTACTTAAATAAAATTCTTGGGTTAGGGATTCAGCAAATGGCCACTAGAGGCGCTGCATCATTAAAATCCAATAATAACCAAACACTAGACTGATAATTTTCAATGCATACCCAACAGTAAAAAAAAAGTATTAAAATACAACACCTGTCTCCCTAATTTCGTACCAGTGGAACAATTGTTTTCATATGGTGCTAGGATAATCTGATATTCTTTTTAAAGTACTGGTAATGTTAAAAACTTTGTTATTTTATCTGAAAGTATTTTATTTGATAAGTATTTTGAAAAAGGCTATTTTGAATTTTATACTTAAATACTAAGAGCAAAAGAACTTTCTGTATTTAAATACTTTAGAGAAGGATTTTGTACATCTCTGAAATATCACATTCTGAAGCAATTTGGCTTAACCTTGATTCAGATCTGTCCGTGTAATTCTAAGATCACCTGCAAACATGGAATAATCATAGTTTTTGGAAATGGGTCATTTTATTGATACATAATATATTAAATAATGATTTCAAGTCGAAACTTCGAGGCACCCTAGAGTGTGCTACAAATGGAACACAATGTTGGCCATTGATTGATACACATTCTTAATAAATTAAGAAAAGTAATATTTTGTTGTATTTAAAATTCGAGCTTCGTTTATTATAAAAAAAAAAAAAAAAACAAGAGATTATGGGTCAGGGACCAATAATTAAATAATTATATGGCAGACGGCAAATGCAAATTTGTTTAACAGATTTAACACTGGCAACTAACATGAGATTTCCAAAAAAAAAAACATTTGTGAATTAAGATAGTTATTGGTCTTGTAAAAGGACTTCCTTTTTCAACAATTGATGTTACAAATGTTAGTAAGCAACTGAAGTAATATGTTGGTATTTGATAAGTAGAGGATCAATTCCCTCTTTGAGCCACGGCACTGTTCACACAATGTTGTAAATACGTAATTAAATGATGTAGTTAATTGCTAAGCACAGATTACAATTTAAATAGGTGGTATGTTGTCCGAAATTTTGTGGGGTCAGCCTTTTTATAATTTATATTTTATATTGATGTTTTAAATATCGGGACCATCAGATTCTCAATATCAGTTCTCTGGAAGTTTCAATAATAGTAGAATTAGTTGAGTTTGTTGATATCCGGACAAACTGAGTATAATTTGGGAATTAAAAGCGAAACGTCAGATTGGCCGAACGATTTATAAAAATTAAAATGAATCCATTAGAATGTTTCAACATTTCGATTCACTACCCGGTATTTACCCTATATTTTATATTCAAAGTTACCCATGTACATTTTATTTTGATACAGAAATAGATAGCAAAATACATGTATACATACATAGTAGAATACGAAATCAATATGATCTTTCGCATTTATTGATTGGAATAGAAGCAGATATTTACCTGTCGTTGTAAAATAAAATTTACTATGCGGCCCGGTGAATCGATTGAGGAAAATATTTCCGTTGAAAATGCCCTGACATATTATTTAGAAAATACTTTTTGTGAAACATGTTTCTTTGTTTTAGAACCCAATGTGTATAGTACTAAATATTAAGGATTTGTATAATATGATTATGTGATTATGATTATGATGTGATTATGACGAGATTATGATGAGATTATGATTATAATCCCTTGGCTTTTGTCTAACATTCACTGGCTGCGGGTGATTAAGCTTCACTGACTGCGGGTGTTTGATTGTACAAAGCAAGGTGTATCAAAAAGATGTGATGTGATTATGGTGTGATTATGACGAGATTATGACGAGACTATGACGAGACTATGACGAGATTATGACGAGATTATGACGAGATTATGATGATGATCCCTTGGCTTTTGTCTAACATTCACTGGCTGCGGGTGATTAAGCTTCACTGACTGCGGGTGTTTGATTGTACAAAGCAAGGTGTATCAATAAAGACAATAATATACTTTTTTTTTTCAGATAATAGATAATGTACTTGAATGGATTGTTCAGTTATTTGTAAGAAATAAAATCGTATGACGATCGATCGAGAAAACAAATAAAAATAATGATATGGCAAATCTTTGTAAGACAAGTCACAAATATTTATTTTAGTAAATTGACCTAAACCAAGCCCACTGAGTTTGACTCGCTGGATCTACTCAGAAATGGGTCGCGCCGCGTAGTATCCAGTGGTAAAGTAAAGCCCGCTGAGTTTGTTCGCCGGGTCTTCTCAGTCAGGGCCGCGTTGGATCCGGCAGTAAGCCTAAACATACGGGACGTTTCGGAAATACTTATGGTCGTTGTCTTAAATTGGACCCAAAACAAGCCCACTGAGTCTTATTCGCTGGATATACTCAGGACTGGGTCGCGTTGCGTAGTTCCAGTGGTAGTGTAAGCCCACTGAGTTTGTTTCGCCGGGTCTTCTCAGGAAGGGCCGCGTTGGATCCGGTGGTAACAATAAACCGCTGCGCACCGTTGTAATAATATTCATGGTCCACTAATTAATTTAATTTAATTTAATTTGACTAACGTACATATTGTATTTCTTTGAAAAATAAATTACCATAAAGTCATAACTAATACTTTAAATAAAATAAGAATAAAAAGTAAACAAATAAATAAAACTAATTTTAAATAAAAATAAAATTAATTTAAAATAAATAAATTACATAAATAAATTAATTAAACCAAGAAATTAAAATAAGTAATACTAAGTATAGGAAATATATTGTATATAGAGATTAAGTTCTATGTGTATTGACTTGTCATAAGAGCTTTTAAATTGCCTACGTGACCAATAAATTGTTAGGTTCACAGTACAAATCACCACACACTTTTATTGAATCTTCTTTAATTGATTACCTTTACGCTTTATGTTTACACCTTTTTGCACATTAATGTCTCCGTTACCAACGATCTAGTCCGACTGCCTCTTTTTTCTCTTGACACTCCTTTTATAACTAATTTAGTGGAGGGGTAAACTTTTAACCGGACATGATCGTTAATATATACAATTTACAATTACTTAGTTATTTGTATGAATTAATGGTAAAGAAAATTACAGAATAAGTAAACAAGAACGAATACAATATTTAAACCAATGCTAATATTTAATAATCCAAACGGAAATGATTTGATCTAAAATAAACGAATCAGGTAGGTATAATATTTGAAGTAATTAATGTCTGTATAAGAATCACTTTAATCAATTAATGAATTGCATATTATATATAAGAATATATAATACAATATAATAGATCGTCCATCCTGACAAAATTTGCTTCTCGCAAATTGAGAACACTTGATGTATATTTATACCTGTAAAGAATCAAATATTCATACTCTTATTTTTTTTTTGTGTGTATGGTATAAATGAATAAGGTGTCCCTTTTCCCATCGTCTGAACTGACGGCCAATAAATGGGGTAAATGTCCTTATTCTCATCGTCTGGACTGACGGCCAATAAATGGGATAAATGTCCTTTTTCTCATCGTCTGGACTGACGGCCAATATTTTTTTTTTTTTTTTTATTGCAATGAATGACGAGACGAGCAAGCCGTTCGCCTGATGGTAAGCGATACGACCGCTCATAAACAGTAGCAAAATTCCACTGCGCTCGCCATCCTGAGACATAAGATGTTAAGTCTCAATATGTCCAGTGGTTACTCTGGCTACAATGTCCTTCAATCCGAAACACAACAGTGCACTTACGCAGTGTTGTTTCACGGGAGAAATAGACATTGCGGAAAAGGGATAAATATCCTTTTTTCTCATCGTCTGGACTGACAGCCAATAAATGGGATAAATCTCCTTTTTTCTCACCGTCTGGACTGACGGTCAATAAATGGGATTAATGTCCTTTTTCTCATCGTCTGGACTGACGGCCAATAAATGGGATAAATATAATAATAATAATAATAATAACATTTATTTCAGCAAAATATGTCCATATGTGTGTTAGTTTTTTTTTTTTTTTTTTGTTTCTTCTGCTTCATGGCAATCTGTTTTCCGACAATAAGCCACTTCTTTGTTTGATTTCTCAGTTTATGTTTTCCTCAGGAGCCTTACTTGTGTGTAAATTCTTTTCACACGACCCCCTTGATGTCAAGTGGTAAATCTTTTATGCAGGTTCGGTATGTCACTTCTTTTTAGCCGGGTATGCTGAATAGCGCCTTCTCTTCTTAGGGCGTGTGCCAATTCGTTTACATGTGTGGTCAGTTTTTCCTGGTATTTCAGGCTGTTTTGAGCTATTTCCTGCCGAACTGTTTTCAAGCCGAGGTCGAGGTATATGTACCTATTACTTATACAATGAGGGATGCCAAACATTGTTCTCAGAGCTTTGGTCTGGAATCTCTCCAGGATATCTATGTTACTGTTGCTGGCTGTTCCCCACAGTTGTATTCCGTAAGTCCAGATTGGCTTTATGGTAGATTTGTACACTAGCATCTTGCTGTTAGGATTTAGTTGTGATTGGCGTCCCAATAACCAGTGCAGTGACCGTAGTTTTCCATCTAGTTGTTTGCGCTTTGTCCAAATATGTTTTTGCCATGTAAGTTTCCTGTCTAGATACATGCCCAAATACTTTGCGTTATTATCTTGAGGAATAACTTTGCAGTTTAACGTTACTGGAGGACATGTTTCTCTCCTGAGTGTAAATGTAACATGTACCGATTTGCTCTCATTGGCTTTTATTCTCCAACGCTTCAGCCACATCTCAACTTCTGTCACGTGGTTTTGTAACTGTGATGATGCCATTTCTGGGTTGCTATGAGCCGACAGTAGCGCCGTATCATCAGCGTATGTCGCTGTCGTGGTGTAGACAGATGTCGGGATATCTGCTGTAAAAATCAGGTATAGTACAGGGCCCAAGATACTGCCCTGGGGTACACCCGACTTTATTTCATGTACTTCTGAGAGATCATCGCTGTACTTCACTTGGTAGCATCTTCTATCTAAGTAGGATTTAAGTATTCGGAATAGACAATGCGGGAGATGTTTCTTTAACTTAAACAGGAGTCCGTCATGCCATACCTTATCAAACGCTTGGCTGATATCCAAGAAGACTGCAGAGCAGTATAATTTGTTTTCAAGGCATCTGCTAATGGTGTCAACTATGCGGTGTACCTGTTCAATTGTCCCGTGTTTTTCCCGGAATCCAAATTGGTGGTTCGGTAATACTGTACTTAGATGTTCTTTCATTCTGTTAAGCAATATCCTCTCAAAAAGTTTGCCAATAACTGGTAGCAGGCTGATAGGTCTGTATGAAGTAGCTTTGTGTGGGGGTTTACAAGGTTTCGGTACCATGACTACATGTGCGATTTTCCATTGCCCAGGGAAATGTTCAAGTCTCAAGCTAGCATTAAATATGCTAACTAATTTCATTACCCCTTTGTGAGGCAGGTTTTTAAGTAATGTGGCATCAATAAGATCATAACCGGGTGCTTTACCATCCTTGAGGTTCCTGATTTCTTTCATAATTTCTTTTGGGCTGGTACTTTTTAATGGAAGACACATTTGGTTCGCTGATTCAAGGTATTTCTCGATTTCCTTAGTATGTTCAGGATTGTTTTCAGGAAGTGGTTGAAAGACTGTTTTCAGATGTTCCGCAAAGATTGTTGCCTTTTCTTTATCTGATCTAGCCCATCCTCCTTTTTCATCATTGATAGGTGATTTATGAATTTTTGGGCGCTGCAGATTCTTGGTAGCCTTCCACAACGAGTAGTTTGTATCTCTCGTTGGATCTAGATTTGAGAGATACTGTTGAATATTATCATTTTCTAGGGCGCTGATAAGGGCTTTGAGTTCATTTGAGAACCTATTGAATGCAGTTTTATCACTTGGATATCCTGTAGTATGCCAGACTTTTCTCAAACGACGACGCTCTTTTATTTTCTCTTTAATATCCTTTGGATATGTGTTATGTTTCAGAGGTTGTCCTTTATCTGTCCTTTTTGGAGTTGCAGAATTGGCAGCAATGTGGATAGTCATATTAAGTTGTTCCAGTTGTTTTTCAAGTTCTTCTATTGTATTAATTTTGATCTTTAGGTCTGTCTTTGTCGTGATTATATTTTTATAAATTGTCCAGTCTGTAGTGTTCGAGTTGTATATTCTTACGGGCGGTGGTACCAGATTAACTGTTGTAGTAATATTAATTATAACTGGTGTGTGGTCAGATGTGAGATCAATTCGTGGTTCTATGTTTAAATAGTTACTATCTATGTTTTTAACAATAAAAAAGTCCAATAAGTCTGGGATTCTTTGTCTGTCGGTAGGCCAATAGGTAGGTTCTCCGCCGGAGAGACATTGTAACTTCATCTCATCTGTGGCTTTCCAGAGTTGTCTTCCTCTAGTATTGGTCAGCCTAGATGAAAGTTTAAGTGCTTCGAATTCCAGTCGCCAGCACATATGAATCTGTTACCCAGTGTAGAAAAATATTTTGTGAAGTCGTTGGCAGACATAGTATGTTTTGGAGGACAATATACAGCGGAGAATACAGTTTCTAGTTTGCTGTCTACAAGTTTAATAGATGTTGCTTGTAGTTTTTCTGTTCGGTATTCCTCTATAGCGTAGTGTTTAATGTTGCTTTTAATAATTATTGCTGTTCCTCCATGGCTGTTCCCAGTTGGATGGTTGGTTGTGTACACTGTATAATTATTAAAGTTTATGTGTGTCTTCGGTGTGAATCTTGTTTCAGAGATTAGTGCTACATCAATCATCTCAGTTCTTAGGAAAGTTTCTAATTCTTGACGTCGTTCCGTCAAGCCGTTGGCGTTCCAAGTAACTACTTGGAGTTTTCGGGTCATTTTTTTACCAGGCTGCTGACTAGCTGGATCATGCGGTCCATCATTTTGTCCATAATTTTTTCCATCATTGTCACCATTGAATGTTGTAGTTTTTCAAACATTATGTCCATTAGGTCAGCAATGTCGGGCAAGTCGTTCTTTGTGTCTTGTTGATTATATTGTTCTTTGGTTTTTGTTACTTCTGAAAAAGTTTTAACTGAGTTTTCATTAACTGTGCGGTTAGACTTAGAATCCGGGTGAGGATCCGGGTTTTTGATGTTTACATTATAGGGCTTTAGTTTTTCTTTTGACTTAGAGTCTAATTTAAGAATTCTTTCTCTATACTGTTTGTATACTTTGCATCCTTTGTAGCTAGCGGGGTGTTTTTCTTCACAGTTCGCGCAAGTAGCTTCAGTGTCTGGTTTTTTAGAACATGTTGTTGTAGGGTGAGCGCTGCCGCATTTAACACAGCGATAGGGCCTAAAACATTGGTTCTTGGAATGCCCAAATCTCTGACATCTCTTGCATTGGATGATTTCCTTTTTTTTATATGGGGCTTCGAATGCAATCTTCATGTTATTCAAGTATTTCACATCGAAAATAGCTTTGTTGTTTGGCTTTGGTTCTAGATCAACATAAAATACCGGCAACGGTTCCTTTGTAGCTCGATGTCTGATATTTACGATTTGTCTCACTTCATGTCCAATTTCATGCAATTCTTTAGAGATTTCTGTGGTACTTTCTGATGCATGGAGTCCGCGTAGAACTACTTTGTATGCTCTCTCGCTTTTAAGCTGGTAAGTATAGTGTGAGATATTATTGGTAATGAAGTTCTCTCGAATCATTTTGTATGTCTGGATGTCTTTAGGTATAATTTTTATAACGTGTCCAGATCTAAGTGTGGTCATAAGGTAGAGATCGCTTTTTACAAATTTATTTAGTACGTCCCTAAGAGAATTTACATTAATTACGCCAGTGACAAAGATGGGTTCTGGCTTTGGTACATATACTTTATCTGTATTTTTGATTTTATCCTTAGGCTCCGTATCAAGGAGTTCAAAAGTATTGCGTGTAGGGATCACAAAGTCTCGGAAATTCTTCTGTTTTTTATTCCCGTCGTTGTGAATTGGACTTGTTTCTTTCCTTTTCTTTCTCCTGGTGGGAGATTCATCCCTTTGCCATTCTTCATGGTCTGAGGTTGTGTTGACTCTGGCAAGTTGAGTCTCGGTCTGTGAATCCAGAATCTCTTTCTCCTTGTTTTGTTGGTTGGAGTTATATTCATTAAGCTTTGTTGGCAGAGACGATGTTGAGTTGCTTCTGTTCCGAACGAACATGCTTTCCTGCAAAGTTTGTTGGATCATGCTGTTAGGGTTGGTCGATTTTTTAGAGTTTAGTATGGTTTGTTGTTTATTTGTATTCAGTTGGTTCATTTTAGTCCCACGAGTAAGGCCGATTTAACAGGTCGCTAGGAAGGTGACGCCTATTCTCCCTAGAAGGCTAATACAACGACGTTTGCCAGGTCCGTCGATGTGGATCGTTTGTGACTGGTCTCCTACCAGCCATGCAGTCCCTTGGCACGAATCTCACCGTAGACTTAGGGTGATTTTTTATAGAAGTTTTCTTCTTCACAGTCCGGGCAGTTAAGCCAGGACTACCGATCCTGCAGGCAGCGTTCACAGGGTTGCGGTTTGTGGGAGTCATTTCCTACTCTCACTGTTGGACCAAGCTGGTTAGGCTGGTTTGGACGGGTTAATTAACCGCCGCCCGAGACCCGGCGTTGTTATTCATTTAGCACCACCCAGAGGGCACGTGTAGGGTAGTGGTTAGGTAGTTCCTACGGACGCGAATAACTCTACCCCCTTATGTGTGTTAGTAACAAAAGATTTACTTAAAAACTATGTTAGTCAATTAAGAATTTAATTTTAATTTTATTATTTTTTATTTTAAAGCTCCTATCACTCTATCCACCCAGTGCCTCTGAAAAGGGCAATCGTTACGCGCTGCAATCATTTTCAGAATACTGTTGGAGCTACCACGCAGTTTTAGAAGTATTGATGCCGCTTTCTTACGCATTATTGCGTGAAAACCATCAACATGTGCATTGACAAACATCTCTGATGCGCTACAGTAACGAGGCAACCCCAACAGCACTCTGAAAGCGTTGTTATATTGGATACGCAGTATGTTATAAGCTCGTTGCGTATACCGGATCCAGAGACTGCTAGAGTAAAAAGATTGACAGTAAGAACGGAACAAGGTTGTTTTTACTTGTCTCGTAGCCCGTGAAAATCTGCGGGCGAGCATATTGCTCCTTACAGCAAGCGATCTTCGTTCCCTTTCTATATCTAGATCATCTTTTAGGTCGTCAGTAACCATGTGACCCAGGTACCTACAACTGTCAACAATTCGAAGCGTATCGTTTCCAAGTTTTATAGAGCAGGCAATTTTAGGCTTAAAGTTATCAGACCTGAAAATCAGTACTTGGCTCTTCTTGGAATTGTACTTAAGACCGTGTTCAGAGGCATACCGTTCACAAATACGGATGAGAGTCCTAAGCGCCTTGAGCGAGGGAGCCAGTAAGACCATGTCATCCGCATAACTGAGATTATTAACACAAACGCCGTCAATCTGACATCCAACATGTACACTGCTGAGTTCCTCGATCAAGCCGTTTATATATAAGTTGAAAAGGCTTGGAGATGTAAGACCACCTTGGCGTACTCTACATTCCAATCTATATTCATCAGATAATATATTAACCCATCTCACTTGATTTATTTGGTTTCTATACCAATGCTTTAGCAATGAAACACAATCAGAGGGCATGCCTGCCTTACTAAGTTTTTTCCAGAGTATGTCATAGTTTACCGAGTCAAACGCTTTAGACAAATCCAGAAAACATGCATATACAGGAGTTCTTTTTCCTGTATAGTATCTGATAGTATGCTTGAGACTTAAGATCGCAGCTTCAGTCGATAGACCCGACCTAAAACCGAATTGCGCATCGTGAAGTACTAGATGATTACTCAAGTAGCCATTCAACACGCTATCCAGCACCTTCGCCGTAACAGTAGCAAGTGAGATGGGTCTATAACTAGCCCTGTGTGATGCATCTCCAGACCCATTCTTTAAAACCGGTACAACGACAGTCCTCATTAAATTACGCGGTAAATAAGAATGTGCCAAACACAGATTAAATAATAGCGACAAGACACGAGGGAGATGCACCCCAGCATATTTGAAATGCTCAATGCTGAGACCGTCGTGCCCAGGTGATTTACCACCTTGCATGGTTTTTATTACCGAGGCAATTTCTTTTGTCGTAAAAAACGAGTTCCGCTCAGGCATGACAGTCTCATCATTTCTACATTGAGTCATTGCAGGTATCACGATAAAATGATCTCTAAAAGAATTTGCAATGTCCCTCGCGTCACTATTACCATCAACGCTCACAGGAATACTTGGTTTGAGGTTAGCTTTTTTAGTATTTTTCCAAAAGGCTTTAAAGTCTTTAGTTGACTGATTAGCGGCAAGAATGTCCATCTTAATTTGTTCTTGCCTATTTTGACACCACTTCAGCTTAGACTTGAAAGCCCTTCTGCTTTCACACATATCCTTATAAACAAGACCATTCAAAGGCTTACCAGCTTGCAGCCAAAGCTGAAACTTATGCCTAGCATTCCTGTGAGCAGCCGATACAAATTTGTTCCATCCAGCCACAAAACCACCTCTCCTAGGACAGGCCTTATTTTTAGATTGCCTAGCAGCATCTGATAAGATACTAACTATATTTTCGTACATATTCTCCAAAATAATAATGTGTCTAGGTTCAGTACAAAGCTTATCCGCACAAACTTTAAATTCCGTTGGGAAATTTACATGTCTCAATTTATCATGACATAAGGATTGATATAATTGAATTTGGTCAGCTCTGCTCTCACCCCACACTACTTGGTTATTTAAAGATTTACCAATGATGTTACATTTAGGAGGCAATCTACTTAAGTCACATTTTACAATAAGAGGAAAATGGTCAGACCAATACACATCATTAAGCACACTCACCTCACGAATAGTGTTCCTCGCGCTCCCTGTTACAATGCAGTGATCTAACCACCTCCTACTACCATGCGCTTCACTAATGTATGTATATGTTCCAGAGTCGATACCTAACATTTCAATGTCAATACAACACCAATGTTGCTCTGCACAAAAATTTAACATTTCACTACAAAAAAGTTCTGCTGGATGAGCGTTAAAATCTCCAAATACAAAGGAAGCCTCACAGTCAAATATCCTTTTTCTCATCGTCTGGACTGACGGCCAATAAATGGGATGATAATTCTCTTTTTTTTTTATGGGATAAATGTTGTGATAATATATAAATTATAATACTAACCTTTGTCTTATCCTTCTAATAGATCTATGAGTTCTTCGGTGCTATCTAATTGTGACTCAGTGGAATCACTATGGCTTAGGCTATCTTCTAGAAAGCGTCGCAAAGCGTCTCACGCTACAATAATTGCCTGATACTTTTTATAACCTTTGAGACCCTTAATGGATACTATCAGATACCTGTCATTCCCTAATGTCTTTTTTATTTTATATGGCCCGCTGTATTTTTCTTTTAATTTCCGAATGGAATCTTTATTTTTGCCTTGTGCCCCTTTCCATAAAACAAGATCCCCAACTTTATATTCCGTAGGTTTTTTTCGTTTTTCATCGAACTTTTTCTTCATATATGCTGAAGATTTTTCCATGCGTCGTGTGGCTTTTTCCTTATTTTGAGACGCAGAGGAATCGTCATCATATGAATTTAGAGCCATGTCTTGCAATTTCGACCGTTTAGCATGAAACATAAGCCGATAAGCAGCAAAACCCGTTGATGAATTTAATGTGTTGTTTATTCCCCAAATTACCTTGTGAAGACATTTTACCCAGTCTCGTTCATCAGTAGTGCTTTTATTGATAGCTTCTAGTATCGTTCTATTAAATCTCTCAACCTGACCATTTGATCGAGGTGACGCAACGGCATTAACAATATGTTTGATTTGATTTGCGTCACAGAATTCTTTAAATCTTTTGCTGGTAAATGCTGTTCCACTGTCGGATATTATGCGTCTTGGATATCCAAAATAACTAAAAATCTCGCTCAATCTTTGCTCTGCTTCCATAGATTTTGTTGTTTTTGTTGGTTTGGCCCAAACAAATTTAGTATAGGAATCTACTACAACCAGTAGATATGAAAAGCCTTCGCTGCTTTTACAGAATGGACCCAAGTGGTCTATATGTAAGGTATCCATTGGTTCTGCAATCTTTTTTATAGGATGCAGTTGACCTTCAAATTTTCCATACTGTCCTCTCTTGTATAGACAATCTATACAAGCATTGACGTACTTTCTTATAAATCGGGTCATGCGTGGAAAGCAACAGGTTTCCTTTATAATTGCGTCGCATCTTTTTAATCCTGGATGTCCATTATCATCATGATATTTTCGCATAATATTCCATCTTGCTGCTTTCGGTATTACTATTCTTAATTGTTCATTTGTAAGCCTTCTAAACAATCTGTCATTTTGTAACACGAAGTTATCGGGATCGTTAACATTTTTTCTAGTTTATCTTTTATAGTTTTTATGGCACTATCGCGGCTCTGCAGGCAAACAACCCAGTCCAATATATCCAATACAAGTACTTCGATAGTGCTAACCGGATTCCTGCTAAGTGCATCCACATGTTTGTGTGAAAGTCCAGGCTTGTGGACAATATCCATATTATACTCCTGAATGCTAAGCCACCATCTAGCCACTCTTGGCATCAGATCCTTTTTCTCAAAGGCCTGTCGTACTGCTACACAGTCGGTAATCACTTTAAATGGAATCCCAGCTAGATAAATGCGGAATCGATTCAAAGAGTCGACTACTGCTAATGTCTCAAGTTAAAATGAATGGTATAACGCTTCTTCCTTAGTGGTCATTCGGCTATAGTAAGCTATAGGTTTTAAAACACCCTTAGTTTCTTGAAGCAATATTCCGGCTATTCCCTTACTTGAAGCATCTGTATGTACTTCTGTATGAGCTTTAGGATCATAAAGGGCTAAAAGTGGTCGGTCAGTCAAAATACGTTTAAGAAAATCAAAAGCGGCTTGTTGTTTTGGACCCCACTCCCATTGGCAATTCTTCTTGAGTAATCGATAAAGGTCATGAGTCAAAAGGGCATAATTTTTCACAAATTTTCGAAAGTAACTAGCGAGACCCAAAAACATTCTCAACTCATGGATGTTACATGGTTCCTTATATTTAGTTACGGCTTCTATCTTCCTTCGTCCGGGCCTTATTCCGTTCTCGCTAATTTCATATCCCAAGTATTCTATCTTAGACTGTAAAAATGTGCACTTTTCTATATTTAGAGTTAGCTTTGCATCCCGGATAATTGACAGTACTGTTTCGAGAGTTTCTAGCCCTTTTTCTTCTGTCAAACTGGGTATAAGAAGGTCATCTATATAAGGCAAAACGGTTTCGAATCTTAGGGCACCCAATATTTTATCCATAAGCCGCTGAAAGACACAAGGGGAATTTGCGAGCCCGAAAGGCATGCGCATAAATTCATAGTGTCCTTCAGGAGTGACGAACCCCGTTTTAGGAATGGACTCTTTGTGTAAAGGTATCTGATAGAATCCTTGAGAAAGATCTAGGCTACTAAAAAACTTCTTACCGGATAATTTCTCAATTTGTTCCTCGATTATGGGTAAAGGATACTTGTCCTTTATAGTCATGCTATTTAATTTTCGATAATCGACGCACAATCTATAGTCACCACCCTTTTTTCTTACTAATATGATAGGGCTTGCGTAGGCGGATGTTGACTCCCGTATGATTTTATTTTTCAATAAATCGTTAATCTTCTCTCTTACTATTGCTTTTTCAGGCATTGATAATCTATAGGGCCTGTAGCAGACTGGTTTTTCGGAATTTAGTTCTATAAACATATTCACTTTATCGGTACACCCCAATTCATTAGTACTTGCAGAAAAACAGTCGCTATAATTCGATAAAAGCTTTACAAGTTTGACCTTTATCATTTGGTTCTGAACCCCACAGTTTATTTTAGTGACATCTATTGATAATAGATCATTTCTCGTTTGAATATTTCTTTTAATCGAGCTAGGCTCGTATCTCATGCACTTTGAACCCCTTGCCAATAGTTGCCCTTTTGTAAGATTTAGTGGATGAATCGACGCATTCAATATTTCAATTAAACTTACACAACCCCGAGTTATCAAGGTTGAAGGTATGGCATAATCAGTGCTACCAAAAACTCTTCTGCAAGCATTTACAAGGATAAATTCCTCTTCTGATGAATCATCAGATAGGTTTACTAACATTATATGACCAGGGGGTATATTCGTATCCTCTTTGCATGTAAGACAAAACTTTGCATCGTATTCAAATACATCTATATTCTGCAGCCAAGATGATTCAACAGCACACTCTTTTTTTTGTTTAATTGTTACTTCTTTGCCACTTATGATGAACTCAATTGTCGGGTCATTTATTATAGGTTGCCCCAATATGAGGTCCATGGTTACCATTTGCCAATCAGTTATTACACACTTAGTATTAAAAATTATATTGTCTATGATTAGTGTCACTAAAACGTATCCTTTGGCTGGGATAGAAGATCCGCCAAATCCTCCAATAAACATGTAGCAGTTATATACATTTTAGTAACTAAATCACTGCTAATCACATTAATCTTGGCTCCAGAATCAAAATAAGCGCGTGCAGATACATTATTTATCAAAATAGTTTTAAAATAAACATCATTTACCTCGGTCAGCATGTTAATAGTGTCCTGGGTTGTGCTAGGAGGGTGAGCAGATGACGCCATCATCGATGTTCCTGGTTGGTCCACTCTTCGGAAAAGTGTTGGTTTGAACCAACACTTTTCCGAAGAGTGACCAATTTTGCCGCAATGTGTGTATGAAGATTTGGTCGTGGAATTTTTAGGGCATCTTCTTGCCGTGTGTCCTAATTCTTGACACAGATAACACATAATAGGTTTTCGCAAGTCCCTCGACTCTGGATAATGTTCTGTCAAAGGCTTGTAGCTTAACTGTCGATTAGTCGGGATAAGCCTAGATCTTTTATCTTCCATCACCGACAAAAATTTAGAATATAAATCCGTAGGTTTATTGTAATTTCCTGCACGAGCCGGGGGTCGCAAATGAGGTGGTAATCCATCGATGAGACATGAGACAGCCTTTTCACCAAAAATTTCTAACTTTGTTAACATGGCATTTTTCGTATAAAAATACTGAGTCACGCTTTCTCCAGGAGTCTTTCTTTTGGCCAACATTTCTCTTAAAGTTTCCACAAAATCGATGTGCTCAGGAAATGCCTCAAGGAGTTGTTTTTTCCATTCATCCCATGTCTTGTCATAATGCTGCAATGACGAATGCCACACCTTGGCCATTCCAGTTAGTCGTGATTGCATAAAATGACACTTCATTGTGTCTGTCCAGTTATGGATACAGCCTAGTTGTTCTATTTTGTTGATCCATTGTCGTGCCGGAATTTCATTCTCAGGATCAAAAACTGGTATAACGTCGGCTTTAGCCGTTACCATATTTTCAAAATTAAAAGGAATAGCTATGCTGTGTCCAGTTCTTACCTCTTCATCAGAGCTTCCTGATGAACTGTATTCTGATGAAGATTCTTGAGGTTTCCAAGGACGCCATATTTTGCCACGTGGTCCATTGCTACCTTTATTCTGCCGCGAAATCTTCGTCCGTGCGCGTTTCGGCATAATATCCCACTTCTGAGATTGTTAGGTTCACAGTACAAATCACCACACACATTTATTGAATCTTCTTTAATTGATTACCTTTACGCTTTATGTTTACACCTTTTTGCACATTAATGTCTCCGTTACCAACGATCTAGTCCGACTGCCTCTTTTTTCTCTTGACACTCCTTTTATAATTAATTTAGTGGAGGGGTAAACTTTTAACCGGACATGATCGTTAATATATACAATTTACAATTACTTAGTTATTTGTATGAATTAATGCTAAAGAAAACTACAGAATAAGTAAACAAGAACGAATACAATATTTAAACCAATGCTAATATTTAATAATCCAAACGGAAATGATTTGATCTAAAATAAACGAATCGGTAGGTATAATATTTGAAGTAATTAATGTCTGTATAAGAATCACTTTAATCAATTAATGAATTGCATATTATATTTAAGAATATATAATACAATGTAATAAAATACATTTCATTTCATTTCATTTCAAGATATTAGGCAGAAAATTAAGTAGAGCAACGAGACTGGACCGTGTTAGAATATTTTATTGTACTTCGAGAACGAAGTACATGTCAGTGTGGCCGTGTTAGAATACTATCACAAAATACCGCAACAATTATTATAAATTTCACAATTAGTGGGGAATCGGTAATATAAAGCGTTGTCTCACTTGGATCGTGACTTTTCGAGTGACAACGACAGAGGAAGGACCTTGTCCTGGCCGGTAGCAACCAGGATTGGCAAGTTAAGTTATTAATATGATGTTTTGTTGCTCATTGCTCAGAATATTTGAATATTATTCTGTAACATTGTAATTATCGATTGTCCTTGAATTAAACCATATTATTATAAATAGAAATATAAATAACATTTAATATAATTGATAGTTTATAACATTATAATAATTATTAACCATTATGTTAAGTGATAAATATTAAAAATTATATGGTTAAAAATATAATTATAGATAAATCTATTGAAATATACATGTTTATATTATTTTATATACCTTTTCCCACAAAAATTCTAACACACTCCCTTGTAACCTGGCATCCATCTTAACCCTAAAAAACAAACCGACATTACAAGCACTTATTACTTATTTAATTAACTATAATATTAAACTATAAACTAACCTTACATGTGTGCACCCATTTTGTGTATTTGGTATTAATCGCATCAGTAACTTAATTCCTTTTATTTTTATTCAGTCTCGATCGCTTTTATTTCTTAACCTATTTTTTTCTAACATGAATGAGTCACGAATGTCACTTGACACTGGCAGTAATATTCTCAATGAAGCAGAATCAGTTGGCATTTATTAAAAAATATATAGAATTATTTCTAAAATATTTTCGGATCCCATGACTTTTCGCGCTGGCAAATACCGTTTAAAATTTATAAGGTACGTCTTATGTGTACGGATACAAAATAAACCTTCATAAATATGAGCTATAATTTAAATTTGCACACGACACGTTAATACTTTTTGTGTATTTTATGAAGTATCAAGTGATTCATATTCTATTAATAATTTTGTAATAAGACTAATCACCGGTGTCCATAATAAAAATAGTCGTAAAATATTTTACATACAACGTAGCAGCGTGGTTAGTTTTATTAAATATGTGTAATAAAACATTTTTGTGTGTTTTGTTTCGTCTTTCTTTGTAAAAACCTCATCCTAAGCATTTTGATAGCGTCTTTCTAGTGGAACTAAATATTTGTATTAAAAAATGCATTAAGACACAAACTCGTTTTTAACTATTATACCTATAAATTAAACATTAAGAACTCTGGAAGAACAGAATGTCGTTTTTTTTTTATTTCATTGAATGGCGAGACGAGCATGCCGTTCGCCTGATGGTAAGCGATGCGACCGCTTATAAAGACTAAAATCACAACTAATAGGTAATTCGAGGTTCAAATTTAGGCATTGTATATCAATGTACATTTATAGAAGATATCTAGTTTAGTAAAATAAATCGGGTTTACATTCCAAACATCTAAACCGCAGAAACCATATGAAAAAACTTAAGGCATGCAGACAAACCCGCGAAAACGCTAATATTAGGTATAGAAATATGCAAATCTTACGATTTTATGTACATCGTCTCGTCGAATATTCCGTATTCAACCACAAACATGAAAAAGTGTGAAACATCTCATTGATGTAAGCCAATAAAAATGCGGTGCGCAGTTTTCATAATCATTTTATAGCAATAAATACATCAAATGGCTCCGAGAATTTGGTTTAGCACGACGATAAATGGCTAATTAATGACGAGCTGTCTACTATTCATCCATATTAACACTAATGCACGCACGGTTCAGAAAATAAGCACATAATTTAAAAACAAAAATATACATCTGTAGGTATGAGTAACATTTATGATTTAGTAAATGTTATAACGGACGACCTGGCTAAGGTTGCAGGAAGTTGCTGGATGCAGGCCGCTTCTAACAGGCCGATGTTCAGATCCTTGGGGGAGTCTAAGTTCAGCAGTGAACTTCCTGTGACTGCGATGATGAAATGCTATTGAAGCCCGTGAATTACTATTTCATTAAGAGATAAGTAAATTTTCGTTATGGATGTTCATGGGTAGCAGTGATCAAATGTTTGTGTGAACCATAAGTATTCGTTTCGTGTTATGGGTATTTGAGAAACCGAAAAATCTCTCGGTATTCTTGATACCCACGACACAAAACTAGATCATAATGTGCGGTCAGGACTATGTATGTAACTAAATGTATGTTGGGTGTATTTATTTATTATTCAAATAACTTAACAATCAAGCAAAATCACAGCTACAACCACTAGTAAAAATTATAAATCCTGTCATTATACTTGTCCGTGAGGTTTTACCTTTATTTTTCAAAAGAGAAATATATTATGCGAAGAAAAGTGCCCTTTAAATGTGTCTTCTACTGCAGCCCATTCATTACCTGGAGTGGAAAATGGAAACGCGTAGGTTTATCAGAGGCCACGACCTTTCCCGGTAGTTTCCGTTTTCCCCAAAGAATGTGTCGGTCTGTTGAATGCATTTAAATTCTAATATAGTGAGTAATGCGAGGAAAGCTTAGCAAATAGGAGAAGTTTGCGAGACATTTAAAGCTCTATTAAAGTATAGTTTGGAGTTGTTGCGTATTATACATCTACTCTCCTTCTTACTCGAATGTATTGAAAATACGAAATAAAACACTGATGTCTATATGCTTAAGGCATTTTATTTAATTTACCCATGTTATTTAATTTTCGATTCGTTATTTTTGATTACTGTAATACAATATTATTATTGTGCTATAATTAGGTACCACAAATTAAAATGCATTTTATACAAGGATAAAAACGAAAGAAATGCACATAAAACGTAGGCGCCTCTTGCACCTTTTTTTCATCACTTTATCATCTTCACCTTTTCTAGAATCAGACTATATTTACTTGTGATAGTTCGACAATAATAAACAATTATATAAATTAAACCGTCACACATATGGTTCGGACCCCAAGTCTCAAGTCTTTTATCGTCCGAGATAGAAACTACGAGATACTTTTCGGTCTTCTAAACAGCCTGATCTGTAACAAACATTGGGCTCCTCAAAGATTTGTCTTTATGAGAGGATCGAAGTCGCATTTTCTCATTTCATAGAACGATCATATCTGACTGCGCCACACACGCTGTCAAATAAAAGGCATTACAAAAGTTAATCCAATCAAAATAAATATGATGCGTATACTATAAAATATAATGTCGAATACCATGACTTTAACAAAGATGGCAATGCATCAAACTTGATTGTTACATTATTTATAGCATTATGAATAGAAACACCTGAAACACAGAAGCCTAATTTTGCAGTTCACACTCGAATAAAATATATTTTAATAATTGAAAACAAAGATTCCATTGTAGGAATAACCTTCAAGTGCGTCGTGAAAGACGGTTATTAAATGGATATAATGGCAACAAAGGTTTTCATACATTAGGACAATAAACTGGTAAAGCACTTTCAATACCATGGTCATTCGTTTTAGTATTATAAAAGGCTTACTTACTTGTACATAAACACGCTAACAATATACGTAAGTTCTTGTTTGTATTATTCAACAATAATAAAAAATATTTAGAAATTGTTGTTTGACGTTTGAATAAAGCAATTTTTTTAATCCAAATTTAAAGATTACGTATTATTCTTGTAATTGCCTTTGAGAATACACAAGGTAATTACTAATTTCCCTACAACGTTGGACCTATTGAAGGAACATTACAAGTGCGAAATAAGCGTGCTTTTGTAAACAACAATATCAGCTTTGAGTGTGCGTCCCAATCACAATCATAAGTTATTATAGCCAGATTAATATTATAAGCCATTTATGTATATACATTTATTCGTCCTGATTTGACTTACGGCACAGAAGGCGGACTTCTTAGGTACTATGACAATGTAAACCCAATGAGCAAGAAGCTCATAAATTATAAGTATGTAAGCTTGGCTTTGATTGCATGACACCCCTACTGAATGTCATGTATATATTCTTTATAATCTTCAGTGATTACCGCTTTTATTTTTGTTTTCTTTGGGATAGGTACAAAAACATTTAGCAAAATTTTTTTAAAGGGAGATTCCCCAGGCTTACATTTGCATTAATCATTATCCCATCAAAAACATCCTGTAAAAAAAATCCAAGTCTCGCAGCTCAGGTTTTCTACCGCAAAAAGTTGTGAGATGCATGTAATACTAAGTCGATTAATTTATTTAGTCCTTAAGGGACCTTCTATATAAAGTTATTACGTTAGTTATTACCATATCAATATTAAAAATTCTTTACGTTTTAAATAAATGGATCGACTTGGCCATCGCATGAAAACATAATGTATCGTACAATTTATACATAATGCTGCTGGCCAAGTCGATCTATTTATTTAAAACGTAAAGAATTTTTAATATTGATATGGTAATAACTGACGTAATAACTTTATATAGAAGGTCCCTTAAGGACTAAATAAATTAATCGACTTAGTATTACATGCATCTCACAACTTTTTGCGGTAGAAAACCTGAGCTGCGAGACTTGGATTTTTTTTACAGGATGTTTTTGATGGGATCTCACGTCTTTTTGTAGAGTCCTACTTTTTTCCTTTTTGGTACTTCTTACTTCTAGAATATCACTAACGATTTTTCTTAAAGCCTCTGTCTTATGAATTTTTCTTATTTTTGTAGGTATCAATTTATCACAAATATAGCGGATTTGATTATTAATGTTCTTTCTTTCATTGTAATTGATATTTTCGAGCTATTTAGTCTATTTATTTGCAAGTTTTTCTTCGTCATGTTTTTCTAGAGTAATTTTGTACAGTTTCATGGGCTGAATACCATTTCCCTCTCTATATCCCCTCCTGTTATGCCTCATATGTATAGATATCTATCTACAACTATTATTCCATTATATACGGGTACAATGATTCATTAACTGCAAATGTAATCCTATACATTTATATGGGATTACAAAGTTATTCACGCAGTTGGTCTATCTAGAAAACTAGACACAAATTATGAAATGTTTGAATTTTCCCTTACTTTAGACACTAAACACTAATTATATTCTAAATTTGAAGGTTCTATGTCTGCTAGAAGTGCCTTCGACTTTTGATGATCGGTCAGTCAGTCAGTGAGTGACAAAATTACGAAAGTTTGATAAGTTATAATTCTTAAACTACTGGTTCAAATCGAATGAAATTTTAAATATACCGTGTTTACACAATGCCTGCTTAGTAACTGAAAATTCAAGCTTCATGCTTTAGCCACAACGACGTTATAGGGGGTTGAAAATGGTCTGAATTGCTTCGAGAAAAGGATGTTACGGCCATGCCACTTTTTAGCTCGACTTGGAGGGGGCTCGGCCGCGCCCCCAGATTCATGAACAACTTTCCTTCAAGACACAAATATCATGCTATTATTATATAAATATTCATTCCGTGTTACTATTATTAATATTCATACAACAGTAAATATACGGCAGCATACACTTCAAAGTGGAAATGCACTCAAATTTTCCTTTACGTTATCTGTATTAAACACCTAAACGTTATACAGATTTTCCATTCCAAGAAATTGCAATTTTCATTTGCTGTAAGTACTCTACAAGGTGATTTTCCTGGAACAAGGAGATACCCGTGGCAATCGTTTGCAGGTGGACACTTTATTTTAATTGCATTGGACACTTTATTTTAATTGCATTGCAACTATCACTCACTTTCTTGAGCCAAGGCAAAAATAAAAATAAAAACAATCATTCATTGCGTTTTTACATCATTAGATAAATACAAATTCATGCTCTTAAATTATGTAGAAGGCAAAAAGAGGTAACGCAGCTCGTGCTGACCGGGAACCATTGTAGGAGGTCGCCTTAAGCAGGCTTCTTTAACAAGTCGTTCTGTAAAACTTAAGAAGAGGTTTGTATACTCCAGAAATTATCAGACAGAACTCATCACTGAAGTTCCTGGACGCGTTTTGCGTGTTTCCATAGCGCTACGTAAATAAAATTGACAAAGAGCACACAGGCTTAATGGGTCTTTAAAAAAAAAAACTCGCCACGAAATTATTCAGAAAAAAAATAAACAGAAGTAGCCGGAAACAAATAATTATCGACCTCCACTATAATTCCTCATTGAAAAAATCCGCACTAATAAACAAAAATTCAGCAAGACTATAAGACGTTCAAAGGCCAATGAAGAGTTATGACGATGATCCTTACATTTGATTCACTAATGCGTGCTAAAAGTTGTTATTTTTTAATTCCACACATACTTTTCAAATTGTTAAGCCTTGTCAATCAATGCTTAATATTTTACTACATTTTTATTTCAAACATACGGATATAAAAACCATCTCAGTGAAACTACGCGTAAACTCGACATTCTTGTCGAAATAACATTATAGCTATTGTCGAACAACAAACATCTGATCGTTATTGGGTTAAGGACGTGTAATCGACGATACATTTCAAAAGATCTGGATTTTAGATTTTCAAATTGTTATGGTCAATTAAAAATCGACCAGTTTCCAATGTTTACAGTTTGCGAGTCATTGACCCGCCGAACTTTCCGCACGTTAATGTTGGGCTTAAGTGGGCGCACTTTCCACTGTGTGCCTGTCTATTCCACGACCTGTCAAGGACTCTACAGATACGTAATTAGGGCTATTTGTCCAATCGATATTGACGAACAGTACTAAATGCTAAGAAAACATTATTCGGTACTGTTATATTATCGCTTGATTAGATATTATTTTAGGTAAACTTTGAAAAAAAGCCAATTTATTTTGTAGATTGCTTATTTATTACCAGCGGCCCCATTTAAATGCATTGTATATGCATTTAAATGGGGCCTTTCGAAATGGTAAATAATACTTACTAGATTTTTCAGTACTGGTTCCCTCCTATAAGTCATAGAGTGATGATATATAGCCCGTTTTTTTTTTATCAAGAGGAAAATCTATTAAGCTGCCCTTTCGGTACCCCGGGGGAGGCCGAAAGGGGTATGTCAGTGTCTCTGGCCTTCCAGCCCGGCACGCACGTGGATATTGTGTCCGAACTGGGTCCCTAGCAATACCTACGCCAGCATACTGACTAAAAACCTCTCGATAACCCTCACACGCATTGTGGGCAGCACCGGACATCCCAGGGCGAAGGGCGCCCCGATTTACGTCCACGAACCGCCCCGCGCAAAACAATTGCTGGGCCTTATGTTATCATTTGAAGGCCCAGATTACCTCCATTTACAACCCCTTTTTGGACGCCCGTAAAGCTGTTATGGGCGTCCATGACGGAGACGAGGCTCCATCACACGTCTCGGAGTCCGTTATACGCGAGGATGCACGGCCCCCGCCGTGTGCCCAGTGACTCCGATGACCCCTTTAGGTCGTCTCTTACGACGGGCAGAGGATACCGTGGAGGAATTCTTGTACCCCCAAACCACAGGGTAAAGGATAAAGGCGCCGGTTCAGCCGGTTATTACCCGGCGCCTTCTTCTTTGCAGGCGGCGAGCGGGATCGTTCCACTCACGATCCCGATCTGCGCTCTCCTTCCGCGAAATTACAATTTCACAGAAGGAGAGCATTGCCTGCCACGACCTCCAACTCTCGACCATGGAGGGAATCACGACCGAGAGCGAGAGGTCTACTCCGAAGGCTGCACGGAGTATCATACGTTCATCACCCCAGGCTGGACACTCCGAAAGAGTGTGCTGGGCTGTGTCCTCCGCGCAGTTGTCGCAGTGATGACACACGGCTGTCGCTTCCTTTCTCGCCACCCGCCACAGGTATCTGCCGAAGCACCCATGCCCCGATAGAACCTGTGTCAGGCGGAACGCCATCATGCCTTGGCGCCTGTTCAGCCACTGGTCTAGAACAGGACGCACTGCTGCAATGGTCCACTCACCAGCACTAGGATTGTCCAGCCTGGAGCGCCACTCCTCCACGGCGGCCACGCGCAGGGAGGCCCTTTTAGCCTCAACCTCTCTGAGGGCTGGTAGTTCCCCTCGGCGAGACGCTTCCTCCCGCCAGTAATAGACCGACGAAAGGGCTTTGGCGTCTATGTCCCAGGGAAGAAGACCAGCCAAAACGCAGGCCGCCTCATGGGAGATCGTGCGATATCCTCTGATCATCCGCTGTGCTACAACTCGTTGCGGTTGACGCAAGAGAGCAACACAGCATCTTCTCAGTGAGTCAGCCCAAACGGGACTTCCGTATAAGGCCATCGATCGCACGATTCCCGCGTACAGTCTCCGGCAAGAGATGCCGGGACCTTCGAGGTTAGGAAGCAGACTAGACAATGCACCTGCAGCCTTGATTAATTTCGGTCTGAGGCTTTTGAAATGAGCATGGAAGTTCCATCGGCTATCTAGGACAATTCCAAGATACTTCATCGAAGAACCGATGGAGACCTCCACACCATCGACCGTTATGTGGGCCTGCGCCGGTGGCCCTCTCCGAGGCCCGTGAAAACAGATAGCCTCAGATTTATGAAGAGCCACTGCGAGGCCCAACCGCCGTATTCTCCTTACCACGTTGCCAGTGCCAAACGCAGCAAGGGTGGCGGCCTCCTCGAATGTCCCGCCACACGCTGTGACCAGCGTGTCGTCGGCGTAGTAAACTACGTCGACGCCCCGGTAGTTGGCACCACGGAGCACCCAGTCGTAACCGATGTTCCACAAAAGAGGTCCAAGGACCGACCCCTGCGGAACACCGCACGACATAGCTCTACGGTGCCACCCTTCAGCGCCCGGATACTCTACGTATCTGTCCGAGAGGTACGAGTGCACCAAACGCCGAAGATAAATGGGCACCTCGTGGTACCGCAGTGCTTCCTCGATGCAGGGCCAGGGCAATGTGTTAAAAGCATTGGCGATGTCTAACGACACCGCCACAACACAGTTTCCCCGGCTTACTGCCTCTTCCGCTTGCGCTTTCACCCGCAGAATGATATATAGCCCGTAGCATTCTTCGATAAATGACCTATCCCACACAAACAGAATTTTGTAATTTAAACCAGAAGTTTCTAAAATTAGAGGTAACAAACAAACAAACTCTTTATTAGAGATTAAGAAACATAAAATGGTTCAAGGAACAAAAGTGAGCATATTGAACTGATTGCATGTTTCTACAAAAAAATGTGTCCAAATATTATGAATGACAAAAAATATTGCTTGCGATCAAGGTACCATCGGTACTCCAGTTCCCTTTCCTGACATTAAAAATGAATGTGCCATTTTGAAACGCAGTGAATGAGGAGTGTTAGTAACTTAATATCAAATCACCCAATAGGAATTTCCAGAACTTATGGTAAAAAATTCTGTATTCTGTATCAGCCCATATACGTCCCACTGCAGGGCACGGGCCTCCCCTACAATAGTGAGTACGATTGAGAGTTGTTAGGCCATATAGTCCACCACGCTGGCCTAGTGCGGGTTGGCGGACTTACATACCATAGAAATTCTTATAAATCGCTATGGTAAGCAGGTTTCCTCACGATGTTTTCCTTCACCGTTTTTAATGCGTGGTGATTGACTATCAATACACACATGACTCTGAAAAGTCAGAGGTGTGCCCTGGGATTCGAACCCGCGACCACCGTGAACATGTTGGCTGCCGCGACTAGTCCGTTTACCAACAGGCCACCACGCACTTATAATGCACTTATAACGTAATGGTAAAAAATGAATTTTAATAATGCGTACAACTATGCAGTAGTTTTTTTTTAGGTATTTTTGCTTACCCGACAGAAATCCCTACGTTCTGAGTGCGCTCGGTGGGTCCTTTGAAAAAATATCGCCGGACTTTGCTTGGCGGGGTCGGCCGATGTCCCAGATATTTTGCTCCCATTACCATATCAACAAGGTAAATTGTGAGGATATTGGATATCATACAGAACATGTAAAAATGTCGAGATTTTGGTGGTTATAAGTGTAGGTATTAGAATAAGCACTCACTTCCAGGAACTAACTATTGTATATTTTGTAAATTAACACTTAATACATTCACAGACAGAGTAAGATTATAACTATGCGATTCGGAGCGAGATGTGCTCGTGACGAGAGATGGCAGACTGTCTTTGTCATCCAAATAAACCGACCCTTTTATAGGACTACCCGAATGAGGATCGGTGGGGATAAATCTTCCAGAAAATATATTTAAGCCATAAAATAGGGTCTATCCTTTCAACTAAAAATTAAGGTCGGCCCAAACATCTGGGCTATTGTCCAAACAGAACATGTGTACTATTGTCTAAAAAACATAAATTTGTTGCAAAGGATTACCGCCACTAAAGAACTTAACTATAATAATACAGTTTTATTGCCCCGGCATGAACGGGTCATTACAATTAGGAAATAATAATTTAGAACAGCATCTTTTTAACTAATATTATACAATAAGGTACACAAAAATTCTTACTTAAATAAAACGACTCGCAGATGTTTTATGGTTAAACATCTGCAGTCATATTTTAAAATGAAATGCGTGTATAAATAATGTTCAAATTACAACTAATAAGCGTGTTATTTTAAAAGCTAAATATAAGTTGGCGTATTGCAACCGCTTTAAAAGCTATATCTAAGTTGGCGTATTGCAACCGCCACAGCACCCAGTGAATGACAGTTCACGAAAATCCACTTTGGAAATAGTCCGGGAAGCGGACGCGCCTTCCGGACCTTGTTCGCTGGTGTGCATTTGTTTCGTGATGTACATCTTCAGTGTCTTGAGTTGTCCGTTGCCTTGGTGCTTGATGTTCCTCGTCAGCTGAAGTGTTTCCAGGGTCAGCTAACACATAGGCTGGTTTAAGACGGTCAATGGAAATTGTAACGTCACGACCGCGGACGTTAACAACAAACGTCTTCTCCCCTCGCATGACAACCTTGAAAGGGCCCTCGTAAGGACTCTGCAGGGGCGCTTTTGGACCCTCGCGGCGTACGAAGACTTGGTCAGTGGTGCTGAGGTCTTTAAAAATGAAAGTTCTTTTCTCGCCATGCCGAGATACTGAAGTCGGTCGCAGCTCTTGAAAGTGTTGCCGTAGCTGTTTCACAAAGTCCGTTGCACTGTTACTGTCGGTGATTGTCGTCTGTTGCACCAAAAACTCTCCTGGAATCCGCAGTGGCTGACCATATACCATCTCGGCGACCGTAGCCTCTAAATCTTCCTTCCAAGCAGCTCGGATACCCAGCAGCACGGTAGGGAGAATTTCAGTCCACCGTGTATCCTGATGACATTTTATAGCCGCCTTCAGCTGACGATGAAAACGTTCCACCATACCGTTGGACGCCGGATGATAAGCCGTAGTCTTGAAATGCGTCGTGCCTGCCAGTTGATTGAGGTGCTTGAATAGGTGCGACTCGAACTGTCTACCACGGTCGGATGTGATCCTTAATGGTGTGCCAAAGCGTGAGATCCAATGGTTGTAGAACGCTTTAGCCACCGTTGTTGCTTCCTGGTCTTGGAGTGGTATTGCTTCTGGCCAACGAGTAAAACGATCTATCATTGTGAGACAGTACCTGTAACCTGCAGATATAGACATTACGATTATGTCTATATGGATATGCTCAAATCTGGATGTCGGTGGAGCAAATGATACAACAGGGGCAGAAACATGTCTGGAGATCTTCGCACGTTGACAATCGATGCAGCTGCGAGCCCATTTTCTGCAATCGGAGTTTATTGACGGCCAAATATAACGCTGGGTCATAAGTTTGACCGTAGCATTGATTCCGGAATGCGAAAGTCGATGGACGGTGTTAAATGCAATTCTCCTAAACGGCGTGGTGATGAATGGTCGAACAGCTTGTGTAGATACGTCACAGGTTACGGGGATATCCGTGCCTGGAATCAGTATACGTTTCAATTGCAAAGACGTATTTTCTTTTAGCAATTTTCGAAGTTCTTCGTCGTCCGCCTGCGAGTCAGCGAGTGCCTTGAAGTCTAGAGTTGTTTCGAGCTCTTCTACGCGAGACAATGCATCAACGACAGGGTTATCTTTTCCAGCAATGTGACGAATATCCGTTGAAAACTGGCTGATGAAATCTAAGTGTTGAAATTGGCGTGGTGAGCATTGGTCTGATTTCTTCCGAAATGCGAAGGTAATGGGCTTATGATCAGTATAAATAGTGAACTTTCTCGCTTCTATCATGTGTCTGAAGTGTTTAACAGCAAGATATATAGCTAGGAGTTCGCGGTCATAAGCTGCATATTTCTGCTCGGTGGGGCTCAATTTCTTCGAGAAGAAGCCCAGCGGTTGCCAATAATTATCCACAAACTGCTGCAGCGCTGCGCCGACGGCGTAGTCCGATGCATCATACATTAATGCTAACTGTGCGTCAGGCTGAGGATGAGCAAGCAAGGTAGCCTCCGCGAGACTCTCCTTGCACGCCTCGAAAGCCTTTGTAGTAGCTGGTGTCCAGGGCACAGGAGCATTTCCTTTAAGGTTACCCTGGAATAGGTCGTTAAGCGGTGCTTGAGTTGCGGCTGCACCTGGTATGAACCTGCGGTAGAAATTAATCATACCGAGAAATCCACGTAGCTTTTTGACTGTGTCTGGTAATTTAAACCGTTGTATATCGACAACTCTGTCTGGAAATGGTTGAGTACCAGTTGCAGTTACCATATATCCTATCCTATCCATAGAAACGAACTTCTTTCTGACCAAAGATGCACTTGCTGGGGTTGATGACGACGCCATATTTCTTAAGATGATTAAAAACAATTTTCAAATGCTTGAGGTGCTCTTCATGTGATGATGATGCAATTAAAATATCATCAATGTACACGTAACAAAAGTCCAATCCCAGTAGCACTTCGTCCATGAAGCGCTGGAAGGTTTGGGTTGCGTTACGTAATCCAAAAGTCATGTACATAAATTCGAAGAGTCCGAATGGAGTAATGATGGCTGTCTTAGGTATGTCTTCCTCTGCGACTGGTATTTGATGGAATGCTCTTACTAAGTCAAGAGTGGAGAAAATGTTCTTCCCGTGCAGTCCTTGTGCAAAGTCCTGGATGTGTCGTACTGGGTATTTATCGGGTTCTGTCCGACTATTGAGTGCCCGATAGTCTCCACATGGTCTCCACTCATCTCCTTTCTTGGGAACCATGTGTAGTGGAGAAGCCCATGGACTTTTTGATGGCCGACACAATTCTAGTCGCAACATCGCCTCGAATTCCCTTTTAGCGGCGGCCAACTTGTCTGGAGCAAGACGACGGGGTTTGTGCGCAACTGGTGGGCCTGGAGTCGTAATGATGTGGTGTTTTGTGCTGTGGCTTACTGTTTTAGGTGCGCCATCTGGACGAATAATATCTGGGAACTCCTGCAGAAGCTCATGGTATGGTGATGAGCCATTAATGACTTTGATGCTTGGTTCCTGACACTCTGTTATCTCCGCTTTGTAGGTAAGCAGGGTGGAGGAGTCTATCAAACGTCTACGTTGCAGATCTGGTAGGAGTCCATAATATGCCAAAAAATCAGCACCTAAGATTGGCTTGGAGACATCGGCTATTATGAACCTCTAAGTAAAATCTCGTCTTAGGCCAAGGTCCAACGTTAAATTAGCAATTCCATATGTCTTCTACCATGGCGAACCAAACTTCTAAATCATTCGATTTGCACTCTGGTATATGTGGAGAACACGACGCAACCTCCGGGGCAGATTGTTCGCTAACGCTTCCGGTGTTCATTATACTGCTCACTTTTTCTATGTTTTACTCAAAAACAATGTCTCTTCCACGGAAAACTCGCGTACTACTATTAAACTTTAACACACTACACTCAAATCACTCTTATTGCTTCGGGGTCACCACTTTGGTGGTAATAAGTGTAGGTATTAGAATAAGCACTCACTTCCAGGAACTAACTATTGTATATTTTGTAAATTAACACTTAATACATTCACAGACAGAGTAAGATTATAACTATGCGATTTGGAGCGAGATGTGCTCGTGACGAGAGATGGCAGACCACGGTGGTTTAACTTAGAACAAACAACGACGAATTATAATCATCGTTTTTACTAACTTAACACCAGAGGGCGAAAAAATCGTTGGTTTATACGGGTTTCTCCATTTTACGTAGGTTGTATTTTACGCGGATATTATTGGCCCTAAATTACTTTTAACAGCATTGATTAGCTTATTTGCTGATGAGTTAATTTTAAAACCATTATTAAATTTATTAAAATGCATACACATGCGGAAATGGGAATTGTTATGTTCACATTTCTATACGGAATAATTTGTTTCAAATAGACAAAATTCAAATCGATTCTGTTAGATCTTATTCAGGTCCAAACCTCCCTAAATCTTTTCTTTTCGTATATAAAGGTAATGAAAGTAAGTATAGATATATTACTGGATTGTTTATCTTACTTAACGCCAGAGGGCGCCTTGAATTGATTGAGTGACGTCTCTATCTTAGTATGTAAAATGTACTCTGTGTGGCAGACTGTCTTTGTCATCCAAATAAACCGACCCTTTTATAGGACTACCCGAATGAGGATCGGTGGGGATAAATCTTCCAGAAAATATATTTAAGCCATAAAATAGGGTCTATCCTTTCAACTAAAAATTAAGGTCGGCCCAAACATCTGGGCTATTGTCCAAACAGAACATGTGTACTATTGTCTAAAAAACATAAATTTGTTGCAAAGGATTACCACCACTAAAGAACTTAACTATAATAATACAGTTTTATTGCCCCGGCATGAACGGGTCATTACAGTTAGGAAACAATAATTTAGAACAGCATCTTTTTAACTAATATTATACAATAAGGTACACAAAAATTCTTACTTAAAACGACTCGCAGATGTTTTATGGTTAAACATCTGCAGTCATATTTTAAAATGAAATGCGTGTTTAAATAATGTTCAAATTACAAATAATAAGCGTGTTATTTTATAAGCTAAATCTAAGTTGGCGTATTGCTACCGCCACAAGATAACACATATCAAGAGTTTTTATCTTGTCTTATTAAAATTTTACTGGCTTAGGCGACACCAGTTAAGCCTCCTACATAATTTTATACGCTCAAAATATAACATATTGAGTTACTATCACCCCGTTAATATATTAGGAGTGTCCATAAGCTGCGAATATTAGAATTGTGGACTGTACCTACAATGCTATATAAAAACAAATAAGTTTCAGGAATCAGCTTTTTTTTTATCTTATCGTCTTTTGATATTGGGTAATTATCTTGAAGTTAAATTAATAAATTTCAACTTATTTAAAACTTATTTACACACGAATATAATACTGAAATATTTGTAATATACCTACATATAATTAAATAAATCGTTGCATCTTTTTATCGCATTATAAAATAACCAAACCATTAAATACTTGGACATGTTTTCTTTGCAAACAACGATCGTATCTCAATTATTTCTCTGTCTCGTGCATAAGATACTATCCGATCGAAAGGTGAAAGTATTTTAAGTCTATTAAAAATTGCACTCTACATATTCAGTTCTAGCGCTTGTCGTAATTAGAACAGATTGTCATACGAACCTCTTAATGTATTTATACGTAGTTTAATTTAAATATCAAAAATATATTAAACATATCCTGCTTTGGATTGCTATTTGTAAACTCTAATATTCGATACAAAGTCGTAGTACTGAAAACGCTAGTGGTACTTCCTACTAGACGACCTCTTTATTCACCCAGTGAATTCAATATTACAGTTTATCTGCCATCGTACGGTTGCGTGTACATCGCAACATGATTATGAATTTATGATCGGTCATCCCACCTGACCTTACAGGAATGAACAAATGACGAGCGTTTTTTTCGAGCGAAAAATATATTTTTCGAATCAAGAATTCCAGCTGGCCCGTTTGACATTGCAGACCATTTACCTCGAGACCAATGAGGCGATAAGATATTAAGTCCTGAAAAATGTCTTTTGATGGATGAATGTCGCGACGCCACGTCCGTAAAATAATTGTCTTATGAAGTATAGTTTTTCGACGAAATCAAAGATGAACTGTAATTTATGATGTTTACTCACCAAACCTATGCACATTTTTATCATCGGCTGGGCCTAAAATAAAATTTATATCAAGGCAAGTATTCAATTCCGACCTTCTTAATTGACCTAGAGACGTCGAAATGTTTGAAGCGATTGTTAAATGATGACCATCCTTAAACCCAACAAAGCTACGCAAGAAGCATAGCTTGCGATGTTAAGAAACTATTTTCTACGGAATTTGACCCTTGCTTAATGCGTGTTGATGATATCAGTAAACAAAGTCAAAATAAGATTCTGATCCGATCAAGCAAACAACTGAAGGTGTTTTATTTTTGGTGTCTAAGATATAAAAGAATAATCTCCTTAAAGGTTATTCACAGTCCTTTAACCTCTCTAGCTAATCAAATGCGGATTAATTAATTACCAGACTACTAATTGAATCCATTTTTATGTGTTCGATACATATGGCAGAATTGATTAATATATGCCACAACCCGTTGTAACACGACGAAGGAAAACATATTGCGCCCTATATCCGCAAAATAATCTTCTCCGCATAATAAAATAGTACCCGTTAGTTAACTTAATAAATTAAATAGGTAATTAGACCACAAAACATTAATACAAATGGTGTAGTCTGCCAACCCTGAGTGGGTACATTTAAGAACGTCCGATTTATTCAGCAGGGGTCAATGATCAATGCTCTACTTTAGACAAGTGTTTATTATATTAAAACGATTGCGTCTCAAAATAAAATGGTTCGCATCAATCACCTATGAATGTCTATAAAAAGGCGACCCGTGCACTAATCGTAATTATGCCTTCTGTAACACGTGAACATTGTTTTGAATCAGTAATGTTAGCTGTTTCTCTGTAATTAATGATATTATCGATTGATTTGTGTATTAATTAATCAATTGGATTCGTCTGGTCACACAAACCAGTTAGAAAATGGATTTTAAATCAGATATTTTTATGATTGCATGCAATTGGAATCCAGTGACCTGTTTACTCGATGTTCCTTGTTTGGAAGCGAACGTTTCCAACGTGATATAATTCTGAGAATTATGGAGTTGATATAAGCCGATTATAATGTGTTTGCACGACAGAAGTGTGTGTATATAATTCAGTAGATTTGATGGATTCTCCCCTATGGACTTACCATGTCAAGTGCTTATTTTGGGTCTGGCATTTCCTGTGTAAGCACGTTGAGTTCTTCCTCTTAAAATCCAAAGTTTGCAACTGAGAAGAAAAAATGAACTAAAAAATAACTCCCGAAAATGTTTTTCTCTTGTAATAAGTTGAAGGAAGTTCCAACCATAGACCGTGATATTATGTAGACGGTTCATAACGAAAATATATGACAACATGCTCTTTAAATAAGAAAGAAACGCTTTGTCTGCCCCATCGTTGCCTCGTAATGAATAAGAACTATCTTGAAAATATACGGCGAAAATAAGCCTTCGCTTCAAACGTAACAGAAACATCCAGACTTCGTATGAGCGATCGAAAGGCTACGAAAATGTTATGTAAGTGAAACTTTAGAACCCGCTACTCCGAGTTAACTGTTTTTATAATACACACTTGTGTAGATTCACGTGGATGGTTTTCATCGTTATTTTTTTAAATAGTAAGTTATTGAAATGGACCAACCACATGTAAACATTTTGTAATAATACAAGGACCAAGTACTGATATACATATTTATTAGAGGCCTTGTATTGTATCCGCCCATATACCGGGTATCTCAAGACTGCTACCGAAAACGAAGCCGGGTGATAGTTTTAGAGGCAACAAACACAATGCAATTAAAAATTTCGCCTAGAAACGCGACAATTTTTTTATGATTTTTTAAATATCGTCATTTTTGGGTGGTAAATCCATAGTTTTTGCTAAAATAATAATTTAAACTCTTTTATACCTTAGAGTATTTATAAATAAAAGGGTATATACTATTATTTTAGGAAAAAATGTATTTACCACCCAAATATGGCCATCGGAAAAAAATAACAAAAAAAAAATGTCGCTTTTTTTTGCAACTTTTTCTGTTGCATTGTGTCTGAAGTCGCTTAAACTACCACCCGGCTTCGTTTTCGGTAGCAGTCTTGATATACCCTGTATATTCCACTGCAGGACACGAGCCCTCTCTTCAATCGAGAGTACGGTGGAAAGCGGTTAAGCCGTAAAGTCGACCACGCTACCCTAAGTGTACGTGGTGACTTTGCATAACGAGTGTAATTTGTAATGGGTGTTCATTTCATAATTGCTTGTTTTTGCTCGAGTGAAAGTGGAAGGTAATGATTTGATTAAAATAAATATATAGATATGTACTTCTGCCCTCGTACAGCTTGTATAATGCGAAGATACATTCATAAAGTAATAGTATTGCGGAGGGCAAACATCCCAAAAACCCGTACACGCCACACATTTACACCAGAATATCAAAGGTGAATTAAATTCTCAAACAGCACCACAGAAGCGTAGTAGACTAAAGTCTATTCCTTCTCAGAACAGAAGCTCTGTGTCCAGCAGTGTACAAACAACAACAAGATATTTAACACTAAGCAATTAGATCGTCATTTATACTATAAATTACATATTTAGATTAAATTAATATTAAATTAATAGAGGTCTTGGTTTCGAATCCGGGGTGGGGCCAAGTGATATTCAATTTTCCTGTTCATTATCAGCCCGAAGACAGGAATTAGTGCAAATATGGCGATAGGACCACCCCCTATCACGTCATGGGACGATAAAAAAACAAACACACAAGGCAAAACGGTGTCCTGGTTGTTACTAGGATAACTTATACGTGCCCGTTCTAAGAAAAAAAATTCGTGAGTTTATGTATGAATGTATGTAATTTCAATTATTGCAGTTCATGTGTACAATAAATCATAAATTATATCTTGTTCTAGGTTCAGAGAGGTTCTAGAAAAATAACTGTAAAAACAAATGATGTAACATTTTACCTAAGATCCGTGTATTTGGGTGAAGAAGCCTGAAAAGGGTCATCGTCGCGATTCGGTCGGTCGGCTCTACTGTTATAACTTCATGTAATATTATTATAGTCCCACAAACTTATCTGACCCGGTGAGAGAGTCGCTGTAATCGAATTTGGTGTTGCCATTAAAAATAGATATTGCAATAAAGTGGGTAAAGTAAGATTTTTCAATCCGATCAATAGTGTCGGGAAAATGAGTGGATCAGTTTCATCTGCATGTTTTTTTCCTTCACAAGATTCCTAACAAATCGCTTAAAGAAGTCAAATCCCTTAAATAAGTGTATCTGTATCAGCCCATACACGTCCCACTGCAAGGCACGGGCCTCCTCTGCAATCGAGAGTACGATTGAGGGTGGTTAGGCCATATAGTCCGCCACGCTGGCTTAATGCGGGTTGGTGGACTTACACAGGTAACATAGAAATTCTTATAAATCGCTATGGTATATATGCAGGTTTCTTCACGATGTTTCCTTCACTGTTTTAGTGCGTGTTTATTGACTATCAATACATGCATGACTCCGAAAAGTCAGAGGGGTGCCCTGAGATTCGAACCCACGGCCACCGTGAAATGTGGTTGTGAAATCTGGTCCATTTACCAACAGGCCACCACGCACGTAACGATAAATTTTAGTTTATGATATGAACTTACATCTATTGTACTAGTACGTACAAAGTTCTGTTTTCGTGGAATTTATTTTGTAAAGCTGACAACACCAACCTGTGGCAGCAGCTACGCGATGATACAATTTTTCGAAGGGTATTATTGGTATCTGAAGACGCTTTTCTTCCTACGTAAAATTTAATACCTGAAGTTTAACATTCCTAGCATCACTTTTTAAAGTTTTTGGCAATTTTCACTAGTTTTAAATAATGCAGGAAAAATAAATACATTGAGTAAACAACCAATGGCGGATATGTCAGCGAATGACAGGTAGATTGACAATTCCAAATGACGTCGTTGTTTCCACTTTTGGCCACCGGGTCAGATAAGTTTGTGGCTCTATAAATTGGTGTGACATTGACATGTTTTTATTACAACATAAAGTTTTATACCCGTTTGACTTATTTATTCTATCAAATAATATTATATGACTTGTCCTGAATGGCTTGTATTAAATAGATCAATTGTCAAGAATTTGATGTCTTCATATGCAATTTTGTAACTATGTCTGATTGCATATTTTTTATATATGTATATTTACGTTCAAATGAACTAACTTTGTAAATAAATACAGTACTTGATTTAGATAGATAGATAGATAACACTTTATTGTTCACCACATATTACATACAAGTAAACAGTTTACATTTTTTGAAATAGTGTAACAACTGGCGGTCTTATCGCTATTAGCGATCTCTTCCAGACAACCAAACGTACGATGGATCATCCGTTATAAGATTATATGTAATGTGGGGGGGTTTGAAAACCTAACAAATAAGAATATGTATACATTATAAATGCAAGGGTAACAAATATTATATATACCTAATCCTAATCAATAAAGTTTTAATGAACAAAAGAAATATATATATATATACCGGGTATCTCAAGACTGCTACCGAAAACGAAGCCGGGTGGTAGTTTTAGTAGCTACAAACACAATGCAATTAAAAATTTTGCATAGAAACGCGACAATTATTTTTTATGATTTTTTAAATATCGTCATATTTGGGTGGTAAATCCATAGTTTTTGCTAGAATAATAATTTAAACTCTTTTATACCTTAGAGTATTTATAAATAAAAGGGTATACACTATTATTTTAGGAAAAAATGTATTTACCACCCAAATATGGCCATAGGAAAAAAATAACAAAAAAAAATTGTCGCTTTTTTTTGCAACTTTTTCTGTTGCATTGTGTCTGAAGTCGCTTAGACTACCACCCGGCTTCGTTTTCGGTAGCAGTCTTGATATACCCTGTATATATATAATAATAATAATAATATAATTTAACCAAACTACAATTAAACATTAACAATGACTATCACGATAGGGTAGAAAGATAGAATTTTTTAACTTTGTCTTTAAAAACATTAAGTGATGGCGCTTGTCGGATTGTTGACGGTAATGCGTTCCAAAGGCGAACAGCATTAACAGTAAAAGAACTACCATAAATTGATTTACTTCTGAAGCAAAACAAATACGAACAAGACATTGACTATAAACCTTATTTATAAAATGACTTATGACCTCGTCAGACAATCATCTTCATCGGTGGTAATCGTATGGCAAATAACAATATATTAAAAACATTATATTCTAATATTAGTAGTTACTTTCAAGCAGAGTTGGGCAAAATTTATTCGAATGACGAATAACGAATAAATAAATTTTCTTATTCGTAATTCGAATAAAGAATAACGTAGGTTATTCGAACCAAAATTATTCGAATAACGAATAACTTTTTTTATTCGTTATTCGAATAAGAATAAAATAAACGAGTGAATAATTGGTATTAAAATCGGTACATATTTTATTTGAAAACGACTTTAAAAAACTAATAATCGCAACTGGACATGTATACACACACTGCATACACTATTTTTTTCTGTTATTCTTGGTGGGGAATTGTTTATAGTGAAATATTAAAATGTTTCTGTCACTAATTTATATTTGCCATTGACAGTGTGTGGTATAATTATACAAAGGGTAATGCCCATCGTGGGCTAAGCGGACAATAACAAACAGAAAAAAGATTCAATCAAATCATCATCCTAATTATTAAAGATGAAATTAACAAATATTCATTACGGCGCCAATATTACCTTCGACAAATTCTAAAATTCCTCTACCAACGCAGGGAGGTCAGGTACTAAGAAACTGAAGAAAAATTTGAATTTTGCCTAAAATTACATCTTTCCTTTAATTTGACGTGTGTCATTACTTTCCAGAATTTGATCCCTATTAGCAACATTATCGAATGATGTAATAATACAGCATGTGCTTTTTTTTTCCAAATCATTTGTTTCGATTCCTAGCTAGTCATATTGATTTATGAAAAAATCTAAGTATGCATTTTTAGTTTTCATCAAAATCGGGCTCGTAAGTCCTATGAGCATTTTTCGCTATTCCTCATAGTATCGGATTTGGCCATCCACGCCCACTTGAAAAACTCACCTGTATATCTCGTTAATAATATAACATCGTTTTTGACTCGTTCATCATTCGTAAAAGGCTTTTTAAATAAAAACAGACAAACAATAACATTATATTTTCATAATATCAACTAATCAATGGTAAGTTTACAATATTTTTATACATATAGACTAACAAAATGACACAGTTGACGTTTCATTGAATATTTTTGTTACCTTCGAGAATGATTTGTTTTATTGGATTGAATTTATTTCTTTCTAGTAACGTTAATTAATAAATGGACTCTGCTGATTACACACTGTGGCGGAGGAACATGGGAACAGTAAAATCCTAAACTAAAATAAGTATAAAGCAGCCATACATTAGCGGAGTAACTACTGGACATATTGCGAGTTAACATCGTCAATCAATGTTTCGATCAATGTTCGTTTTGCAATACAAAGCAATAAAAAAAATGTTTCATTGTCAAATTGTTAAAAAGATAAGTTTAAAATGTTGTGGATTTCTTATTTTTTCTGCCCTTAAAAAGACAATGGCATAATTTTTAATGTATTTTTCTGTTAATAGTTCTAACCTTCGCTTATTCTGAAATTAGTCCCAAAGAAGCCCATTGTAAGTTTTCGTTCTTAGACCAAGACACTATGAAAAATGGGCAACAAAAACATTATTCAGAATAACGAATAAATCATAAATAAATAATTCGTGAGGAAATTATTCACGAATAAATTATTCGCGAATGATTCATTCGTGAATAATTTTGGTGCGAATAAATTTTCATTCGAATAATTATCTAGATAACGATTCATTCGAATAATGCCCAACTCTGCTTTCAAGTCCATACAAAATTTCGTTATGTTCATTGTAAAAATTATACAAAAATACAATATAATAAATTACATTTTTATTAAACAGAAAAATCCCGTGTTCCAAAATTTACAAGTCATTAAATATCATATAAATTGAAATAATCATAAAGTGTAATAAAGGATCAAATTATTTTTTACGAGCTTCAAAACTCATTTTTTCATAATGATTAGCTCGTTATTTTGGCACACAGAAAGTTGTTTCTGTCATGAAAATGTAATCGTTACCGTTTGTTCTTTCGGTTCAAATTGGCAATGATTTATATATGTTACTGGTAATCTTTACAATGCGGCATTGTATATTTCATATATTGTATTTTCTACATGTTTTACGCATTCTATCTATTGCCTAGGCAGTGTGTAATGGACAATAATATTCATAATATTTCATACTTTGCCTGGACACCTCAGGCATTCTATAACGTATAGAATGCTTGAATTATACAAATTTCCAGTAAAATACAGGAATGTTGTGGCTTTGAAATTTTGAACTTGGCTATGCACATATAAAAAATGCATCGGTTTTAAATACAGACACTATCCGAAATATTTCGACTTTCTAACATCAGATATTATTACGGATATATCTATTTCGGATATCAGATAGTTTCGGAAAACTTCCAAAAGCTCCATAATATCCCTGTATGTAGGTAGATCACGTGGGCATTTGTGCGAGGGATTAACAAGACATGTACTGAAACTCGACTCCATAAACGAGTTTGAATACGATTTACTCCCACGTGATTGTTACGGTTTAAGTGCTAATATAATCCTTTTGGATATGTAGGTCACAGTCCATCGAGAATTGAGTAAAGAGGTGACTATTTCAAATATAAATTCATTTTTGTAGCTTCTTATGTGGTGTGGTGATCTAGTTATGGGTGTATGAACTAGCAAACAGCCCAATTGGATAATATATTTCGTGAGGTTTTTCGATTCAATCATTATGATCTTTCACTAGTAGGGTAGATCAAAATAATAAATAATTATAACAACTTTAGTAACACAAAAGAAAGCTATACAAAACACTAAAACTAAAGTACACGCAACAAAGAATTCAAAATAAAGATAAAACGCAACTGTTCGGTGCCCAAATAAATAATATTTATGTTATGGACACCAAGGGTTAATAACGTATATTTCAGTCACTGTATCAAAGGTACTAACAAAAATCATCAACCTTCAGAATTATTTAGGAGTACTCTCCGAAAAGCATCAGGGCATCAGGATGTTTTCTTAAAAAAAAATGTAGTATCTTTCCTGGATTTGAATCTATTACTTTGCAATCGCTCGCTGTTGTTATTATATTAAAATTACTGCTCTATAAAATATTAAATAGAGTTATGTAATTGGAGGATTATTCTAGTGAGTTCCCGTGATTCCAATTCCAAGTTTTACCTGCCTTAGTGAATTGAGAGTAACTCGAAATCTACGTGACTCGACAAATATAAGTTGAAACAACTCATATCACTGCATAAATAATATAATTGGACTCGTAATATGGTGGCTCGTAATCTGGTTCAATTTATATTTATAAATATTTAACTAGTATTTTGATGTTTTGTGTAGTGTACGACTGCTAATAATGAGACAAAAAATGCCTATGGCATTAAGTCCGGCTATATACAATGTCTGTATAATAAGTTAATTTAAAAAATAGGTTGGTATATTTGGAAATATATAAGTGCGTGGTGGCCTGTTGGTAAACGGACTAGACGCGACTGCCAACATGTTCATGGTGGTCGCGGGTTCGAATCCCAGGGCACACCTCTGACTTTTCAGAGTCATGTGTGTATTGATAGTCAATCACCACGCACTAAAACGGTGAAGGAAAACATCGTGAGGAAACCTGCTTACCATAGCGATTTTTAAAAAAATTCTATGGTATGTAAGTCCGCCAACCCGCACTAGGCCAGCGTGGTGGACTATATGGCCTAACCACTCTCAATCGTACTGTCGATTGTAGAGGAGGCCCGTGCCCTGCAGTGGGACGTATATGGGCTGATACAGAAGATATTTGGAAATGTTAGCAATTGGTGCAGTTTTTGAAAATGACAATATTGTATCTTTCCAGTCTTTTAATTTTAATATTATTTTTTTCAGTCAGTCAGGTCAGTGCGTGGTGGCCTGTTGGTAAACGAACTAGACGCGACTGCCAACATGTTCATGGTGGTCGCGGGTTCGAATCCCAGGGCACACCTCTGACTTTTCGGAGTCATGTGTGTATTGATAGTCAATCACCACGCACTAAAACGGTGAAGGAAAACATCGTGAGGAAACCTGCATACCATAGCGATTTTTAAAAAAATTCTATGGTATGTAAGTCCGCCAACCCGCACTAGGCCAGCGTGGTGGACTATATAGTCTAACCACTCTCAATCGTACTGTCGGTTGTAGAGGAGGCCCGTGCCCTGCAGTGCGACGTATATGGGCTGATACAGATTATTTTCATTGCGTATTATAGACAAACTAATATTCCTAAGAGACTCGTAAAGTTTTAGTACCTACTCGGTGCCAATTCACTGCGAGTCACAGCTCATCCAGGCTGACAGGAATTGCAGTAGCGAAAGCGTGTGCTAAACTAGGGCGCTCTTTGTCCTGGCATGTCCGGTGTTTCCCATAATGCGTGCGACGGTCATGAAGGGGTATTTAGTCAGTATACTGCCGGAGGTATTGTTAGGGACCCATCTCGCCCACAAGGAAGGAAGGAAGACCAGTGACACTGACTTACCCCTTTCGGACTCCCTCGGGATACGGAATAACTTAATACCTTTTCCTCTTGAATAAAAAAAGTGGATGCGTGGGTGAGAAATTGTTTAGAAGCCTTTATTTCATGACATAGGAGGAATTCTCGGAGACTTTATTGGGAACAGCAAGTATCCTTTTGTTTCTGATCTGAATGTCGTCGAACCGAAAAGATTCTCGTAATTTTCAACATGATTCACAAGATATGTATATACTCCACGGTCTAGACTATTATTATTTATTTACGAAGTGTGTCAGGAATAATAAATTCATAAGAAACGATTTATCTGATAGTATTTTGTGTTTTGCCGTGAGCAATAAAAACAGAGTGGATGAACCAATGCCCGGTGTAATGTGAATATTTATGTTTTTCGACCCATTTGAGTATGCATTTCTAAATGAGATAGTTTCAGATAAATTTATTATTTCATTTTGTCTTTTATTTTTTACTTTAACATTGAACGTAAACATGTGTACTGTGTGAGATGAGATACTATACATTGTTAACGTACGTTGTGTATTTCATCCTTCAATCTCTAAATCCTTAAATTTCTGAGAGCATTGGTCAATTACTACTTTTTAGTTTCAGCACAAATTCAACTCGGTTCTATTCTAAATCCTGTTGTCTCGCAAACAATATTCCTTTATTTGGTTTGTACAAATATTATGGATTACATTGTTCGGTATCCTAAAATTCCTAATGTTTATTTTTGCCGGATTGTCTTCATATATAAGATAAATGAGATAGAAAAATGTATTTTGTATAATCTTTTAAGAATAATATCATATTAAAATATCACTGGTTTGTATATTCATACTTGGGCCACGAAGAACTAAATAAAAAAATAAAGTGTTTTTTTTTTAAAACAACATCAAAATATTTTGTAAAATATAGGCCAGCATAATTATCCAACTTATTTAGAAAAATAAATAGTCCTATTTTAAAATCTTCAAAATGTTTCCGGTTGCGTGGCGAACAATAAAAAAGTAGGCCGATCACTCCGCAAAAGTTATTGTGAGGTAAATTGAAATAAATGTGTATCCCTCACTCACTATACAACTATATTTCCTGTATATTATCTTTTGTACCAATGCCGTCTGTAAAATCTATTTTCAAACGAAGGCAACGGAATAACCTGACTTTTCGCTGTTTAATTGCGACGTACTAACTTGGCTAATGTAGTAGACGAAGGCCGAGGTCGCGTATCTCATGCTATTCCGCGATGATATTTAATTTGTTTTTTTTAAATGCCGGAAGGAAAGGCGTTTTCTCAAGTCTCTGTAACAAGCGAGGTTACATAGCTGAGTGTCAACAGATTTGAATTATTTTCATCGCTGGCTTGATGGTTGTTATCAATGAATCTTTCATTGCTTCTCGCTTTGGTTTTATTCGATCCACATCGGGATAAAAATTTAAAATTTGTTTTTCGTCGCTTACCCCTCTCTGGCGGGTCGTTGACTTGGTGAGGGGGAATGCAATGCCAATAACCCCGCATAATAAGTCTTATTTATAACTGCGATATTAAGGTATGCTTTTTATTAACTAGGATTAGGTACCTATTTTTAACCAATCTTAAATACGGTCAGTAGAAAATGCTTGGGTCATTTGGGGAAAGTGATTTACTAACTTAATGGAATTCAATGAGATACAGAATACACTATTACTTTTTTTAAGGTAGGTTAAAGGATAAAAGATCTCTGTAAGAAAGTGATGTTGGAAGAATTAGCAAATGGTACGCGACTCATACTACCACATATTGGCATAAAGTAAAGGTTCATATCGATTTTTATCGACGAATAACTAAGCGTCTTAGTTCCTAAGTCAAATATAATAAGAATATCTGGCTTCCCCAGTAATCCTCTTTAAGTAAGTCTTCTTCCTTAATTTGAGGATTAGCCTCAACCTAATACATTTTATACAAAATATTAAATTAGTATCTAAAATACCTTACGAAAAGACTCATTATTTTCCTTATCATAAAATGTTTAAAAAACTTTATCGAGGACTATGCATCATTTAGTAATCCAAATCTAGTTATTATACATTCTACTGCAAGAACACAATTAAGAGAGGTTGAGCTATAATCCTCAAAGCTGGTAATGCGTGTTGGCGGACTACACATGAACATGACAAGAATTGTAGGATAATCTACAGTTCTTTGTCAGCCCATATACGACCCATTGCAGGGCGCAGGCCTCATCTACTCACAATGGTGACTACGGTTGACAATCGTTAGCCCGTGTAGTCCATCAAGCTGGCCTAATGCGGGTCAATGAACTTTACATACCGTAGACACTTTTTAAATTTGCTATAGTATGCAGGTTTCCTCTCGATATTTTCCTTTACCGTTATAGTGTATGTTTATTGGCTATTAATACACACATAACATCAGTTATTTTCATTAAACTCCTTTGACCTTTTCAAGCACTTGTTTACTAAATCTTGGTAACCTAGTAATGAAGCTGATGAAGGTTCGAACTTGATGCAATATTGATTGATTGGGTTATTAGCGTGGCAGACTGCAAATATAACCAGTGGTTCCACGCCACACCATGCCATAACACGTGTCTAACGCAAACAATACCGACACGTGAACACTCAACATTTAGTGTACCCTAACGAAGTGAAAACCTTTCACATGTCTGTCTGCTTGTGGGGATTAAATTTTGTATGGCATTTTAGTCGATTACAGAGAACTTTAACGCTAAGAAAATGTGAGGAAACTGTTTATATGGAAGCTTTAAGAAAGAAAAAAGAATTTGCAAATGTGTGTAAAATCTATTTAGTATATCTAGGTATGTGTGGAAAATGTGTTAAACTGAGGCAAATAATTAGGTTCTCTTAATAATAGAGAAGGTTCATGGCCCGAAGTAGAACATATATAGTCTAATATAGATGAATTTAATAATAGGTTGTAGGTGTTAGGTATCGAAACGTCACGATGTTAAAAAATAAAAATAAAATAAACCAAACTCGCGATAAAATCCGTAAGTAATGGTTTTATTTAAATGTTAGGTATGACCTTAACGTTCAAAGGTCTTAACATTCATTAGAGACAATCTTTCACCCACGCACCTCTGTAATTCTTGGAAGATAGTATTAAAAGAAAATACGAAGACTAAAAGAAGAAAGAAGTTGTAATTAAATAATAGTAAGCTTCCGACAGGCAAGCCTTAGAACTGGATGCAAACCGCTTCCAACAAATCTATTTAACGATCCATAGTGGAGGCCTATGTTCAGTAGGGGACTTCCTGTAGCTGAAGAGACAGAGAGAGAAAGATAGCGAGGGGAGCCTTGTAGTTTATAACCTCAGACATCTCAATCCAATGTTTGGTTGTAGAGAAGTCCCGTGCTCAAAATTATGTGATTATCTTAAGTGTTGTAGAATTACGGAATTCTCTTAAAAATATGCTTATCCGCTAGATCTCAACATCAATCATTTTTACAACCACTGTGTATCTACGTAGATCATTTTTCAGCGTAACATGAAAACTAAATATTGCCGTTCTTGCCAGTGTTATGGTACACCATTTCAATAAAATCTGTCGATGACGCACTTCCTCTTCAATATTTATTAATGGCGTATATCAGACCTCTTTGATAATCGGTGGGTACTTCTGCTACATGGCAGAGATTTCCTGTGGCCGAATTACGCACCAGTAACTAATTTATTTTTAAATTCATTATATTTCTATTGAATTTCCCGATTTTAGCAACAATAAGAAATCTTTCCATTAGTATACTCGGCTTATAACTGTGTTAAAATTTATGATAAAATCATCATTACCAAATTGATTAAGTTCTCTAGTACTTTGGTTGTAATCTTTCTCCAGTAATCTAGGTTATAATTAGAAAAAGAAGAAGTAAGTGCGAAGAGTGAAGAGGCATCTTACCAGGCCGGCATAATTGTATCTATTAGCATGGGACTGCCGTCTGATGCCAATGGATACTCTGCCTGGGCGGCATTTGCGCTTACTATCAGGTGCAATGTGGCCACTATGCCGGGCCAGAATAAAAATAAAGAAAAAAATTTTTTGACACATTTTTGGCAATAAGTAAGTGAAGATTAGGCGTCTGGAAATCCTTCAGGATATCATTTTACAAACTACCGGGTGCAGTGCAGGCGCTTTGCCGAATCAAAACAAGGTATATACCCGTACCTAAACCTATCTTTGAACGTACGACGAATGCAATAGTTCAATACCTAAAACATTGAAATCTATTCTCAAAACCCCGTGTTGCTCCTAAAACCTAAAATAGATGATAACAATTTCGATTTAAATTTAATACTGACAATATAGACGAGTAGATCTGCGTACAAAAGCCGTATGTATTAAATTCAGTAGAAACGTGCGGACAGCATGGTAAACGTGTACTTGTTGCTCAACTGTTAAGCAGATTGTTGCGGTAAAGGGATTTGGATCAAGAACGTGCCAAACGTATCCTATCATTATTCGTCCCTGCCTCATGTACGATCGATTTATGATATTAATATTTGCAATTCGAAGACTGTTTAATAGGATCATCCTTGCCAAGGCAGGAAAGCGCCGCGATTTGTTATAATGTTGGTTGGTAGGCCAGAGAGTGGCTGACGCTATTTTCACATATATACAAATTATGCCTTTTTCCCAGAGGGTTCAACTAAGACACCCACGTTTCGTATGTGTTTCTTCCTACGATATGATAGCCTATCGCTATTTTTATCTTGAAGAAAGGTATGCCTCGCATGACATATGTATCGACCATTATAATGGAGAATGGGAAGATTATGATTGGAAAAATGATTATAATTAGTATGTGAATTTGTACACACAAATATGTCTAAATATATTCATACCCAATAGTTATGTTTATATTATTATGAGGATATTTGTGGCTAAGGCCTGCAGTGATGATCGTTATTTTTTCTTGTGATAAGCAATAATATTTATCATAATCTATATTTATACTAATATTATAAATAGGAATGATTTGATTGTTTGCATTGAATAGGCTCTGAAACTACTGGAATAATTTGAAAAGTTCTTTCACTATTAGAATCTTGCAATATTCCTGATGAATATAGGTGGTATCATATTTTCAATAAAGTGTATCTGCACCCGGCTAGGCCTTTAATCATTTATATAAACATCAATATGCTTTGTAAGGCTACCCTGTATATTCCATTTTATTTTCACGATAACTTCAAACATCCAAATTGCAGAATTTTGTTTTGTGTTCAAACAAATTCCTTTCGTTTGAAAACGAGCGCGGAAACAATTCATAAAACGTTGATTAGGTCATGTTAATATTGTTGGGTGTTTAACGTCTTTGTTCGTTTAGTGGTTGAAGCATCCGCGCGTGATTGTGGGCGGTGCTATAACAATTTCCGTTCCTTTTAAACTTTCATATATTTTCGCGAACGCACAACCCAGTTTAAGTGCATTGTAAAGCGAGTGAATTGGACAGTTCTAATATTAGTCGCCTTTGTTGTGGATACCATTTAAAAAGACGTATGTTATGTACTTATTTATTCACTGTGACTGAAAATTTCAACCTTTGATACGACTTCAGTTTATACATTAGGTATACTAGTTTGTATGGTAGCAAAACAGAATGTCCGATATTGGATAATGCTTCATAAAATTTGAGGTCAGGCCGGCCATAAATTTATTATCAAAATCTCACAGCAACATGGATAATGTAAAAATATTGTTCCAAAACAACCTTGGTGTCGGATAAGGGCAGTAGGTCATAAGTCTTTGATACAGCTCATCCATCCATATAACTAACAAAGCAGCGTCTGTGGCGCAGTTGGTTAGACGTCGATTGTGAAAAGGGAGGCCGGGAGTTTGATACCCGCACAGTGACAAACTTATTTATTTATTTATTTATTTATTTATTTATTCTTAACTGCACATAAAGAGGACAACATTAACATATAATATAAAATAAAAAGTACAGAAGGCGGTCTTATCGCTCTAGGCGATTTCTTACAGACAACCTTTGGATGGATACGAGATAAGGAGAAGAAGAGAGGGGCAGTCTAGGAAATAAAGGAAACAAGCTCCAGTAAAATAAGAATTATAGACGAATTATTTATAATTAATATTATATATAATATATATTCATATATATATACACACATATACACATACATACATACATACATACATACATACACACATACATACACATATACAACTATGATTATGCATAAACACTTATAAATACTATAAATTGCCTGTAGGCTTATTTTCTATATGTAGAAACTATACTTCTCGGTCTGTAGATTTAGTGAGAGAGATAGTAGTCTTTCACCATTTTTTTAAACGATACCAGTGTTTGAGCCTGCCTTACTATAGTTGGTAACTCGTTCCACAGTCGTACAGCTTGGACTGCAAACGACTTATCTGTGAAAGTTGTAGTGTGCAACGGCATTCTCAGTTTCAACTTACGTGTGATCAACAGGTATTTGTTTCGGGTCTAGGTGTTTCTGAGACTGACAAGGCTCTCGTAGTTTCTAATTTGGTCGACTCAATACTTTAATCTTACTGTGGTGTCAGGACTGTGTATTATGATTTGTATCACTTGTTTTATTTAACTGTTCTGTGTATTAATTTACTCGTACAGCGCTTCTATCACCGGCTTAAATCACAGTCCGCTGTTGAACCTTTACTCTACCTCTGCGTGTCTGAGCTAATAATTGTATTGACTAACTTTTGAGCAAAATTTGCCAGTAGAGGTAGGTCAAAGAATGTTAATTTTGTTTTTTAAAAGAATAAAATGCTGTGCTAAAAATCTGAATTTAAAAACAATGAAAAGTCTGACCAATACGCAATACATATTATCTGAACGATCTTACTACTCTTAAGGTAAATAAATTATTACATATAAAGCATAGCCCATGACCATCAGCTATATAATATCTTATTTTGCAATCAGCATATTTGATTCAAAGATGTTTTTTTCTTTTTAGCTATGTTTTCATGACATTCTACGCATTAAGTAATGTATATGTTTTATTGTAGTCTATACTACAGTGAAGTTCGTGGTGGACTGTTGGTAAACGGACTAGACGCGACTACCAACATGTTCATGTTGGTCGCGGGTTCGAATCCCAGGGCACACCTCTGACTGTTAGGAGTCTATGTGTATTGATAGTCAATCACCAAGTACTGTAACGGTGAAGGAAAACAACGCGAGCAAACCTGCATACAATAGCGATTTCTAAGGCAGGTAAAGTCCTCCAACCCGCACCTACCTACACCTACCAAGCTGACCTAGCAGCGTGTTGGACTACATGGCCTAACCACTCTCAATCGTATTCATGATTGTACAGGAGGTCCGTGCCCAGCAGTGGGACGTATATGGGCTAATACATAAATACTATAGTGTGGGACGTTATTATCAATGTTGTGTACATAACTACATGACTCGTGGGAGTGTATGTGTACAAATCTGATTATATTATGTACGGAACAGTTTAAGCGTAAATAGCATACCACCGAGACATTTGAAAATTGATCCTATAATTATTGTCTTCTGACCTTTCGCCATAGAGTGATTATTATATCGTGGGTGCATTTACAAATACGAAATCCTATTACATTATTTATTAGACTAAGGCAGAAGCGCGATACATTATACAGGGTATATCAAGACTGCTACCAAAAACGAAGCCGGGTTGTAGTTTAAGCGTGTGACGTTGTGAGAGTAGTCGGCATAAATCCTATTGTCTATGCCAATCAACGCCTCCGTTGCGCTGATTGGTTGATTCAATCTTTGACATCTGTCAAATGTGACGTGCGAACTGTCATCGACGCTCGCTTAAATACGCGTGTGACGTCGCTCGCGTCCTCTTTCTATAACCTGAAAGCCGCGTGCTACCACGCGTCTTTCCGAACCCGAACTTCAGAAACAATGCAACAAAAAAATTTTGAATTAAAAGCGACCATTTTTTTGTTACATTTTTTATAGGGTCGTATTTTTGTGGTAAATACATTTTTTCGTAAAATAATAGTGTATACCCTTTTATTTATAAAGACTCTAAGGTATAAAGGAGTTTAAATTATTATTTTAGCAAAAACTATGGATTTACCACCGAAAAATGACGATATTTACTACAAATTTCACAGATAAGTCGTTTGCAGTCCAAGCTGTACGACTGTGGAACGAGTTACCCACTATAGTAAGGCAGGCTCAAACACTGGGATCGTTTAAAAAAATGGTGAAAGACTACATCTCTCTCACTAAACCTACAGACCGAGAAGTATAGTTTCTACATATAGAAAATAAAACCTACAGGCAATTTATAGTATTTATAAGTGTTTATGCATAATCATAGTTGTATATGTGTATGTATGTATGTGTATATATATATATATATATATATATGTGTGTGTGTGTATATTTATATGAATATATATTATATATAATATTAATTATAAATAATTCGTCTATAATTCTTATTTTACTGGAGCTTGTTTCCTTTATTTCCTAGACTGCCCCTCTCTTCTTCTCCTTATCTCGTATCCATCCAAAGGTTGTCTGTAAGAAATCGCCTAGAGCGATAAGACCGCCTTCTGTACTTTTTTATTGTATGTTATATGTTAATGTTGTCCTCTTTATGTGCAGTTAAGAATAAATAAATAAATAAAATAAATATTTAAAAAATGATAAAAAAGAATTGTCGCGATTCTTAGCAAAATTTTTAGTTGCATTGTGTTTGTAGTCACTAAAACTACCACCCGGCTTCGTTTTTGGTAGCAGTCTTGAGATACCCGGTATATTACCTAAGTACTGGTGGTACATCTCTTATTCTCTTATGTGTGAGACGCCGCCTTCGCAGATACTGAATTGGCGATTTCTCCCGCCATAAAGGTGCTGTCGTGTTCAGCTTTGAAGAAAATTGTGGCCAGTATAACTACTAGACATACTTAATGAAACTTAACATCCGTCTCTGGATGACGAGCGCGGTAGAATACCAAGCATTGGTTTCTAATTCGTGGCGTTGTTTGGTTTTTCTCCTGTTCATGAGCGCTCGTATCGTTTACCATCAGAGGAATGGCAAGCTCGTGTCGCCATTCATCGCTATACTAAGTACGTAATACGTACTCGTATGAATCGTGATTTTCTATTCGATCTCCAAACATATTCGTGTGGTTTTAAAACATAAAATCAGTTTATTATATTGGTATATTCAAAAATATCGACTATGATATGGATGAAAAAACTTACCCTGGGGGATGCTAAACTTATGTTGGTTCAGGCTTTTGAAAATAGTACAGCTATTATTTTTCTTAAATATTTTCCTATAATTACATTGTGTAAAATTATTTCTTTGCAATAAATGAATAATGGCTTCTTACATTTGCGCACACGCCGTAATGTAATCAAAACGTTACGAAGTTCAAAAAAACCAAGTTCGCTATAAAATCCTTAGTAATTCGTTTAATATTAATGAACAAATGAATATTTATCTAGAATACAAGTAGGTATGCCAAATAGATTCAGAAACTTGTCACATCTAGAAGATGACGTGTCAACTTATTTTCCGGACGTTTCATTTCAACTGTACTTATTTACTAAATAGGGCGAACATATCACATTTTATATTCTCTGACAGCAATAGAAGGCGTTCCACTGAAACAATTTGGGGCAGGAGGCCATCATTTCACATTCCAACTTACATTTTAATGTACTGGTAGAAGTTAAATATTAGACTTTGTCATTAGTCATAATTATAAGATGATCAAGTAATTTTATTTATTGCAATCAATGGTGAGGCGAGCATGCCGTTCGTCTGATGGTAAGCAATATAGCCACTCATGAACAGTAGCAAAACCAAACAACACCTTGAAGTACAAAGCAATGCTTGGCATTCCACTGCTCTCGCCATCCTGAGGCATAAGATTTAAAGTCTCAATATGTCCAGTAGTTACTCTGGCTACAGTATCCTTCAATCCGAAACACAACAATGCATTTAAACTGCTGTTTGGCGGGAGAAATAAACATTGCGCTGGTACCCAGGCAGACTCTAACGTATGAGAGATCTACCACCAGTAAAATGCTGGCTAGTAACGGTCATGTACGTCAAAATATACGTATACGACCTAAATGATAACTTACATACCTGTGTATATTAGTGTATTTTTTATCAGAATACAATTTCAAAAGCTGCGGCTAAAACGCGTGGGTAACTGTAGGTGTTATATTATCTTAAAGTTCACCAAGATGCTGATAGGCTTTCCAATTATTTTCTTAACACTAAAGGTTAATGCCACTGACTAGAATTAATGTTCTTGTAAACGTTGTTCATGGTCTGGAGATGGTGAAACAATTATATTACCTTTCGATTTAGTCAATGTGCCTTAGCCCGATATGGCGATAGGCTCGCCACCTATCACATCGTGGATCGGAACATACAAGGCGAAATGTGGGTGCCCTCGCACCTCTGCCTACCCCTTCTGGGAAAAAGGCGTGAGTTTATTTATGTATGTTCGATTTAGTTATAAATGTTATTCTCAGTGTAAAATGTGTGGTTAAGCTATTGGGTGACCTTATCAATATACCCCGTTTACTTTAAGTTACCATTTATCTTAAGTCTCTCGTAGTTCCTGATACCCACGACACAAGACTCGATCTTAATGTGGGGTCAGGACTATGTATGTGACTGTTGGGTGTTATTTATTTATTTATTTATATCTTGGTGAATTAAGAACGATGTTTTCAGAGAGCATTATTTTGAGAACTTTGGTTAAGTCAGTGATTACCCTGATCGCAGTCTCTCACGTACGTGGCTTCACAAATTCTTATTATGTGCTCTACTGCAGGTGGATATAAAGCCAAATTCATTTATAAGTATCTGTATTACTTATTTTTGCTTATTTAATATTTATGTTTAATTAGTATTATTTATTCGAGCTTTCATTAAGACTGCATTTATACTTTGTTGTTTTATACAGCAGCCTCTATGGGGCAGTTGTTAGACGCTGGCTGTGATACTTGGGGCTGTGGATTCGACCCCCGCATTGAGAAAAATATTTGTGTGATCCACAGGTATCTGTTTTGGGTCTGGATGTTTGTGAGACTGTACAGTCGCTCGTAGTTCCTGATACCCACGACCCGGGACTCAATCTTAGTGAGGGGTCATTTGTGATTGTTGGGTGTATTTATTTATTTATTGTCTCTAGATACTTTTACATTAATTGTCTTTTGTGTACAATAAAGAAGGGCGGGCATGTCTCGGCTTCCCTGTGCTATAGTTAAAAAAACCTATAAAGGACTATATACAATCAAATAACTTTATTGTTATCACAATTATAAATGTGATGTTAGCTAATACCGCCCCGCCAAAACCAAACCACCATATTGACATGATCACCCACCTAGCCTGCCAGCCAAATGATTGAGCGGGTGTGTCAATAAAAGCCATAGCCATACCATAATAATATTATTCGATTGCGATTACAAAAACTCTGCCGGTTTTCATTCTGCCATTTCACAATACTAAAGTATAAACTAGAATAATATAAAATTACAAATGTAACAAAGATTATGAGCGAAAATATTTGGAATTCATATGAGTGGTCATCGTGTTGCAAGAACCCAGCTGTAGTGGCTTGCTAATATTTATTGGCTCGTAAACACATAGTCTGACTGCTGGGCGACTTGTAAAATGGACAGTGTTGCAATCATTGAATGAATATCATTGACAAAGAGTACACACAAGTCACCTGTTTCACAATTTTATGAATGAATTTCTGTTATATATATTGTTTTAGCAAGCCGGATTAGCAAGTTGAAGTGGCAATGGGCCGGGCACATAGCGCGGAGAACTGATGACCGATGGGGTCGGAAAGTACTCGAATGGAGGCCGCGTAGCGGAAAGCGCAGCGTAGGACGTCCACCAACAAGATGGTCCGACGACCTGGTAAAGGTCGCGGGACGTCGCTGGACACAGGCTGCCTCCAACAGGTCTCTGTGGAAATCATTGGGGGAGGCCTATGTTCAGCAGTGGACTTCCTTTGGCTGATGGATGGATGGATGATATTGTTTTATTTGTAAAAGAAGAAACATTTGTGATTTTAATAATGAAATCCGTTTTTACTGTTTAACATATTTTATCATTTTCAAAACAGTTGCGTTATAATGCGTCGTGGTTGGTAGGGAACAGAGCATTTTCCTCAGTAACTTTTTTGTACATTTATTATACTTTTGAAATGGTCATAATTTTGAATATGGCAATAGTAAATAAGAAATAACATTTCCCACCTGATGGCAATTTGCGCATTACGCTTGTACAACAGAGCTCCGAGAGCAATTATTTATTTTTGTACTATTTCGTTGATTCATTTACATGATATATGTCAATTTTAAAGTACCCTCTCGCACAATATACACGTAGAATACAGAAAATAAAAAATAAATATTCTATAATTTCTGAGAGTTGTGCCACTGAGAACAATACGGGCTATTGAAAACTTTTTCACTAGAATAAACATATTTCAATAATTGTATTCTAGGAAATCGATTCGATTCCGTTTATTATTGTTTATATAAATATTCATTTCTTATTTCTAACGATTCACAGAAAATAAACGCACACTATATCATTGAACAGGAACTAAATTCAATTACAAATGATGAGAACGTAAATATTTTTTATTTGCTATTATTTAAAACAGATTTCCACCAATTCTCATTAACGAACGTCCGATTTACTAAATATTTACAATTTATATGAATCACTGAGAAGGTCGATTTACTATAAAAAAGCCTCAGGGCCCTGTCTCTAACGAATGTAAAGTATGAATAGAAGTTTGAAATTCAAAATGTTTGTTTAATATGTAAATATTAATAATAATTGGAACTGTGATAGTCATTTCTGCACATGGATTAATACCGAAGAGCTCCGACCAATATTTTCAGAGGTTCTCAATGGGCCGTTGGATCAAAAATCAGATTCAAAAGGCAGTATTGCTTGGTTAACGCACGTATTAAGAGGAGGTTCATCAGTTTGGCGTCCGAACCAGCAGTAGCTTGAGTCCTTAGCTTCGTTATCGAAGGGTAATTTTTTAATTATTTTTGTATGTATTTTGTTATTTTGTAATTTGTAAATAGGTTTAAAAATGTTTAAGAAAAAAGAAATAAAGGCAATAATAATTGTAACTGTGAACTCGAGAAACTCCAGATCGCTGTGTAACTGTCTGCTCCACTACATACATCTGTCTGTAACCTCGTTCGCTCTAAATTGATTACATAACACCGCGAGAGTGAATTTTTTATGAATGGAATCTGGCGTAACATTTGTTTTCTTTTGCAAATATTATATTTTAATATAGACCTACATCTTGATGAATTATATTCCTCATGGCCTTGGTTAATAGTTCAGTAATGGGACGACCGATGATGGATTTTTAGATATACTAATCTAGCAAATTTGAAATCTGGGCCGAATGTGATCATGAAAGAGAGACTATTTAGAAATTATGTAATCTGGAAATTTGTAATTGCCGAAGTTTCAGAAAACCGGGTCAGGAGCGATAAGTAAGTCAATGTTAGAACTTTTAGTGTTATGATTCGCATTCAGACATGTTATTACTGAGCTGAAGTAAGAAGCAATTATTTTACATAACACAGGGGAATTCATTTTCAACTTGAGCGCAAAGATAAATTATTCGGAATATTTGAAATCCATTAGAAAGTAAGATAGTCAGGACTTGTACCTTTTTAATCGATTTAATATTGTGATACTATTATTCGACTATCCCAACACTTCACTTCACATATCTCATTAGGAAAATATATTGTATAACTTGATATTTAAATATAATTTATGACCGCTAACCTGTTTCCCATCCCGGGTGGTCATAATAAACTAGATTAATGAACGAAGAATTTTCCGCTCTTGTCCGCACTGAAGATATATTATCCGACATGTTATTCTGTATAATCTAAAAATAAGTAACCTTTGCATTCTCAAGCCACCAAAGACAAATAGTAAATATAATAAAAGCAATTATCTCTGGTTTTACGGTTTAATGGCCCCACTGCCAGATCATTAGGAAGCATCTCACTGAAATTTTAAAAGCCGGTGTGGCCATGAAAAATATTTTTGTAGAACCATCAATCTGGCGCGATCGGTTATTATCTGCCCTTTAGTACTGAGTATGTCGTCGTCGTGACAGTTCGCGACACTAATGTCGATTGTGTCGGCAGTCGCCCTAGACATGCGGAAGCGTTAAAATAGGGTCACTCTGTTTCGACACTTGAAGAGTTTACGCTCTTGTGAAACGCAGACTTAAATTTGTCTGGAAGAATTAGCAATTACGATGAATACTCTAAGACTGAGTTAAACGAATGTATAATGGACAGTGATCGCAAATGGAGATATGTACAGTCAGCAACATAAGTCGCTGAACACTTCACATTTTTTGATAACATTTTTATGAATTAAAATTTGTACGTACTTCTCTGTAGTCGTAAAATATAACTAAGTAAAGTCATCTATGCCGAGAAGTGCCATAAGATATTGAAAATAATTATTATTTTAGATGATAAGACAATTCCAAATCTCGTGACTGTGTAGCGACTTAAGTTGCTGACTGTACCTAAGGGGAAAGAGAATTAAAAGGGGAGGTTGAATCGCAACTTAAATAGAATTGAGGCATAGGTGGATTCAGCTGGAGAGGCAACGTTGAAGGTTAAAGAAAAGATGGAGATAACAACAGGAATGGAAGCGGACATAGACGTAAAGTTGATCGTCGACACTAAAATGAAAGCGAAAGTGGAAACGAAATACATAATCATAATTGAACAGCAACATTTTCTATGAATATCTACCCAAAATCCCGATATATCGTTTTATAACCACCATTCATAAAGATCATGATGCAAAAATATTACGCCACATACCAATTCCGATAAACGTCAATATAGCCTTCATATTTAGCCATAAAGTAAGCCACTTATCACATTTATTTTCGGCGTCCCATATATTTTAATCGCGATAAAAGCTACTACCATATGTTATTTGACATATAAACTCACGCCTTTGTCCCCATGGTGTATAAAGAAATTATAGGAAGTGAAGTGCTCCGTGCTGAGGACAAACCCTTTTTCTTTCCTTAACAGTAATTTATTCTTTCATGCACGCACGTTGATTCTTACTATTCACATATTATTTAGCCCTTACACACACGCCTTTCATTTGGGTTTCATAACGCTTTTATCGACGCCTTGACTAAAATCTTATTCTTATTCTACACCAAAATTTTTTTTTTCAGTTTATATGAAAATCTTCTAAATATGGTCAAGCAACCTGAGCATTCCTTTTTAATATCACTACGTTATCTACAAATGTATAAATTTCCCTTATCATATTATCTTTTAATGTGAAACTCAATCGATTTTTTTACACATACTTTTAAACACTCCATCTTACTATACTAATTAGTTCTCATGTTTTTTCAGCCATATCTAGTAAGAGCTACATAATGATCGAAGGGGTTTACTGTCACGAGCCAAAAACACTAATACAAGTGGCAACACGCCTCAATACATCGAGGCGTATTAAACAGCTTTTTGTAAGCATAAGTGATTTGGGCAATCATCTTTATGCGCAAACACGATAAAAATACTTTACAGGCAGAAATTACGAAAATCAACAGCCTATGGACTGTTGATTATACTCGAGTTGTGAAACGCGAGATTGCGGGTACGATCTCCACACTGAGATAATTATTTGTGTGAACCACATTTATTTGTTTCAGCTCTTGGTGTTTGTAGGACCGAAAAGTCTCAAGCTATTATCTGATACACATGACACAAGATTCTATCTTAGTGTGTTCAAGACTATGTATGTGACTGTTTGGTGTATTTGTTAAACTTAGATCTGCATTAAGAATTTCCACAACCTGTTTGAAACGGCCAGCGTGCGATGACTTCCTACACCCTTTATAAAGTCGCCTGGCCACCCTGAATCAACAGATGTGGTAATGTTGATCTACGCATGAAAATATTGCTTGGTTTTTAATTCTTAATCCGTCTTAAAACTGTATGAAATATGAATAATCTAATTGCAACACATATTGAGTTTTGAGATAAATTGAAATCTCAGGTATCAATCGTGTATATTTTTAAAAAGGTTAATATCGAACTGTCACGTTCTTTCTGCAACAGAATCCTCGTAAATGTAAACCAACAGAAGAAAATTGTGACCTAAATTTAGACATAGAGTTGTCACGGAACTAAGTAGTAATAAAAACGAATAGCAGGCGAGCCGGAAATTTCATTTCACGAACTTACTTAGCCCCTGTAATAAGTTGCAAAACCACGTTTTTAGTTAAGTATTTAGATGGGATATTTAGATGGGATTAGGAAATATAGGTACGTAGCATTTTAATCGCGAGTTTTGCTAGAAAATCCTAAACATGATTGATGATGATGGCCAAAAGTGCATAATCGTAAATATATTATTATATTAAAGGCAATTTATTATTTATTTCGTTTTGTATCTTTGAAACGACCTTTGAATTCAGTTTGAGTGAAGAGACAAATTATTAGATATTTATTTACATATGGTTTATTGGACACCAAAATGAAAGACGCTAACAAAACACTTAAAAACTAAAGGAATGGTTACAATATGCGGCCATATTGCTAGCTGCGGTCTCTTCCAGCCAACCTTTGGATAGACTGGATTATTGTAATATTTAATTCTGGGATAGTGCAAATAGTGAGAGAAAAAAATGATATACATGCTAACAATAGAAAACTAACAATAGTTTTAGCGAGCCAGATTATAAAATGCCATAATTCTAAGAAACCATACATTACCAAATGAAAAATTTAACGAGATCAACCCGTCATTTTTAAAACGACCAGTTCTTTGATCTGACCTGGCAACTTCTTGATATAAAAACTTGTCTTCAGCGCCATAAGGTTACCCGTTCTATATAACTGGATATAGTAAATATGTGTAGCCTACAGATGTCCGCAATTGAAAATTTATTGGTTTTGAAATGATAAAATCGAGAATATAATGAAATATAGGTCAATGTAGGAAAGAACAAGAAGCCGTTGTCCTCATCAGACGCGTGGAATAATTTTTCAAGATATTTATAACTGTCACCTCGTTGTTCTTTGAATTACATTAAATTCTTTCAAAAACATTTCATTTTCCACGTTCATATCTAATCATTATTTTATATAAAATACTATTTAAAACTTAACAAACACATAGGCTAAGATGACAGAAAATAAGATTCCTTGAATTGATGAATGCGTCCATTGATGAATGTAATTCCATCTTTATTTACAATGTTATGTCTGTTACAAATTAATTTTCAAGTATATTTTTTTTAATAAAACACTCATTTTATTGACAACAAGTTAATTAATGAACCAACACAAAATAATTTTGTAAAATAAAATAAATACATACACTCTACATCTATATATACTCTCCCATACATAAACCTGATCCCCACATTAAAATAAATTAAGTTTTGTGTCGTGGATAAAAGAAACTGCGGGAGACTTTTCAGTCTCACAAACACCTACATCGAGACAAACAATTGTGGGCCAAACAAGGATTTGTCTCGCTGCGAGGATCGAACCCGCGACCTCTCGTCTCAGTCAGCGCCTAACCAACAGCGCCACGGAGTCTATCAACATTAAAACTTTAGGATGAAGATCTTAATAAAATTTAAGTGTTGCCCCAGTCATTACTACTAATTTTATGTACTCCCAGGGTTAAAATAACAAAAAAAGCACAGCTGATCTGTTGAAACGCGAGCAACAAAACCACAATATATCAACCCGGAAGAAACCGTCACATGTGTCCGAACATTGCGCAAGGAGCAGAAAATGTTCGACATACATACTGAATGGACACCCGTGCTCTCATTTTGCTAAACTTTTCTATTTTTGGTACAACTATTTGTGTTGCTCAAGTTTAAATTCCAGTGGTCGTGGGTCCCCATAGTCGCGCTTTAAAGATTCTTGTGGGCTCTTTGTCAAGCACTGTCATGGCATTTAATTTTAAAATATATTTTTGTACTAGTAGGTACTTTGCTCTCTATTCCCACTTTTACATTTCTCCTCTTCTCCATATTTTTTTACATTACATCGTCACAGTTCTGTTTATGTAAATTTGTATTTATATTATATAAACAAAGTATACACTAACTAACGACTGGTTTACTTTTTATATCGCGCGTAAATAAAGTATTTAGTTTCCTAATAATTACCACTTTAAATTTTTTTTATAAATAAATACAAAGCACGAATAATAGGAATTAACAAAACATTGATCACGTGAGAATCGTTTCAAAGTACAAAAAACATTCACCCCATCCTTAGTCAGCATTGCTATGCTGGTTTACATAATTTTAAATTAAATTTATTATTACAAACCGTCTGTCAATGAAACACAATGTAACATAAACGTGCTTTATTGCGCAATGAAAGGAATCTTAAACATAAATAAACGGCTTACGTACTACATTTTAGTGCATTTCTCTTTCTCTCGTAAATTGTTATGTATATGTGTTTTATTTTAAGATTATATTAAATAACAGAAACAGAATTGGACGCTCACAATGCGTAACTTCTTTAGATCGGATCTGTAAACAACGGTAATTCCATTGTGAACACACCGGTACAAAAGAAACAACTTTTATATACAAGAATCCATTTTATTCACATCCCTATGAAGTTTTCTCTCTTTGTATCTGGTTTCCTAAGAATACATAAATTTCAACATCGTTATGGAAGACATCATAATTATTTTATGAATACAAATTTATGTTTGTTAGTTCGTCCTTATTTCAGGTAATAAATCGACGTACTTTTTTTAAAGAGATATTTCATGAACCAGGAAATTACATAAGTTAAACTTTTGCTCAGAAAAATAAACTACTTTATAGTGTATGTATAATTGCATACATGTTATACATAAACTCACGCCTTTTTCCCATAAGGGGTAGGCAGAGGTGCCAGGACATTCATATTTCACCTCATATGTTCCGTCCCAAGATGTAATAAGCCGCCAGCCTATCGCTATTCGCCATCTAATATGAAAAACCAATATCACTTTGTCCGACCCGGGAATAAAACTTGCGACCTCAGCTTTGTAATCGTACCACTACACCACGGAGGCAGTCGGCACTTTATAGTGTAAAACTTATTTTTGAGCATAAATTGCTCCAATTTATGTGAACTGAAATATCAAAGATTATTAGGTGAATGAGACGAGATTATGTCTGGACGAATTTTGTGGGTTTTGCTTGTGTTATAACTTTACCGGCCTACCTACATCGATTTCGCAATTCTAGAAATTTGGCTCAATGGTTGCCTAAACAGGTCTAAATCCTTGAAGCTTGTTCTATTAACAACGACTCGATTCCACAAATATGTTTGGTAGATCTAATATTATAGTAAAATATAAATTTTAACACACAATAGGTAATAATTTTCACTATTCTATGATGTTCATTAATTAATATTTTATATTATAACGTACATTTCGATTTAGTCGAAGATTAAGTCTATTTTATTTGTGTAGAACACCTACACATAAATGTTATTTTTAGTGTTGGTATTTCTAATTTAGTTAATTATTTTAAAACTTACTGTTTTCATGACAGACATAATACAAAATCTTCGATTCAGAAACAAATCGATTCCTTTAGACCATTTAAAGCTGCCTTAAATAATTTATAAAACGTCTTTGTTAAGTACTAAATAACGGTGTGCTATGAATATCAAAATAGTACATTAAATTCCACCACATTTGTAAGTTACCAACATAGTACAGATGTGACTTCAGTGCAAAAAACATGACCTTTATTTAAATAAAGACCTTTATGTGAAATCACCAATTGTAAGCAGTTAAAAAATACTCAAAATTATCACCGGTAATATAGTGACAAGACAAATGACATGTATTTGCTCAGCGGTCATTTGTTTAGACAAACTTCGATAAATTTATACCCGAGTCAAATTATACGCTGACAGGTCCTGCAAGGCTTTTTTCATTTGTTTCTTTCATCGAAACTGCGTCTCGCGGAAATATATCCGTTGCAAATTAATCCGCAGCTGCGTACAATCCTTACTGAAGGTTGACGTTACAAGAACTTTACGATATTTTTTATAAAATAAATATAGATTAAGGTTTGTTCTCACGGCCGATGGTTTGTTTTCAGAGCAATAAGTTTTTCATTATTTTGCAACTGTGCATTTGCCAACACAAACTACTTTTTGTGTTGAATACTTTAGGAGTGTTTAGAGCCAATAAAATTTTGAATGATTATCTATAATTGAGCCATTGTGATAAAGACATCAAATAGATTATTATTATAGTCTATACAATGCACTGATTTTTACCTGTAAATTTACATGTATTATAATGGTCTATAGTCTTTTACAATGCTATGAATTTTACCTATTTGACGAGTACATTTTTTTTATTGCAATGGCGAGATGAATTATGCCGTTCGCCGATATGCCGAATGCCGAAGCCGAATGCTTGGCATTCGACTGCGCTTGCCATCCTGACACCTAAGATGTTAAGTCTGAATATGTCCAATAGTTACTCTGGCTACAATGTCCTTCAAACCGAAACACAACAGTGCATTTACACTTCTGTTTGACGGGGGAAATAGATATTCCGGTAGTACCTAACCAGGCGGCCTCTCTTATATGAGACACCTACCAGTATGAAAAAATTCACAACAATGTAACAAAAGTGTGGGTTAAACGACATTCTCGTGGACAATGTTATTCATACCTGAATGTTTTAATAATAGAAAATGGTCTTATCCTATTTTATCCAAATCCATTAATATCATTCTAAAACTGATTTTTTAAAGTATCAAAGCGAAAAATGTATTCCGTATATTTTTGAAATACACATTGTAGTGTTCCTATATTTCCGGTTATGAGATATAATTGTACCAGAACAAATATTAACAAAATTGGAATTCTAAATATATGATACGGTCTCGTGAAATTTATTAATAGTAAAGAAGGACGTTATTGCAGTGGCGATGTCATGACATTTCCTTCATTGCCAATTTATATTGGAATTTAATTAATTAATCATTCATCAATTACAGGTATACTTGATATATTTGGGTATCCGGTAACCGTGGTCAATCAAATATATTAAACAAATTGTGTATCTGCGGAGTAATACGGATCTCTGTAATCATACTGGTTCGTTTTGTGTTTATTATTCTGACTCAGCAAAGTGATTGCACTACACGTGATAGTTTATAGAGGGCCGATTGGCAAAAAATAGTTTTATAGCCTCCAAGGCGTAGTTGGTTAGATGCCAAGTCTGAAACGAGCGGCCGCGGGTTCGATCCCCGCACCGAGACAATGTTTGTGCGATCCACACATATTTGTTTCGGAGCTGAGGGTGAGACTAAAAGTCTCTCGTAATAATTATTATCTATAGCCATCTAAAACAATAACGATTGCCTAAATAACTCCTCTTCATTATTTCCTACTGATCATATTTCGAGTTAATTCTCACTTTAAACAGTTTTATTATGAAAATAAATGTAGGAATTTTTCTCAAAATGTTTACGTGTTTATAAAAAAATATTGTTTCTGGTAGTGTAAAGTATATCTATCAATATGGTTGCGGCATTAAGTATTATAAATCTCGCGGCCGGCGCCGAGCACACATCCACGAGATCCCGGTCTGGCGCGGCTAAATCTTGTGGAAATGGCTTGTATAAAAACAATATTCATATCAACTTACCCGTATAAGCAATAAACCAGATTTTCACCAACAAACCTAGATATTTCCAGCACATTTACTCTTTTCATAGCACATATACTGGGTATCTCAAGACTGCTACCGAAAACGAAACCGGGTGGTAGTTTTAGTGGCTACAAACACAATGCAACTAAAAATTTCGCATAGAAACGCGACAATTATTTTTTAATGATTTTTTAAATATCGTCATTTTTGGGTGGTAAATCCATAGCTTTTGCTAAAATAATTATTTAAACTCTTTTATACCTTAGAGTATTTATAAATAAAAAGGTATACACTATTATTTTAGGAAAAAATGTATTTACCACCCAAATATGGCCATAAGAAAAAAAATAACACAAAAAAAATTGTTGCTTTTTTTTGCAACTTTTTCTGTTGCATTGTGTCTGAAGTCGCTTAAAGTACCACCAAGCTTCGTTTTCGGTAGCAGTCTTGATATACCCTGTATTTTCCCGAATTCTTTAACATAATTAAATACGATGCTTATTAATATCTTACAGTCTTCTAAAACTGACTTTATAAATAGTTTACTACAAACCGAATTACTGAATGGAGCACACGAGCAAGTGCGTCAGTCGCTTAAAAACCGCACGTCAAGAAATGTTATTGTATCCAGTTTCATTGAATGCAAAGATAACAACTGGCCAATTTTACCGCTAAAGCGTGGGCACGTACACGTGGCGCTCAAAAATTCGTGACAATTCTCCGAACGTCGATATAAATGAGATATGACAATTCGTTAGTGAATAAATATTTTCTAGTTTCGACGAATTAGTGACAAACATGTGTAAGATTGTAATGATTTGGCGGTAGATTCCACAGCGGGTTAGCTGCGCACGCGCATAGTTGGCGCGCGGCCAGCTGCACTCACAGCGCCGCCCGAGCGCCGGATACCGGCAGTCCTGAAGAATTCAAGTTTTAGCATGACGTCGCGTGTCGAACGCCGCGCCAGTAGCTCGCCCAGTGTGGTATAAAAGCCCTACAACCCGTATCATAGGTGACGTATTCGACAACAACATTTGTATCGATTACAAAATGCTGCCTTATCTTTTAATTTAAACGTGTATGTAAATTTTAATCGAGCATTACTCATACTATTTGTTGGCATAGAACATCTTTTATTTTTTGTAGTTCATATTTATTTAAAACAAAGTATATTAGTCACTATTTAAGGCCAAAAACAGCGCAGCTGTGCGCGTTGTTATTTTTTTGTGGGACCAAAATAAAATTGTGTCAGACAGGATTCAGATGGGAAGGGACGACTGCATACGTATTATTCATTGAGCAACATGTCAGTTAGTTTCCTTCGAGTGGGTTGTTAATGAGCACACCGATGAAGATTGAAGAAGTCATCTCGACAAGAGGCCAAATGTTTTGGAGTTATTTCATACTCTTTGGTACTATATGTGTAAGGCATAGTAATGAATTATAGGCGTAGTATAGATTCTTAAAAGTCTAATTGACAATGCAATTGTTTTCAATAGGCTATGATGATAAGAATGTAAACCGACATTGTTTAATAGTATTGCTTAATATTTTTTATATTAATTATTTAATATAAAGCTATGAAAAACAAAAATCATTAAAAATATCATTATTTCAATATACTAACTATAAACAATTTAAATAATTGTCTAATTGTGTTTAATTACTACGCACATTATATACTTGTGGCAACATAGTATTGTAATAACCAAATAAAACTGCGCGAAACTTTATTCATTTAGCGCCCACCACATCCCAGGAATCATGCATTTAATATCAAATATTGAGGATGGAGAACATTTCGTAGATAAAGAGGAATTGATAGAGAAAACGAAACAGTAGTATTAACATTATCAGCCAGTTTTTTTATTGCATAAGTCAAACAAACGAGTAAACAGGTCAACTGATGGCAAGTGATCACTGCCATCCATGAACATCCACAACGCTTAGACCGGTGAGCGGGTGGGAAAAAGAATGGAAAGAACAAAAGGGTATTGGACATCCAGTGAGTTTAGAAAATTTCTTATCTTCCTCCTGTTTTCATGACAAAACCTTCAGGTCTTTCTCCTTCCAGCTTCAATATTCGAAAATCTCGCATGGCAGCCCTGCACAAGAGACCATTCGAGACTCAGTGTCTCTCAGCAGTGACGACGAACATATTTGACATTGCGTGCTTTATTATGACGAATTACTCGTTGGAATTATACTGCCAATATTTCTCGTGCATACAAGCCGGCAGGCCAAGGCTCCAGCTGATGTACCGACGAGGCCATTGTTAAGTGTACTGATATACTGATTGATAGGTAAACAGTATGATAACGACAAAAAACTTCCGCATTAACTACTCGTATTGTTCGTAATAAATTATGATAACAGTCATTAATGTTGTTCGATGCAGGTTTATTAGAAGTGATATTGGAATCAAACATTAGATTATTTCAAGGAGTTGCAAAATTAGATATGATTTATTTGTATTGTAACGTTTGTGAGAATACGAAGGATTCGGTAGACTTTGGATTTGAACAACAAGACATAAAATCGACAGCGATAGACATGTTTATTTACTTTTCGTTTATTGTCGTAGGTGATGAGATGTTTGCAGATGTTTATAGTGGAAATCTTTTATATAAAGCAATTGATATTTTCCAAGATTAAACGAACTACTTTTTCATTCCATGAATTAATAATCTTTCAGAAAACAAACATATCTAATATGAGTACGAATCATAAGCAATAACAAACAGCTTATTCGTAAATGAGTTTCTCATAATCTTAAAGATTAAATCATCAGCCAACCAGAATCTCCTTATAACAAAGCTAGCTTAAACTCTACTGTTACCTATCAAAGAAGCCTCATTAATCCATACTGGAAAATATGTCATGAACGCTCGTGAGACAGTCTCGGTACATTTTTATTCATCCAAGTGGCGGGCAGAGGCCGACTCTGGAGGTGGTGATTTCAGCTGTCTGTTAATTCACTGACAATTAGCCGCGTGAAAGACAGCTGCCGGCGGCGCACGCCAACAAATCCCGACATTGTCATCCATTACAACTCCAACACATTGTTACATTTTATACACGATTTCTTATAAGATTTAAGCAGGGTTGAAGAATTAGTCTCGATATGATTAGTGAAATGTAGGAAATGTTTCACTTCTTCAGCCTACCTTTACTTGCTTCATGTAGTAAAATAGTTTATACTTTTACAAAATTCATATTCGATTTTATAATTTTCCGCTATTTTCGCAATATATAATTCATAAGCATTATCGCAATTATAACAAAATAATTAAGACTAGACTGATTTGTACAGAAAAAAGTATCAATAGCAAAATATTTTCTTATTCTAATTTCTAAAATCCCTTATAAGTTGCTCTGGATGGTTACTATCAACAAGTCGGTGTAGAATTCCTGGACCTCTATGTTCCTTCATGTTCAGCCACACATGTTCAGCAGTGGACTTCCCGAAGTAGTAGCGAACGATTTTTTTTTGTTATCTACTTGGTTACCCAGGCTTCTGTTTACTAACAGCGGGTGCAGTAGTACGCGGCTCGGTCTCGGCGGCCTTCCTCGAGGCCGCGGCTGACCTGAATTCACCACGCGGCGCATGCGCATGACTCATTGTTATGGCCGCACACTAGCTTCTCTACAATATACACGATTTATATCACGATTTACGATTATTTATTTTAGTTTGCGAAATTTTATTTGTTGTGATTTGATTCGCTGCGGTTGTGCTGTCGCCTCTGTTTAGATGTTAGATGCATACTTGTAATTCTCGCTCGAGTCATCGTTGGTCGGAATTCTGATCTAATTTGATTATGTTTATGAAACTTTTTTATTTTAGATTAGAAATGGTGTATTAGAGTGCACAGACATTCAGGCAATATGGTAATCTTTGTGTGAATTACTACGGAACGCAACCGAACGATGACGTAACATATAGACATTCCGTTCCATACATTTCATACATATTTTTGCCCGATACGTTCATAGCACGGTCATGATATGCTACGTTGTAGTGGAAGAAAGCCTCAAGCTTCGAGTGGTTAAACGTATTACAACCAAGCTACCAATATCGATTTCCATAATGGACCCAACGTTTGTGTATTATACAAATATTTGTCCGAAGTTTGAGCACGTCCGAACAAAGTTCAATCTTGGATTAGATACCATCACGCGAATATGGACGTATGCCGTCAGACACATAACTAATATCTGGCGAGTAGCGGCTAAAGCTTGTGTACGACCTTACTCAACATGCTATTACTGACGCATGTAATATTTTACTTCGTAGTTTTATAACGTGGAATATGTACGTCTGATTTTAAGAGATTTAAATTCAAATAAAAGACAAGTGCGCGGTGGCCTATTGGTAAACGGAATAGACGCGGCTGCTAACATAATCACATTGATCACATGACCCCAGGGCACACCTCTGACTTTTCGGAGTCATATGGTCAATCACGCACTAAAACGGTGAAGGAAAACATCGTGAGGTAAACTGCGTAACATAGCTATTTATAAGAATTTCTATGGCATATAAGTCCGCCAACACGCACTAGGCCAGCGTGGTGGACTATATGGCCTAACCACTGTCAATCATACTCTCGATTGTAAAGGAGGCCCGTGCCCTGCAGTGGGACGTATATTGGCTGATACAGATACATAAGATTAAAATAAGCGCGTCTTTGGACATCTACCTAAATTGTGAACAAACAACCAAATAAGATACATAGATAACATTTTATTTTACACCACTTAATACAAAAGCATGACTTACAGTTAATAATTATGTATAATTAGAGATTGCAACAAATGGCGGTGTTATCGACGAAATAAGTATCTAATAAAATTAAATAAGTATAAATCAAGTAAGTGTTGCAGTAAGTCGGTACATTTTTTTATTTCAATTAATTGCGACACAAGCATGCCATTTGCCTGATGGTAAGTGATACGACTGGTCATGAAAAGTAAGCAAAACCAAACAACACCTTGATTTACAAAGCAATTCTTGGCATTCCACTGCGCTCGCCATTCAGAGACATAAGATGTTAAGTCTCATGCCCAGTAGTTATTCTGGCTACAAAATAAATCACTAAAATTATTGTGGGTATTCATTATAATATTTAGTCTTAATTTAATTTACACCCGATCTGTTAGTTGATTAAGCCAATTAGTTTTAAGTATTTATATTTTATTCGTATATAATCAAGTTTACTTCTCGTGGCCAAGTGTGTATGAACATAAATATTAAAAAAAAAATAGTGTTATCTAATGTGGTGGTCTAATATATATGGTATATAAAATATGGTGTTGCCTAATTATTTAATTGAATATACGTGTTTATAAATTCCAGACCAATAATTTAAAAAAATCCACCACTCTACATATTGTATACTAATTATTTTTCTTTCTAGCCAAGTATTACTATTGATGTCTCATAAATATATTGATTCAAGTCCAACTAGCATTAATAATTTTGCCTTAGTAGCTAATTATTTTTTTGCCTTTTCTTGCAGACACAATGTAGATTCACTATACTCTGAAATCGAATCCGAGATAAAAAATGTAAACAAACAAATGTCATTGTAAAAATGACATTTTAGGGTTATAAAACATTTTCTCAAAAACATATTGAGTATAATTTGATTAGTGAATAGATTCAAACGTTGCGAGTACTATGTAATATTTATTTATATTTATTTTTGAATTTTGAACATTTTGAATGTTTTATTATGCCTATCGACGTGACCCTTGACTTGGGCCCAAACTAATTCTAATGGGTTTAACTCACAGTGATTTTCAAAGACCATAGTGCGTTCGTTTACGAACACGAGCACCAGAAATCTTAGGAACAAAATAGAACAAAAACTGAACAGAAAACGTGAAACCAACACCACGACGACGTAACTTTACCACATGATGCACAATCATCAAGTTAAGCAACTAAAAGAACTAAAGGGAGGTGTCGCGGGCGTCAAAGCAACGTATTTGTAGTTACGGAGACTAAATTAAAAAAAAGTTTTATTTCAGTGGCCTACGGTTACGAATTTCTGCATAATACCCGTAGCATAAAATATTTTCGTACCATTTTTTTCACATACTTAAAAAAGAAGTTGAAATTGTAGTTTATGTAAATATTATACCAAAGAATTTCTATTTGGCTTTGTTTTATACTTATTTAACGAATGAGAATAATTCCAACCTATTTTTTTAACGTTTGTTAACTAACTACCATGACAAATTATTTTATTGTAGTGGTAACACTTTTGCTTACATTTTTGATCTCGGATTCCATTTCCGAGTATACACTGCTACGAGCTACGAGGGCATTAGCCGCGCTAATCCCATGTCACTGGGCTACGAAAGCCTACGAACTGAATAAACCTAATTTATTTTTTTATCAATGGTTCACGTGAAACTGAAAAATGCAATGATTTAGTAATATGATAGCAATACATCAAAATGAAAAAATAATTTTGAATTTTTCGCAATGCTATTTCAAATAATTTTTCTATTTATAATGTTTATCGGTGTCAAAAACCAAAGGTCTTGACAATGATTACAGGGCACATTTTTTATTAAAATTTAGATTACTCTCTTGTCAGGCTCCATATTGAACTAAGACAGATTCAATATTATTATATTTTGAAATATAAAAAGTTTGGCCAATGACATATTGAATGTAAAGAAATAAATAATCTAACGAAGCTAATAAGGTTCATAAATTCAGATCTTAACATAGATAAAAATCAAAATTTAAAGATAAATATTTAGTTATTTACATAAAGCTTATCTTAATTTGCTTACGTACTCGATGCATTAATAATTTAGCGCGTGTCAACTTCAACATAGATTTGAAGTCTTCAAAACTGTATGAGTTTATTAGCATTTTACACTTTGGAGGGATCTTTGGATCCAAACATAAGATTTTAAGGTTTATGATCTCGTTTAAATCACATTCTAAGGTTTATGACGTATTGTACTTTTATTAAAATAGTCTTTAATTAATATTATTTATTGGTGTTGTAGGCAGACGAGCTAGCGGCCCGCCTGATGGTAAGCGGTTACCGCTGCTCATGGACCTCTGCAGTGCCAGGGGGCCAGCACAACCAAGGCGCTGCTTACATTAAGAAAAGTACTCTCTTTAAGCCTTGTTTGACGTTTTGAAGAAGGACAGGTCATAGCATTTATTTTAATAAATGCACTGAGATGTACCGAAACTAGTGTAAATAGCAGCAGGCCGGCATAATTGTATCTATTGGCATGGGGCTGTCGTCCGATGCCAATGAATATTCTGCCTGGGCGGGATTTGCGTTCACCATCAGGCGCAATGCGGCCACTATGCCGGGCCAGAATAAAAAAAAATGGTTACGATTTAATGGAAGACAATTAATACAGGTATAGAGTTTTGCCTTTTTTTAACCGAAGCTTTGATATAGTACAACTATTCATACAATACCGTACAATTGTGCCAATTGTTATACTATAGGTACTATAAGGTGAGGACATTTGTTCAATAAAAAAGTAACTGTTTTAAATAAAATATCATAGTGCAAGTTATTAAAAGTTCATCGTTTGCAGCCTGCTAAATAACTACAAAATACGTTAAAAAGGAGATAACAATATGATTAAGAAACTTCTAACAAGGTATGGGCAAAGGAAAGGTATCTCACATATTTGTAAGAGGTCACTGCCCTCGTTACAGCTCATTATATGTTTGATTTTTTATTTTATATAAGAACTAACAATAGCATAGATATTTTACACATATAACTATAGTAAATGTAAAAACTAAATATGTAAACATTTAGCTAATATTATTCTCATAAATACTTATATAACGCTTCTTTTAATATGCACTGCACAAACTTTAGTAACGACTACAAAACTTTCTTTAAATGGATATTACTTTATTATTACCGATGTTAAACTACATATGCAGAATTAAACCTTTAGTAACGTTTGTTATGTTCACTATAAAAGGTAAAACATGTGGACTTTATTCAAATGTTCATAAAATAATGTTGAATATAATACAAATTAATTTTACACAAAGGCCAGCTTGAAGTCCCGTGTTCAATACTTACACAAACTTCGCAACTAACTAACTACTGCACTAATTTTGTCACCCTACATAAACTACTTAAATTAAAACGACTCTCCAACTCTAAGGGCAATAACACGAACCGAACAATGACTTCTCGAACCACTGAAAAATGTTTATATGAAAAATCGTTTAACTTCACATTTTGAAACAAATTGCCAAATGAATTGCCTTTTAATTTAATTCATATATTTTGTTACCGTAGAATTTATTGTATACACAAATTTGCTTTAAGAAGTACAAAAAGCAAAAGTCAAAATGTGGAATACAAACGTAATAAATGTGTATAAATATATTTCCAGTACCTATACCGATGCACCGGAGAATAAAGGTCCCACTCATTAATTTTCGCGCGGTTAATATTCTTTATATGAAATTGTATGGACATACGCTCACTACATCAACTCCGTAACGTCACCGAATCGCCGCCGTCCACGCGTGGACTACTAGGTGACAACTCGTTGCTCGCATGCTTGTGTTGCGTTGTTGCGCATTGACAATTCACAAGCCCAGAATGAACCACGCGTTGCCACCGAGTGGACCACGGGAGGTCCACCCTTGTTCTATCTGCGATACAGAGTGGGCCGCGAGCGACAAGGCGGTGTCGGGTGGGTCTAATGAGCGGTAACCTTAAGGGAAGAGCGAAACGTCATTTAAATACTCATTGCGCTGCGGATATTAAAGAACGATTGGTTTTACGTCTCTGATGGAGTCTCTGATGCAATTTTCAACATTTATTTGCGCCTCCATTCCTTTAATAACTGGAGAAATTGGTTTATTCATATCGCCGTCACAAATTTTATGAATTAGGTTTGTTTACAGTTATGTGCTTTCTGCTTGTATTTTGTTTATTTTTGTGTATATAACCAACAAAATATTAACTTTTCCTGGTCGCCAAAGTAATCTGTTTTAAAAGAGAGGCCTATTCCCAGTTATAGTAAAGTGACTATGTGAATGCCCGTAATGTGAAAAAGCAATACATTTTAAACGTAGAAACTTAAATCTGAATGCTATAAAACATCAATAAACACTACGTTTTATTGCTATATTATTAAGCAATACAAATTGTTTAGCCCAATACCTACGAATAATGGGATTATTTTGAGACACGGAACAATAATTTCACACCAATAATATTTACTTTGGCCTCAAATACAGGAAGCTGAACTCTATAAGGCAATAAGTCAAGCGAGTTTAAATTGGATATAATTTAGCATATTACAAATTCTGTGTGATGAATATACAATATAAATGGTGCAATGAAAACGATCGATGACATTTTAACGAGATAATATCTTTACTGACGACTGTGAAATGTGACTCGAATACAGAAATTTCAAACGCGTACAGAATAACATCTTTGTGTCACACACAAACAGCCGTATTACCAGATGCGGAATATTATTATCCTCTACTGGATTTTCCTCGTGGCTAAGCTTTTTATTTAAGAAAGAGGGGACAATGTTAAAATGAACACCAACGAGTCTGTCTTGAGGAATCATACTTACATACATATATAAACTCACGCCTTGAGGAAACATGGGCGGTTTTTTTATTCCTATGAATGGTGAGACCAGCATAGCTTTCGCCTGATGGTAAGCGATACGATCACTCATGAACAGAAGCAAAATCAAACAACACTATGAATAACAAAGCAATGCTTGGCAATTCACTGCGCTCGCCATCCTGCGACATAAGATGTGAAGTCTCAATATGTCAAAAACTTAGACTGGCTGCAACGTCCTTCAATACGAAACACAACAGTGCATTTACACTATTATTTCGCGGAAGAAATAGACATTGCAGTGGTGCATACCCAGACGGCCATTCACATATGAAAGACCTACCACCAGTATTTCTCCCAAGATGCTATAAAATCCCATACAAAATTCGATCTATCCCATAATGATCATACTCTTGGGGCGACATTAACCTGGTCTATGGAACGCCCTAGCTAATGAAGTATCTCTATTAAATAAATTGCGTCAATACACTCCTATAAACATTTCCATTTGCAATGAAAATATGGAATACTGAAAACAAAAGCTTGCAAACAAAGACAATTACTACTTACTGGTGGTAGATCTCTCATATGTGAGAAGCCGCCTGGGTGGGTACCACCGCAATGTCTATTTCTCCCGTCAAACAGCAGTTTAAATGCACTGTTGTGTTTCGGATTGAAGGACATTGTAGCCAGAGTAACTACTGGACATATTGAGACTTAACATCTTATGTCTCAGGATGGCGAGCGCAGTGGAATACCAAGCATTGCTTTGTAATTCAAGGTGTTGTCTGGTTTTGCTACTGTTCATGAGCGGTCGTATCGCTTACCATCAGGCGAACGGCATGCTCGTCTCGTCATTCATTGCAATAAAAAAAAATGTAACTGTTTTATTGAATGACGAAAATTGCAATTCAGTTTGTGATTGTTGATTTTCAACTGAATCATAATTAGCGGTTGAACTGAATTGTTTCGTGGGACAAAATATGTTATGTTAAAATTAACAATTTATATTACTAGAATTAATAGCGCCTGTCTTTTCCTATTATATTGGCGCCAATGTATTTTTCATTAACTATTTAGAAACACTCTCAATCTTACTTTCGATCGTCATCGAACAAAACATTAAATGTCATAGGTATCACATATTCTGACATTATCCCACTTGGTATTAGGGCTTGGCAGAATGTATTCCAGATCAATACAATACTTCGTCGCATATAGTAACGATAATAATAGTAAAGCTCCTTTTATCTAACCCTATTCATACCATTCCACGTTCTCTCCATTGCATTGTAGAAAAGGGCCGTGTCCTTCAGTGGGACGTATATGGACTGATTCAGATACACATAGAAAAACCGATAATACAGACTTCTGTTGAGTTATTCCAAAATTCTTGCATTCGAGACGCAATAAGATAAAAGGAATATAAGTCAAACCAATGATATGAATACGAATAATAAAAAAACAGAAACAAATTAAATAATTACGCATTACAAAAATCACAAAGCGCGGGTTCCTTTCATGTCTGCGTTGTTTGTAAAATCAGCGATATAGACACCGCGCGGTAAACATTGTTTTGGTCGATGTCCGCTTACCCGCGGTGAACGACTCCAGCACGTGCCTTATTTTTCCAGCTGATAATCCAAATGTTGTTTTGCTTCGTCGATATAATTACTTTCCAAATTAGATGTTACGTGGATGCGATAATGGCTGTTTCGGGTGGCATGTCCGTGATTTATTATTATACCGGATTTTTCCTCGTAGTAAATGTTGACGCAGATTGGATTGGAGTGCATAGTATTAAGCTGATAAAATATTGCGAAAACAGTACTGGTTTACGCCCTGTTTAAGCCCTAACTAAGCACACTAACCGCATACGTTTGGTTGCGAAATTATAGAAATCTATCAGGTATCAGTATGAGGGCTTAGGCAATTCAAAACCCTGTGCTTTAGTAAAAAGCCCGGGAACTATTTCATATGTTTGATAAATTAGATAGCAAGTATTCTAAACTATGGTTAATTGCACAAATATTCTCTGATACTGTATAGAATCATGTATTTCAAAGTGCAGCGTGGCTTTAACATGCTGTTATTTTAACAGCAATGAATAGCGAGACGACTATGCCATTCTTTTGATGGTAAGCAATACGACCGCTCTGGACAATAGCAGCACCAAACAACACCATGACTTACAAAGCAATACTTGGCATTCCATTACGCTCACCATCCTGAGACATAGGATGTAAAGTCACATTGTGTCCAGTAATTACTCTGGTTTTAATGTACTCCCAACAGTGCAGTGATAATGTGCAAGTAAAATTAACCGTTGTTGTTTGCCTGGATAATTACAAAATTGCACCAACTATCATTGTCATTTCATAATAGAACCGTATCAACTTGATAAGGCATGCCATTATTATTGTTTACAAAATAATCCCCAGTTTTATCACATTTCAGTTTATCCAGCAATCAGCTCTTTATTTTATCACTACAAATACCCCATTTATTACAATCGCATACATTTATAACAACACAACCAGAACTTTACACAACACGAACACAAGTGAGTGCACAACATTTCCAAAACATTAACAAATATTGCATTCGGAAATAAGTCCATTGACACGAGACGTTATTGTTACCAAACGCAAAATGATCTTATAAAGACAGGATATAACCAACGTAACGAGTCGCCGAGAATTGTATTACCCCGGATATTTTTATTTAATTCTTTCTGTACTTAATTCAGTGACATCTTTTGTTATCCTAACACATTATGACCGATATATGAAGATAATAAAGCAAGTGGGTCGGAAGTTTCAGCGAGGGCGGCTGAAGTCAACGCTGACTGTACAGTACGGTACAGGTGGGGTGTTTGACCGCGCTCTTGACATGCCGTGGAGATTCCACCGGCGGCGCCCAACAAATTAGGATGGGAGATTAAGTTGTCACGGAGGAATTCGGCAGGCGTGTAGAGGAACGACCGGCCGGCTCCGCCGCGTGCCGACGGCGTCGCGACGCGCATTCAAACAATATCCTTTATTAATGCGCTTTAAAATTAAATTAAAATACACTTTTACGCTTTAAATGTATGTTTCCCTAACATAAAGTGTTTTTATCACGTCGTTATTTTGAAAGGACTAAGTTATGATTTTAATGCTTTTGGCTGGAGGATTAAAGAGTGTCAACGAAATTTTTAACGTACCTAATACCTATACTATTGTTATAACAGAAAATAAAACATAGAATTTGTTCGATGGTTTTCTTATGACTATAATGGACTCTGCGTTCATGAAACAAATCGTCACATACCTGGTAAGTCTTTTTTAACGGCGACACGCGTCCGCATGATTCATGCTACACTTCGAAATCGTGGGCGACAAATAATCCGTTTTATTTTTATAACTTGAGTTGTGATTCAATAAAAAGGCTAAATTTAGCGGATTCGCTTGCTCCATTCCTGTTATTTGTTGTACTTAAACAAAATATATGAAAATTCTTTAAAACGTTTTGAACAATGAAGTTTTGCACATGTGTGCAAGCAACAAAAAGCTAACACGAGATAAAAATGAAATATTATTCTGCGTTTTCTCAGCAATCTTTTCGAACTTCCAAGTGCGAAATACCAACATAATTTTGTATATATAATATGTATTATCCTAACACTCTCTTGCAACATGTTGAAAATAAGATATATTTAGTTATAATAATTCTTAAATTACATTAATTAGAACATAGCGTAACTGCGATTTCCAGTCATTTATCTAGTCTTAGTACTTTAATATTTGGATGCGAACCAAAATCTGGCACGAGTTTCATAGTCACTTCTCGCGCTATATCATCATTGTTAGTAAATGAATGTCACAACACTATGACTACGCGAGAATTTGTTGCTAATCAATATGATATATAAAAAATACGTAAAAATAAAGTAACTGAATAATTTAGGGAATCATGAATAATAATAGTGTTTACAATGCATATTATTTTATTGCCATGGCGAGACGGGCATGCCGTTCGCCTGATGGTAAGCGATACGACCGCTCATTAGCAGTAGAAAAACCAAACAACAACTTGAATTACAAAACAATGCTTGGAATTCCACTGCGCTCGCCATCCTGAGACATAAGATGTAAAGTCTCAATATGTCCAGTAGTAAGTAATTCTTCTTAAGATAAAAATTTTACAATGTCGTTTATTGATTTGTTTGGATTATTTATTGGATATTGTACCTAAAAAAATACCGTAAACGACGTGGCAACTGATGTAATGTTGAACCAAAAAAACTTAGCACTGAAAATTCTTGAATCGTGAAACTTTAATCCTCAAATTGATGTTGCGGAAAATTCTGTTCGAAGAGAAATTTCTCGGTGAGTGGAAAATTCACTTTATAAATATTGGTAGCGGCTCTCATAATAACGTAGCTCGTTTAAAAACATTTTTGTATTCACAGGGTGAAAGTCAAAGTGTACTGTCCATTAAAGGATTTTATCATCATGAAGATAAACATAATATCTGGCGTATAGCAGATCAGAGATCGATCACTAGTGTGTTTCTGTGTGTCCACCCAGCCATTTTGCGAAGATCATCATGCCATCTAGCTTCAGGACATATATAAACAGTGTGGTCGCATCCACTTGACATTGCGAACACTCTTTAATAAAGGACTAATTACAGTAAAATAAATACATAAAAAAGCGTTGTGTAGAACGTTCTCCAACGGGGTGGGGTGACGATATCGAAAAGATGGCTGGTACCGTTTGGAGACGATGGACTGAAGATCGAGCCCAGTGGCGTGCCATAGAAGAGGCCTATGTCCAGCAGTGGACGCGAATAGGCTGATGATTATGATGAAATAAAAGTTTGGCTCTGCATATATTTCCTAAGATGGATGCCTATTGACTCTAGTACACATCAGAAATATATTATTTCGTGTACTAACTGGTTTATATTAAAAACTTAACGTCGTTACCGAGCTCTACTGCTTTTTCAATACCGTCCCCATGCATCCCGTCCTTTCCCGTTCGTCCTTTCGATGAAAAATCTCTTCATACATGATTGTAGCGATACTTCTACTGTTCACATGGCACAGACAACAGAAGCTCACAAAAGAAATAAAAACTGCTCCGCGCCTATTTGTCGTAGTGTGATGTTATATAGCCTATAGCATTTCACGATAAATTACTTATCCAACACAAAAATAATTCTTCAATCCAGTCACTCAACCAGTAGTTCCTGAGTTTACCAACCGCAAACAAACAAACTCTTCAGCGTTATATATTAAAGTATATAGAGTATAGATATGCATTTAGTATAGACTCTTATGTTTATTTTTAGTTATATAAAAATGATATACATAGTATTCACATGTTGAGGGGCACGTGCAAATTTGCTGCTTATAAGTGGCAATGAAATTGGGGACTTGTATGTCAAAGGATAGCAAGGTTTGGGTGTCTAGTTAAATAACGATCTCATCTCAAAAGGAAACTCGTAAGGACATGTTTTTATTTTTCTATGTAGAAGCCTCGTTATTAATGCATGAATTATTGTTATATGGTGGATTTTATTCATAAATGATTCTATATTCTTTTTATAATTTCTATATTTCTTATACATGCCGATATATATTGTCGATATACCTAAGACATGGTGAAAAAGAACTAAAGAATAAATTCATAGTGCAGAGAAAATTCTCAGTAGCATAATGTAGATTACAGATATTATATATACATTTTCTTTATAACTGTTATGCTGTTTATACTCCACCGTAGACAAAAATATGGGCAATAGAAATAATAATTACAAATCAAAGGATGTTAATTGCGTTTTGTGACCTATAATGCAACATGTACACGTAAAATTGGAAACGTCGTCCGTATCGACTTCCCATAATGGAGCATCTCAGCGTACTGCGCTAATTGCCTCACTTCGCCTCGTAACTACATTCAGAAATGTTCCGTACGGAATACTGGCAAAATTTATTAACAGCGAATAATAGTAATAGAGGCAACGTTATAGAAGATTGGTTTATTGGAACAACATTTTGATAATATTGCGTATCATTTGATAAAGGATGATGCAAGCTAGATGTAAAATAAGAAAAAAAAAACATTATGTAGGAAACAAAAATGATAATTGAAATAGACAATAATTAATAGGCAATTATTTAATAAGGCTAACATTATCGTAAAATAAATAAATTAATTCATCAGTTCATTCTTCCATCCGGATATCGAAAAAAATATTGACGTCACTAAAAATGTTTACAATCAAGATTTTCATTCGGATTATTTGAAACAATTTCACATCAATGACTAAAGCAGTTAATTATTGAAATGAGAACCAAAATGCGTTTAAATAACTTCCTGCATCCTGTATTACTGGACAAAGACAAGCGGAAAATATGATTATTAAACTTTAATTACATACTAAGAGTACTAAATCACAATAAAAACATGATTCGGGTGCACACGCGCGCATAAATTCCATCAAAACGAACAAAAGATCATCTCGAATCATTATTATTGGCGATATATTCTGTTCGCCAATGAACTTCAATGAATCAGTTATTGACATTACTGACGTTAGTCATTTGTTTTACGGAGAAAATATGGGTATGCAATGCAAAATATCTCTAATGCAAAATGTCTATATCAAAATATAAAACACTGAATGTTCCAGCTATGTTTGACATTTTTTATACTCACGAAAAGGGCAGACGATCAAATTATTAATTTCATTAGTAAACGCAATTTTGTATGTATGCTTGTTATGTTGCGCATTTTCAGGCAAAGTTGCTCCTTTGTTTTAACGAATAATATAAGTTATATTTTTGGCAACGCTACAAATTGACTACATTGTGTCTGAAGGTAAGTGATGAGATGTATTCACTAGCAAGAGAGCAACCCTCTTTCGTCACAATTATGTTAGCGTGCACGAATCCGAATATAAGTGGGATAACATCAAATGCACTTAGGTGGGTTGGATAGAATATCGTAATTTCCATCGATCGGTAGTTATTATTCGGTTGGACACATGTATTATTATCTGACAGCCTCTTTGGCAAAGTTGGATAGACGCCGGCTGCGACACAATAAGCCGCAGGTTCGATCCCTGGAAACAAATATTTTGTGAACCACACAGGTATTTGTTTCGGATCTGGGTGTTTGTGAGACCAATCACCAAGGTCTTTTGTAATTTATCATACCCACGACACAAAACTCGATCTTAGTGTGGGTTCAGGACTATGTATGTGACTGTTGGGTGTGTTTATTTATTTCTTTATTTATTTATCAACACTGTAGATGGATCCCGAATATTCTACAGGAACTCCGGCATTGTCACTTACCACACAAATCACTGCATAAAAGCTGATACTACAATAGTGGAATAAGGTAAACCGCATGCTCGTCTGCCCCCTATATTATATAAAAAGTAGCAATATATCGTTCATGCGATGGTGTGTTGTATATATATACAAGCTGGTTCACGTCTCTAGTAGGTGTGCTACATTCCTCGCTGCATCTCGACTATTTCCGCTTGGTGAATCAACTTGAATTTATTACATTCTGCATGTCACGTAGTTTACTTCTCACTGACCTTAACCCACGACTACGTGTTTGCTGCACTATTAATTCTTAGTGCTGTGCATTGCTGAAGTAATTTGTTCAGTCATTTCAAGAATGGTCTGTTTTACGTCAAATCTCATATGAGACACACATACATGCCTGCATACATAAACTCACGCCTTTTTCCCAGAAGAGGTACGCAGAGGTGCCAGGACACCCACATTTTGCCTTGTATGTTCCGACCCACGATGTGATAGGTGGCGAGCCTATCGTCATATCGGGCACAAATTCCTGATTCTGGGCTGATAATTAATAGAAAAATCTAATATCTCTTTGCCCAACCCGGGATTCGAACCCGAGACCTCAGCTTTGTAACCGTACCCTAGTACAACTATGCGACCGAGGCAGTCGGTCTCATGACGTGAGGTAAAAACTTTTTATTGCTTCGTGAACCTTGGTGACAGAGCTCTCTCGCAAACAAAACAATACTTGACATATTGAGATTTTACTCTTCAGGTTCAAGTTAAATGTCAAGGGTTAAAGTATTAGGTTAAAGGTAAAATTTGGAACTTTTTATTAGTTCCAAAATCAAAAATTATAAAGTTTGTTTCACATATGCAAATACATCAGTGATTCCAGAATCACTGGACCCAGGTTCATTCGTATTGTTTAAACGTGAATCTGACGGAACATGATGTTGTAACAATTCTCTATAATACAACAAACACATGGGTATTTATTTAAATGAGCATTCCGGCTTGTAGACATCCTTACTTCTATTCAGTATTTGTACGTGATGAAGGATATAAGTTCTGTATTATAAAGCATTATTATATAAATTTCACAAACATGAGTATAATTTACATAACATTCTTATCGCTACGTGGAAAGCCACAGCGAAACAGTGAAAAATTTTTTTTTCGTAAGTGACGTATGTTTAGGTTAGGTTAGGAGCCTCCTCGATTCGACATAACATAAGGCTCCAATGTCTCTACAACTGGAACACATAAATAGAGATTGTGGTAGTACCTAACAGGCTTAGCTAATACCTCTCACATATGAGAGACCTACCCCGAGTAAAATGAGAATTGACAGCCTGCACAAACAATACGTATTCAAATTTCAATACACTTCAGTTTAATTTCCCGAGTATTTTTAGAACCATCGATATGTAGATAGTACTGGCTGTTACCTAGTGCCGTCAGAACCAATATTCTATATTATGTAAACACGCTTTGTGTATTACTATGTATGCTTGTATGTGTAGTATTTTGCGCAGTTATTCGCTGTAATGTTATCTCTATTGTTTCATTATTATTATTTTATGAATATTTAAAAACGTATGTAGCCTGAGAATCGTTTGGTAGTATATTCAGTTGACGTTATAGTTGTACAGGTTTATTTGCTAATGAATGTAAATATTAACAATAAAAATTGTTAATAAAGGTATTAGCAAATCTGAAATTTGTTAAAGCTCGGAACTACTTCGGTTTAAAAGTGAAGGAAGATATAAAAAAGTAAGTTATGAGGAACTAAGTGCCATAGTGAGGAGATATATATAAATTAATTAATAGTTTTAATAAATCCCACGACATGAACCTTAATCTTTTGATTAAACACATTACTGAAACCAATTATTGTCAGTTGAAGATATGACAAGTCAACTTATCGGCACAAGGCGCACACGAAACACAAACGCTTCAATTTTGATTGTAGTCGAGACTCGTGTCCTGCTATAGAGCTGGCTACATATAGCTACATATTATCAAGAGCCTCGTATGATCTTTTCCCGTATCTATGCAATAAAAAAGCAATGTGATGGCTGAGTTTATTAGAGGTGATGTCGCTCGCTGCGTGTTCGGCGATAGTAAAGACTGCACGTGGCTCCAGTTGAGCGCTTTACATAAGACTTTTCATGTTACGTTACATTCAACGTTCCACGTGGACACTGTAAACCCTGATAAAATGTTTCCTAATATATATGGAAGGTATACTATAAGGTTCTCTGGAAGATATCGCCAAGGATGATAAGACCGCCAATTGTACTATACATATAGGTTATGTGTTTTTTGTTTGTGTATTCTTCACTTGTATAAAGTGGAATAATAAATAAATTAATGCCTTTGGATGATTATGGAAATATGTCAGCTATAACGACAGGCGATCTGATAAAGGGTCTTTAGCTTGCTACATGCGCGTCACTTTCATCATGATACTTTGGGAAGCTTTTATGAACTATATATACAAACTCCCCGTGACATTTTATTTTGTTCGGTTCACAATTTTAGCTGCAAAACAATTACAAATAAACTAAGAAATATGGATACTTTCTGATTTGTATTTAAAATCCTCTTAAGCTATTGAAAGCCAATTGCTAAATTTAATCCCACTATCAAAGACCAATATTCATCGCCAAACTACGCCTACGCCAACTAACTACCTACCTTTATAAGGTAACATTTTCATCTTGTTAGTGGACGTCCCATGATGCATTTGGTGGCTCGTGCTGTCCACTCAAAAAATAAAAAACATTAGAGGGATTAATTATTTATATGCCGATAAACTTCAAAACATGTTTATCTGTGGCTATAATGACTGTGTACAAAGTCTTCATAACTATAAATGACCTCTAAATATACTAAACGAAAAGTGATACTCGAATAACAAAGATAACGGGATTACGATTCAGATATAAACTGAATGGTGGGATACGAAAATAAGCCTGTAAGTCTAACATTTTTACGTATATGTGTCAAGGATGCTTGTAAAACATATGCACGTAATATTAACTTGCATGCCTCTTGTGCATGATACGAAATGTAACTGAATGCTTTCACTTTTAGCTCCCTCTCACGATGTATTAATGATTTAAAACGCTACAATCTACCTACTTTAGTAGAAGCTTTCGTCAAGCCAAATGTGCAAGTAATGGAATGTCAGGCTGTGGAATTGTTTGCCGTCTCACGTGTTCCCTCCTTCCTACAATCCTGGGTCCTTCCGCCCTGGTGTGAAGAGGCACCTTAGCAGGCCGGCATAATTGTTTCCATTGGCATGGGACTGCCGTCCAATGCCAATGGATACTCTGCCTGGGCGGCATTGGCACTTACCATCAGGTGCAATGCCGCCACTATGCCAGGACATCATAAAAAAAATATATATTTAATGTTAAATTTTAGTAAAAAGATTATTATTGATGCGTCTCTGTGATTGTCGATACTCAACATAAACAAGACACTGTGTTAGTTGTGTCTGCTCAATATCAACGCAGCCGACTTGCTGGAGACAAATTTTATTAGCTATTAGACAATTTTATAACTTTACAGATAACTAGATTTGTGGCACTAACCTTTATGAATGTTTTACAAACCGTGAGTCAGAGGTCGTGACCAGTCTGTGTAAATAACGCGTTGTAAAAATGTATATCGGTCGCTACATTTTATCATAAAAACGTAAGCCAAAACTAACAAGCTTAGAATCGACCATATATAGTGTAATATTGGTATGGATATCAGCGTCTTATCGAATAATAAATAGTAGCAATGGTAAAGCCAAAGTAAAGCAAAGCCCACTTCACCGCTTTTTATACCTTTTCATACATGCTTTCCACTTCTACATGTTTAATTGCATCCTAATCACTCTGATATCACATAAACAATTTCCCTCCAAGTTTTTAGAACATTAGATGCCATAAAAACGTATTGGTTACAGTAACTCAACTCGATAAATGGCAATAGCCGTTTCATAAGTGGCAACTAAAAATAAACTGTCGAGAGCTCTGTCGATACCACCCGCCCACTCCTGCTCGCCTGGTACCTATTGACAATCATCTACAAAGTACCAGCTCATTATTCCAATGCAAATCTAGTGTATATACACAATCTGTATTCAAATATTGTTACTAACTGATCACACGTAATGGTTATTACATTGATATTTACTATCTGCAATAATTATAGAAGTTATTAATTTTCTGGTGAAAAATGATTTAATGGTGATAGGGCTCTATGTGAAAGGCCACCTGGGTAGGAACCACTAAAATTTCATGCCATTTAGTCCACCACGCAGACCTAATGCGGGTTGGCGTTTACATATGTACCATATAAATTGTTCCGAATCGCTATTGTTTGCATTTCCTCACGATGTTTTCCTTCGCCGTTATCTCCTTCACCGTACAACCGGTGTACTAGGCGAGTTATTGATCCATGAAGGTTAATTGTGACGTACCTATATTATCCTAATTAATATCTATTTTTAAGAAAATTTGCTAATTACTATTTATACACACATATTTTTAGCTCAATTTGACTTGTTTAGATTTTATTTGTGGGCGTTTGGACGTATTTAGATTTTAGTTTTATAACTTTATTTTTATTACAAAGTATTTTATAGGAATCATTCCAAGAATAATATAATTATTGCCCACACAGAGCTACTAATAATTAATTATTATAATGTAACAAGTACCGAGTAAGTAACTAATGTTCTCCAATATGTTTAGAATATTGCACGTAATTTTCCACTGCATTGAAACGTTCTCTAGCCCTGCGAGTTGCGTAAAACTTTCTACAAATTGCCTTTGATAAATATCGAAAACGGAGCGCCATAAAACAATGTTTATTTTTGTTACGTGCAAATAGAAAGAAGCCCTTGGAATGAAATGTTTACATCTGAGGAGTGTTATGAACTGATATTAAACAGTTTTGATATTTCTTAAATGAAGCTTGAAATGTCTTTCTTGTTAATTAATACTTTCGAATGGCTTTGTTTTTAAGCTGAAAGAAACTTTTACAGCTAAAGAAGCTGTAAAATATTACGGATTAAATAAAAATAGCATTATACAAGCTGCTATACTCGATTTCCGTAATACGTTTGGCAAAAAATTTATAATGACTAGGTACGTAGTAGGGTCGATATTTAAGTCGTGTTTTTTATGTTCGTTGTTAATTTTCGGACTATTTATGCAAAGCATTAAGCAATAGATGCTTTCGCTCTTAATTAGGTTAACTATATTTTAAATATGTCCTATTACAAAGCATTAAGACCAGAGTAAAATTATGAAGAATGAATTTGTTGCGGGCAGCATCACTACATAGTATAAAACAAAGTCGCTTTTTCTGTCCCTATTTTTCTTGTTCGCTTAAATCTTTAAAACTACACAACGGATTTTGATGCGGTTTTTTTAATAGATAGAGTGTGAGTGTGAGTGAGTGATTCAATATAAAGGTTTATATGTATAATAAAATCCATTAAATAGTGGAGAAATATTGTTATTTTTGAGGTTTCTAATGTGATGTCGTTAATTATCAATATTTTTCCGCTTACATTGCAAACGCAGGCTGAATCCTACGAGATTTATCAAAATAATGTACTACATATTTGTACACATTGAAAAGGTCTACAGAAAACTCCGCGATGGTATATGTCTATCACTTATGGATATCCCACAATAACATTTTTTTGTCATTTACTTTTTACGACAAATAATGGCTAATTTTCGAAGCGATTTTAACCAATACAGCATTAATCCTTATCCAATTAAATAGCTTAAATAAATTGTTGATTTAATATAGATCTATGTGGTCCTTTACATCACAAGATTTAAATGAATATTTTCGAAGATATTACAGATTTAAAATTGCGGGACGTAGCGCTTGCGGCGGTACTGCCCGGCCGGGGCGGCGCGGCGGCAGCGTGCCTATATAAGAATGTTTATATGTATAATAATAATACGTACATATTATTGTACAAAAATCTATTTGTACCCGGGCGAAGCTGGGCCGGGCCGCTAGTTCTTTCATAATTAACGCCACGGGTTTTATCAAATATTCTCCCACTTAACTAAAATATTGTTTTTTTTTCATGCAGTCAATAATAAATATATAAACTACCTATCGATTAGTCCAAATAAATCCCAATATAGACTTAAACAAAACAAATAGGTGCAGTCACGTAGAGAGCCTAGTTGCAACAAATTATGCGCACAAAGCACTGGTCGGTCGATAAAGTGCGTGTTCGGCATCGTAATGACGAAGTTCATTCACAAACTGTTGGTAAACAGACGGTAACTCGGAATAATTATGCCGTTGCACATCATCAGCCTGGATATTAACTGGGTTGCGATGTCCATGCTTTATCAATGACACATTGCTATTGTGTATTGAATCGATATTAATTTTTGTTCCCATGGGGCAATTAAAACTCCAATTTTTTGAATAAGTAAATTACTGTTCATATTATACGACTGCCTCGATAGCGTGGTTGTACTACGATACGGCTACAAAGCTGAGGTCTCGGGTTCGAATCCCGGGTTGGGCAAAGTGATATTGGATTTTTCTATTCATTATCAGCCCAGAGTCAGGAATTTGTGCCCGATATGGCGATAGGCTCGCCACCTATCACATCGTGGGACGGAACATACAAGGCGAAATGTGGGTGCCCTGGCACCTCTGCCTGCCCCTTCTGGGAAAAAGGCGTGAGTTTATGTATGTATATATGTTCTTAATATAATTATAGTGATTTTAGGATTTGATTAATGTCGTTTGATATTTATTGTAAAAATTCTCGTTGTTAGGTGTTGGTGAGTTTCTAGTAGTGCCTTTTTTGCGGTCCATATTTATGATCCTAAAGGATATTGACACACGCAACTTAATATAAAATAGGGGAAGCACTTTGCAACTGTGCTAGTACAAAACTTTTTAAATAACACCTTTTAAGATATCCTCAAAGACATCCATGAAATTATTTATTTTTTATTACTTACAACGGTTTTTTTACACGCCAATATATTAATAGTTACATGCAAGCTACTAATACTGGTGGTAGGTCTCTTGCTCTCACTCTCACTTAGGTGGGTTAGAATATCGGAATTTGCATCGAGCGGTAGTTATTGGATACAAGTATTATCATCTGACAGTCTCTTTGGCGCAGTTGGATAGACGCCGGCTGCGAAACGATAGGCCGCAGGTTCGATCCCCGCCGGAAACTTTACTGCTGGTAGGTCTTTCATATGTGAGAGGCTGCCTGGGTGAGTACCACCGCAATGTCTATTTCTCCCGTTAAACAGCAGTTTAAATGCACTGTTGTGTTTCGGATTGAAGGACATTGTAGCCAGAGTAACTACTGGACATATTGAGACTAAACATCTTATGTCTCAGGATGGCGAGCGCAGTGCAATGCCAAGCATTGCTTTGTAATTCAAGGTGTTGTTTGGTTTTGCTACTGTTCATGAGCGGTCGCATCGCTTACCATTAGGCGAACGGCATGCTCGTCTCGTCATTCAAAGCAATAAAAAAAAAAACATGAACTATCTCGCTAGAGTCTCTTTTATCATAACACCTTGTTTTATTTTACAGCAAACAAAGGTAAGAAACCAGGTAAACCGAACAGCAATTACTGGTGGTAACTCGCTTTCTACATGAATACTTTAACGAGACACAGGCTGCACGGGGAAAAATATAATTCTATTCCAAGTACTCCAATCGATAATACCTCTATTTTCTCACCGTAGTAACTTATTACATTGATATTTTTGCTTCTATTAAAATAGGCTTTATGTCCATATATACTAACAGCTCTATTCAAAGACAGTTTGTAAACCTTTTTTAGTTATCGAATGTTTTGTCCTTTTAGGACCGCTTGAATTCAGATTAATTAAAACATTTTACAAAGCTTAATTTTCGATAAATTCGCTTTGTAAAAAAAGGGCGTGTGTTTATATTTCTTAGCTCTTAATAATGAGAATGCTGCTAAAATTTAATCACCGTACTAGCTAATGCTTGGTGGTTGACATTTGTGTATACAGATTTCCTCAGAATTGTTTTTTGCTTCGTATGAAATCATTATAAACTAAAAATAAACATTTAACGCCAGATGTCTGTATTTCGGGTTTGCACTGATTGGGCAGTTCAAAGTTCTCGTAAAATGTTGAAAGCCTCTTGATAACAATCACCAAGTCTACCCAATAGTTACGAATTCAAACATTATTTTGCTTTTCAATGACAATATTAATTGACTGTAGTTACTTTATTTTTAATTACTATATTGCGCAACGTTCGTTAAAACAAATATGTCTATATATTTGGACATTTAAGATCTTTGTTCATAAAATTTTGATCGTCTTTAAATCATGAGCAAAAGCAATTTATAAAAAATTAATTCTAAACCTCTGCCCGCTCTAATATAAATACGTGTTTTATTACTAAGAGTCATGGTAAAAGGTGAAATATAATAAACACTACTATCCGATATTACTTGGACCTTGAATAAATACTTCCGCCTTTATAGTTATTGGTCACTTTTATATACAGCCTTGGGCTGACCTGCGTTTTATTGATCGACTAGAAAGCTAGTGTGTAGTTTAATACTCTATAAATGGATAGCAAGGACAAATAAATGTATTGAAAATGGAAAATATATAATAGTTCAAACTGGAGGCAAATCTATTTGATTTTATATTATTCGAAATAAAAATATAACAAGTGTTAATTAAGTAAGCACCTAAGTAACAATCGCCATTGCCATTATAGACGGCTTCCATCACGATGGCTGCCGTCTGGGCAGATAGGAATATTTAACTACGAGAATTACATTCTGGGGAAATCTCACGCCAAATCATGAGATTATCTTCTGTGATGTCACCCAACTAGAACTTTTTGCCAACTTTTTTTATGCTGGCGTAATGACTGCACTGCGCCTGGTAAGCGCAAATGCCGTCCAAGCAGAGTATCGAATAGCATCAGACGGTAGTCCCGTGCATTAGATACAATCATGCCGGTCTGCTAAAATGCTTCTTCACACTACTGCAGAAGGATCCGGGATTATAAGAAAGAGACGGAATTAGATATGGTAGGTCTCTCATATGTAAAAGGCCATCTGGGTAGGTACCACCGCAATTTCTATTTCTCCCTCCTAACAGTAGTGTAAATGCACTGTTGTGTTCCGGTTTGAAGAAAATTTTAGCCAGAGTAACTACTGAACTTATTAAGACTTAACATTTTATGTTTCAGTATGACAAGCGCAGTGAAATACCAAGCATTGCTTTGTTTCATGATGTTGCTTAGTTTTGCTACTTTTCTTGAGCGATCGAATCGCTTACCATCAAACCAACGGCAAGCTCTTCTCGCTATTCATTCATTGCAATAAAAAAAATGAAGGAACAACCACAAATTCCAAATATAGGATATTGCTATCAATAATATCATCATGTTATCACAGTTATACGCAAACATTATTCTATTTCTGATTTTTGCAATATAACTCCACGTTTGACCTTTATACATACAAAGGTTGTGGTCCAATCATTTTAACCAGAAAATGCTATTTTACCATTCATTTCCACAATTAGCTTTTGTTAAGTCACACGATTAGCGATATTTGCGAGAAAAACTATTTTGTGGTTAGTGTGCACGTTTATACTCCAATACACAGAGCTGCCCACGTAAAACGATTTGGTAAGTGTGAACAATTATTGTAAAATATCGAGGAAGTTTTCTGTGCAAACAATTTTTTTCCTGTAGTGATTCCTGCAGTTTAGCAGGTACTAGCAGAAATATAATAATTATTTCATTGAAACTGAAGGCCATGCCATAACCATACAAAAAATATTTGATATCAATTTAAGTAGCGTTTTTTTCATTTTCATTTTAAGAATACCTATATTTACAACTACTTTTGATGGCGCAGTTGTACTACTATACAATTACAATGCTGAGGTCACGGCTTTGAATCCCGGTTCAGGTAAAATGATAGTCTTGGTTAGAACTCTGCCTACCTCTCCTGCAATAAAGGTATGAGTGTCATGTGTGTTTGTATCTTAATATTTACAAATATGAGGAGTAGTCTGCAGCTATTAAACTTTCTTTTAAAATAATTGATGACTCACAAGAAACCTACCTCTAACCATAATACTTTAATTATTGTATACAAACGGCGCCAAATTATATAAATACATCGAAAACCCTAAGCCGTTTGTGCATTGCAGATAATAACTATGACCTAGTTAGGAACTTGTCAGGTACGGTAAAAAAAAAACATAAAACCTACTATTCACATCAAGAGTATCAACTATCAACAGCGTGTGATATTGGAGCGTAGCAGCGGCTGTCATATCACAAAACACGAGCTTTAGTGAATTTCATTACATGATGACCGGTAGACGGTGACGGAACGGTCGAGCGAGCAATGTTTCATATTAATTGTACAGTGTATACTTTTTACCAGACACGTTCCTGGCATGATGCATAATAGTACTGGATGGATGTCTTAATTCATTAATTTCCAACCACTTGTAGAATTCGGAGATGTTTTCATTATTAATTACACTTTTTTTTTAATTAACTGTAGAACAAAGGGCAACTTTATAAAGTTTTGTTACTTACGAAATACATTAAGTACATTTCTATAACAGCTAAGCTTGAAAGTTTAGTTAGCAAATAAACATAAAGCATGAGTAGGAAACAAATATATTTTGTGTTATTGATATATAATAAGTTTACACATGAATCCTCGAAGGGTTTGACAGAAAATTCAACCATAATATCATGAAGCCCATTAACGTCCTAAGAAATAATAGAAGCAAGAGCTTATAGCTATATCTAGCAAGAATTGCGATCGTAAATAATTCAAAACAGTTTTCAAAAAAAGAACACTAAATAAATTGACCAAACAGGACAATATCAGGCTATAACAATTAAGGTTAATTGGAGGCCTGTTTTGCGGTGAGCCGGTTTCTTAAACAATGAATAACTGGCAAAGATTTGGGATGGGCCGACGGTCGCGTCAGGGGACACGGCACGCAACCGTTCGTTACGGAAACCGTGTCACACGCAGATTGCGCACTCTTAACGTTCTGTTACAGATGGTCCACTTTGGCCCATTAAGGGCAGTCGTGTTACCTATATTACTCACCTTTTTGCACCTACATAGTAGGCCATGCCCTGCATTCGAACGTATACAGATGGTAAATTGATGATTGTGTATGTTGGAGAAAGATTTGCTAATAGCTTTAAGACCGTTTGCCTGTTTTAATATACATACATATACACACGCCTTTTTCCCAAAGGCTTTTTTAGGCAGAGGTAATGCCAGGACACCTTATATGTGCCGGGCACAAATTCCTGATACCAGGCTGATAATGAATAGAAAAATTCAATATCACTTTGCCCAACCCGGGATTCGAACCCGAGACGTCAGCTTTACAATCATACTGTAGTACTACTGCGCCACCGAGGCATTCTGTATTCTCGGGATAAATCTAGTTTGGGGTAATTGTGAAGTAACATGTTGCGTTTCGTCCCGAAACACTCGCTGAAAACTTTAATCCCAGACGTAGTATTGGTATTTGTCTAGATAGACGTGCACGATAGTGGAAACCCAAAGAGATTAGGATCATTCGGTCAGGAGAGCAATACATTATATTTATCTCTTGGCGGTAGATCATGCACTTGAGTTTCAACGTATTTCCCGCTAGCGTTGTTTGTATTGAGTACTGTACTGTATCAGCCCATGTACGGCCCACTGCAGGGCACGAGCCTTCTCTACAATCGAGAGCACGATTGAGATTGGTTAGGCTATATAGTCCACCACGTCGAACTAGTGCGGGTTGGCGGAAAAAAATGTGTTTTCCTAATAGAAATATAGACTAAAATTCTATATGTACCACAGTCTAGCCTTGAACCTCTCACAGTTCACAGCCTTTTTCTGCCACTAGAGCAATGAAAAGTCTATTCTGTCCCACTCAAACCATCCAGTGAGGTGGAAAATTGAAAAATATTTCCAAGTACCGATGAGTTGCGGAAAAACTAACGTGATCGGCTCATTCTCCGGGTTCGTGGAAAATAACGCGTGATCAATATAAACTGGTGTTGCCAATTCACGGGTTCTGAGTGGCGACACCAATATTTAAGCGAGTGAATTTAATTATTGGGCACACGTGTTTGTATTGGCTCTTGTAAGCCGATATTTCTAGAAATGTTGCCCTCATGTATTATTTATTTAAGTAAAACGGCATACACCAATTACATTAATTAAATGCTTAAACCTTATTGTATTTAACAACTACATTTAGACAAATGAACAGAATGTAAGCAATATTTATAAACAAAAACAATCTATATATATAAAAATGAAACCCGTTTCGCGTTGTCACGGCATCACGTGTGAACGGCTGAACCGATTTAGCTTATTTTGGTCTTGAAATATTCGTAAAAGTTCTGGGAAGGTTTTAGGAGTGAGCAAAATTGGAAAATTTCTAAGGAAGATACTAAAAACCTTTTATTTGGGTATCGTTCAAGCGTGATGCGTCCAGCCAATATAGGATGATCTTTGTTTATTTGACGGGAGACGTAAAAGACGGTCCAGCTTCAACTTCCATCCAACGTAAAATGATCTATCTTTCCATTGTCTTTCATTGACGGCTGACGAAATAGAATAGAAAATTCAAAAAATGTGTACAACGTGTATATAATATTATCTAGATACGGCGTCTTGCGCTTAATTTTGTTAAATGTACAATAAAACGATGTCCATATCTACTAAAATAGCCCATTGTTTTTTTAGATTATTGCAACAGTTTTAAACAAGGTATACTCTATCGAAGCGTTTTGCTGGAGTACACCAAAATATATCTAATTATAATTTTTCGTTTTCATAAACGACATTGTCTTTTGAATTGATACTTTTAGATGCGCTGGGGGACAAATTTAAATTCCGCATTAGTATTGTTTTCAGACTCAAGTATAAAAAAAAATGGTACGTTGATGCCGCATCTAGACATTATAATGAAACGATATGCAGTTTTATATTTTTAAATATTTGTTTTATTACTTACGTCACCTGGTAAGGCAGTATGAAGGTTTTATTAATTTGTATATGGTAACGTACTGGACGCGACTGCCAACAAGTTTACGATGGTCACGGGTTCAAATCTCAGGGCACACCTCTGACTTATCGGATTAATTTCTACGTCAAATAAAATCCGCCAACCCGCACTAAGGCAGCGGGGTGAACTATATCTTCTTCTTCTATAATATAAAAATGAAGCGCAAAACTCAACAACGCCTGGACCAATTTGGCCAATTCTTTTTTTTAATGTTTATTACTACTTTATTACTAACAAAAAGTAATGGCGTGCAATATTATTTGGAAAAACAGCATTTTGGTGCTGAATTAAGGGAAGGAATATTGGATGAACAATAAAAAACGCTTAAGTTTTTAATGTCAAAATTTCATAAGGCAATCTTTATATGTGTGTATGTATCTGGAGAGACGGGATATAATAGAGTGGAAGGTACGGGAGAGGACTGGGATAGCTGACAGATTTGATAAGACCAAATGTAAATGCACGTTATAAGACGGGATGGATAATAAAGAGAAAGGACGGGACGGATCGGGAAGAGATTGAACAGACGGATGAGACGGGATTGAGCCGGAAAGTAGGACAGCTACGTCAAGTTTAGGTACACAAGAGTTTCTCTACAATCGAGAGCACGATTGAGATTGGTTAGGCTATATAGTCCACCACGTCGAACTAGTGCGGGTTGGCGGAAAAAAATGTGTTTTCCTAATAGAAATATAGACTAAAATTCTATATGTACCACAGTCTAGCCTTGAACCTCTCACAGTTCACAGCCTTTTTCTGCCACTAGAGCAATGAAAAGTCTATTCTGTCCCACTCAAACCATCCAGTGAGGTGGAAAATTGAAAAATATTTCCAAGTACCGATGAGTTGCGGAAAAACTAACGTGATCGGCTCATTCTCCGGGTTCGTGGAAAATAACGCGTGATCAATATAAACTGGTGTTGCCAATTCACGGGTTCTGAGTGGCGACACCAATATTTAAGCGAGTGAATTTAATTATTGGGCACACGTGTTTGTATTGGCTCTTGTAAGCCGATATTTCTAGAAATGTTGCCCTCATGTATTATTTATTTAAGTAAAACGGCATACACCAATTACATTAATTAAATGCTTAAACCTTATTGTATTTAACAACTACATTTAGACAAATGAACAGAATGTAAGCAATATTTATAAACAAAAACAATCTATATATATAAAAATGAAACCCGTTTCGCGTTGTCACGGCATCACGTGTGAACGGCTGAACCGATTTAGCTTATTTTGGTCTTGAAATATTCGTAAAAGTTCTGGGAAGGTTTTAGGAGTGAGCAAAATTGGAAAATTTCTAAGGAAGATACTAAAAACCTTTTATTTGGGTATCGTTCAAGCGTGATGCGTCCAGCCAATATAGGATGATCTTTGTTTATTTGACGGGAGACGTAAAAGACGGTCCAGCTTCAACTTCCATCCAACGTAAAATGATCTATCTTTCCATTGTCTTTCATTGACGGCTGACGAAATAGAATAGAAAATTCAAAAAATGTGTACAACGTGTATATAATATTATCTAGATACGGCGTCTTGCGCTTAATTTTGTTAAATGTACAATAAAACGATGTCCATATCTACTAAAATAGCCCATTGTTTTTTTAGATTATTGCAACAGTTTTAAACAAGGTATACTCTATCGAAGCGTTTTGCTGGAGTACACCAAAATATATCTAATTATAATTTTTCGTTTTCATAAACGACATTGTCTTTTGAATTGATACTTTTAGATGCGCTGGGGGACAAATTTAAATTCCGCATTAGTATTGTTTTCAGACTCAAGTATAAAAAAAAATGGTACGTTGATGCCGCATCTAGACATTATAATGAAACGATATGCAGTTTTATATTTTTAAATATTTGTTTTATTACTTACGTCACCTGGTAAGGCAGTATGAAGGTTTTATTAATTTGTATATGGTAACGTACTGGACGCGACTGCCAACAAGTTTACGATGGTCACGGGTTCAAATCTCAGGGCACACCTCTGACTTATCGGATTAATTTCTACGTCAAATAAAATCCGCCAACCCGCACTAAGGCAGCGGGGTGAACTATATCTTCTTCTTCTATAATATAAAAATGAAGCGCAAAACTCAACAACGCCTGGACCAATTTGGCCAATTCTTTTTTTTTAATGTTTATTACTACTTTATTACTAACAAAAAGTAATGGCGTGCAATATTATTTGGAAAAACAGCATTTTGGTGCTGAATTAAGGGAAGGAATATTGGATGAACAATAAAAAACGCTTAAGTTTTTAATGTCAAAATTTCATAAGGCAATCTTTATATGTGTGTATGTATCTGGAGAGACGGGATATAATAGAGTGGAAGGTACGGGAGAGGACTGGGATAGCTGACAGATTTGATAAGACCAAATGTAAATGCACGTTATAAGACGGGATGGATAATAAAGAGAAAGGACGGGACGGATCGGGAAGAGATTGAACAGACGGATGAGACGGGATTGAGCCGGAAAGTAGGACAGCTACGTCAAGTTTAGGTACACAAGAGTTTCTCTACAATCGAGAGCACGATTGAGATTGGTTAGGCTATATAGTCCACCACGTCGAACTAGTGCGGGTTGGCGGAAAAAAATGTGTTTTCCTAATAGAAATATAGACTAAAATTCTATATGTACCACAGTCTAGCCTTGAACCTCTCACAGTTCACAGCCTTTTTCTGCCACTAGAGCAATGAAAAGTCTATTCTGTCCCACTCAAACCATCCAGTGAGGTGGAAAATTGAAAAATCTTTCCAAGTACCGATGAGTTGCGGAAAAACTAACGTGATCGGCTCATTCTCCGGGTTCGTGGAAAATAACGCGTGATCAATATACACTGGTGTTGCCAATTCACGGGTTCTGAGTGGCGACACCAATATTTAAGCGAGTGAATTTAATTATTGGGCACACGTGTTTGTATTGGCTCTTGTAAGCCGATATTTCTAGAAATGTTGCCCTCATGTATTATTTATTTAAGTAAAACGGCATACACCAATTACATTAATTAAATGCTTAAACCTTATTGTATTTAACAACTACATTTAGACAAATGAACAGAATGTAAGCAATATTTATAAACAAAAACAATCTATATATATATAAATGAAACCCGTTTCGCGTTGTCACGGCATCACGTGTGAACGGCTGAACCGATTTAGCTTATTTTGGTCTTGAAATATTCGTAAAAGTTCTGGGAAGGTTTTAGGAGTGAGCAAAATTGGAAAATTTCTAAGGAAGATACTAAAAACCTTTTATTTGGGTATCGTTCAAGCGTGATGCGTCCAGCCAATATAGGATGATCTTTGTTTATTTGACGGGAGACGTAAAAGACGGTCCAGCTTCAACTTCCATCCAACGTAAAATGATCTATCTTTCCATTGTCTTTCATTGACGGCTGACGAAATAGAATAGAAAATTCAAAAAATGTGTACAACGTGTATATAATATTATCTAGATACGGCGTCTTGCGCTTAATTTTGTTAAATGTACAATAAAACGATGTCCATATCTACTAAAATAGCCCATTGTTTTTTAGATTATTGCAACAGTTTTAAACAAGGTATACTCTATCGAAGCGTTTTGCTGGAGTACACCAAAATATATCTAATTATAATTTTTCGTTTTCATAAACGACATTGTCTTTTGAATTGATACTTTTAGATGCGCTGGGGGACAAATTTAAATTCCGCATTAGTATTGTTTTCAGACTCAAGTATAAAAAAAAATGGTACGTTGATGCCGCATCTAGACATTATAATGAAACGATATGCAGTTTTATATTTTTAAATATTTGTTTTATTACTTACGTCACCTGGTAAGGCAGTATGAAGGTTTTATTAATTTGTATATGGTAACGTACTGGACGCGACTGCCAACAAGTTTACGATGGTCACGGGTTCAAATCTCAGGGCACACCTCTGACTTATCGGATTAATTTCTACGTCAAATAAAATCCGCCAACCCGCACTAAGGCAGCGGGGTGAACTATATCTTCTTCTTCTATAATATAAAAATGAAGCGCAAAACTCAACAACGCCTGGACCAATTTGGCCAATTCTTTTTTTTTAATGTTTATTACTACTTTATTACTAACAAAAAGTAATGGCGTGCAATATTATTTGGAAAAACAGCATTTTGGTGCTGAATTAAGGGAAGGAATATTGGATGAACAATAAAAAACGCTTAAGTTTTTAATGTCAAAATTTCATAAGGCAATCTTTATATGTGTGTATGTATCTGGAGAGACGGGATATAATAGAGTGGAAGGTACGGGAGAGGACTGGGATAGCTGACAGATTTGATAAGACCAAATGTAAATGCACGTTATAAGACGGGATGGATAATAAAGAGAAAGGACGGGACGGATCGGGAAGAGATTGAACAGACGGATGAGACGGGATTGAGCCGGAAAGTAGGACAGCTACGTCAAGTTTAGGTACACAAGAGTTTATAGGAAAAATAACATGTATTTGGTGTGGAGTGGAATCAAAAAATATATGCACCCAGGCGAAGCTGGGCCGGGCCGCTAGTACAGTAATAAAAATATATAGGCTATAGTAACAAAGTTCACAAAAAATACCACCATACAACCTGTAAATCATAATTTATTCTTTAACGTAAAAGGCTATTCACAGCTCTTCTCACAAAATTCCACACACACCGATAGGATAACTGACCATTTATTAGTGAACAGATCAACCTTCGAATTTGTTTGAGGAGGGCATTTAGCGCTGCAAGATCACGCGGAATAGGAGACCTGACACGAGCATGCTGGTATCGAAAATAATTTGTGACTTCTGCTACGTAAATAATTATTAGAAAGTAGAAACATAAAGTCGGGACAACTCAGAGCTCAGATCCGGGGCATCAATTCTACCAAGGAGAATCTTAGGAAACATAAACAGCATTTTTTTATAAAACATCAACATGGAATTAAAGCAACATATTGGTTTAACTATTTTAAGCGTCTTTAATCAAGCTGCATACTGCTTTTTTATTCTAATGAATGGTGAAACGAAAATGCCTGATGGTAAGCGATAGGGCCGCTCATGAACAGTAGCAAAACCAACATAAAGAGAGTCTCAATCCTTGAAGGGCTATTAACAACGGTCTATTCTGCAAATATGTTGGGTAGATCTAGTATTATAGTCAAATATTAATTTTAATATACAATAGGTAATCATTTACACTATAATAATACTATGATATTCATTACTGAATATCTTAAATTATGACGTATATTTCGACGAGATTAAAATTTTATTTGTATTGAACACCAACGTTGTTTTTTTTATTGGATTGAATGGTGGGACGAGCGCGCCATTTACGTGATGGTAAGCGATACCACCCGCCCATGGACAGTAGCAAAACGAAACAACACCTTGAATTACAAAACAATGCTTCCGCTGCGCTCGCCATCCTGAGCCATAAGATGTTAAGTCTCAATGTGGACATATACTCTGGCTACAATGTCCTTCACACCGAAACAAAACAGTGCATTAGCACTGCTGTTCTGCGGGAGAAAAGACTTTGCGGTGGTACCTACTCAGGCGGCCTCTCACATATGAGAGACCTACCACCATATTGTTGTTTATGCCTGCTCTTACGCTATACATAGCCAAAACAATTGAAAAAACATCAAAAAGTTTATTGTTGCCATTTTAGAGTTGCCACATATTATGTTTTTATATATTTTCATTGCTTTTAAAATTAATAAAACATGCGTATAAATACCGAAACTTAATATTTTATTGGCATGCATAAAATGCCTCAGTATTACAAAGCCAATGATTTCACTTTATCGAATTCTAACAATACAAAAGTACTTTGAACTTGAGACGAACGTGGTTAGATTTAAAAAATTGAGATACATACGTATTTGATTTTATTCAAACTGCACAAAGCTTCTACGGCGACATCTACGAAAATCTCTACGCGAGGCTACGGAAGGTCACTCAATACGTAATATATCGCAGCCACTCAAACATTGTTTTGTAATTAAATTTCTTATATTTATTTTGCATGATATTTCCATTTTAAAATAACTTTTCATATTAAAATATAATTCTACTAAATATTTTTAAAATTCCTCCACTCGCCGTTGGATTTTAATGATGCGAATAACTATGCCTATGCTCATTAAACACCCACGAATGCTAAAAATAGATGGCAAATGAGGGTTGCCTTGTAAAAAATGTTTATAATTTGTTAAACTTTACCAATTCCGTCACGTCTAAAATGTCATTTTTTCTTTCACAAAACTTTTCAAATATTACGCTTTTGTATGTGTGGGCTAAGATTCTCGCACGTTTTTAGCCTGCGCACTGTATCAGCCCATATACGTCCCACTGCAGGGCACGGGCCTACTCTACAATCGAGAATACGATTGTAGAGTACGAGATACGAGCCTGCGCACTACTTCAAATAAATTGTTACATATTGTAACCTTCTCAGATGCTTGTTGGTATACTTATAAATCGTATTTCTTTCTTTCTATACGGTTAAATTTATTCATTTGCGTGTGTGTTGTATGAACAATGCAATCTTCATAATGCATGAAAAGATATATAAAGCTTATTAATAATCATTTTACAGTAGTGTTTAACACAATACGAAGTACCTATAGTATAGTTTACAAATATTTTTTTTCTTCTGTTTTGTACTTCAATGACTCTTAAATATTAAACAATATATTAAAACAGAGTACAAATGGCGGCCATACGCTCAAGGCAATCTCTTATCGACTACCATGGAATGGAGATAAGAGAAGGAAAAGAGAGCAGTCTATAGTGCACCAGGAGGACAACGCTTAAATGATTAACATAAGTAGTAAAACATAATATTTATCTTGATGGTTAATACCTATACAAATTAATATACAAACATGTCTAATATCCAATATCTGTATCAGCCCATATACGTCCCACTGCAGGGCACGGGCCTCCTCTAAAATCGAGTACGATCGAGAGTGGTTAGGCCATATAGTCCACCACGCTGGCCTAGTGCGGGTTGGCGGACTTACATACCATAGAAATTTTTATAAATCGCTATGGTATGCAGGTTTCCTCACGATGTTTTCCTTCACCGTTTTAGTGCGTGGTGATTGACTATCAATACACACATGACTCCGAAAAGTCAGAGGTGTGCCCTGGGATTCGAACCCGCGACCACCGTGAACATGTTGGCAGTCGCGTCTAGTCCGTTTACCAACAGGCCACCATGCACTTCATATCCAATATACATGAATCTAATTATGAAAATTTGTTTTAATATAAAAATAATATCAGTTACCTGCTCATGTGACGCATTAATACTTGGGTTTTGTCTATGAATAAAGGTTTTTCAATCACCAATCTGGCTTAGTACGGATTATTGGACCTTTGAAGTTGTCGCGCGGAATTTACTGGTATTAAATTATTTGCGAAAATAATTTAAAAAAATCTCTGATGTTTCTAAATGCTATAATAAAGTTAATATTAATGTCATAATAGATTACCTATTAGTTACGTACAAGCATAAAGAATCGCTTCTTTACCCAATTTTTTAGTTTAAAATTATATATTGTATGAGTATACTTTAACGATCATAAAACTAGGAAAACAAAACCATAAACTAGAACTGTGATTTCTAATGCGCAGTAGTCTAGTTTAAAGGAAGAAAAATATTGAAAGTCTTTGTGATAGCGTCGCAATTCCGAGAACACAACTCCGAATGTAAACAAAATAAAAATTATTCTCTTGAAGTCGCCATGAGTTAGTCGCAAACTCATTGCTTTGGCCATACGCTTGGCTAATGAGTTTGTGTCGAAGCCTGTGGATTAATATGCGAATAAATTAAACAACCCTCTCAAAGTGAAAAAAATAAAGAGTCCTAAAACTGTGTCACCTACTTAATAAAATGACTGAAAGACTGTGCATATAACTAGCATGTGGAATATTTGAAATTTTTTGGACCCAAATTATTTTAAGAGAGAAAGGATATAAGTACATAGAAGTACATCGAATACATAGAAGTGCACTATTTGGGATGCAAGGAAAATTAAAAAAATGTGTTTTAAATGTACAAATTGATGGATGATTGCTTCTTAGTGGTGAAAACAATGAAAATCAGAGTGGATTTTGATATGGTATATTAAAGCGATAATATTAGGCATGTGATTAAAAATGTATAGCTTCAGCAGACAATTTAAGGTCATTAAAGAAAACCATGAATTAAAAGCAATTGTATAAAAATCAACAACGTATTTTATGTTGGAAAATTGCACCACGTACAAAAAAAATAAAAATCTATTTGTCCCTAATAAAAGAAAACATCCACTTACGCCCAACTTTTTGTTAAATATCATATCTTTAATCGAAATATTTTTAAATCTTCTCCATAAAAGCACACTTCGAATAAAATACTGCAACACTCACCTACTTAGTCAGTAGCCTGAGTGTGATTTACTAATAAAATTTACCCCTTGTAAATTATGTAGTCGCGAGTCGCATGCGTCATTGCAACTTACTCGACGAGTCCGTAATTAGCGCCCAACGCGACGATAGTTTCGCTTCGACCGAAATAGATCAAATAAAACGTAATAGTGTCGGTAATCGACATTAATAGAGATGGTTTTCAAAATACGTCCCTGGAAAATGCATTAAATGGTCACCACGTGCAAGTTATCCCGAAGAAATAAAAATTACGCAAGTAATTGTCAAATAGTTTGCTTCGAAGTTTTGATAGTCTTCCGCGAGAATTGACGTCAGCTCGTAAAATAATTTAATACGCTAAATATTTCTACAATACGCATAAAATCATATTGCGTCGATTTCACGGAGATAAAAAAGAAAGGACAAAGAAAAAGAGTAATTATGACGAAACCATCGACATAAACAGACGATTAAAAGTTTATCAAAGATATGACGTCACAAGCATGTCACAGTAAAGATGTAACAAAATCTATTTACATATTACAGAACTTTTAAACATCACAATTTATTGTTTAGAAGAAATAATAATGTTATAAGATTTTCTCGTATATCGGCAACGTTTCTGAAAACATAATATTGTGTATAAACAAATTTAACATCGGCGCCACTCATATTTTTCTCGGAACGTGTTACTCGCTTGTAGTAGCCAGTAGGCAGATGCGAGGAATCTCTTTGACTCATGCTTGGGGCATCACTGAATGACTGTCTCTGGCAGTAGTTGTTTCCACAAATGGATAAATGGATAAACATAATTATTTTATTTTAAAAGCTTTATTGTACACCAGCGACAAAAAAAAAACAAAAACAAAAGAGTACAATTGCGGTCTTATCGCTCGAGGCGATCTCTTCCAGACAACCGACATAATTATCGATCTCCTGATTATGTTATGAGAGTTTTACGACCTGATATCGAGTGCAATATGGGTTTATTATGAGTGTAGCGTGGTTTCACACTTAGCATTTACAACTGTAATACAACTCGTTGTTATTGTTCAAGGTCGGTTGATGGGTTTCCCAGTTAACAAATATATACATACATATATTCACGCTTTTTTCATTGAAAGGGGTAGCCAGAGTTGCAACCAGAAGACCCAAGTGTTGCTTTGTATATTCTGTCTCACGATGTGACGTTGTAACCACACCGTAGTACAAGTACGCCACCAACAAAATAATGTTCATTTTTATTAAACTCTCTGTCATAATACAAGCAAGCCTTTTCGAAATCGTTGCGAGTGGCCACTAGTTTCATAACGCTTCACTATAAATGTACTGGAGCGCGCGCACCACGTACGTCGGAACACTTACGCGCTTACCGCCCTGTCCATATATTTATGTCAATGAGTGCAGCATAATAAAACACTCCCAGGCCGACATAAAAACTTGTTTTGAACCAGCAAACACTTATCAACACATACATAGTAATAAATGCTAATCGAATGTACTCGCATGCTTTGATCTCTTCATGCAAACAATATATTAAAGTTTATAGTGAAATGGAAAATATGCTAGCACCATTACAATATGCACAGGGTGTATCAAGACTGCTACCGAAAACGGAGCCAATGGGTAGTTTTAGTGACTTCAATACTATGCAACTAAAAAGTATGCAAAAATGCGGCATTTTTTTTACATATGGTCATGTTTGGGTGGTGAACCCATAGTTATCGCTAATTAAAAAACTCAAACTCTTGCGTACCATAATGTCTTTAAAAAAATATTATTTTAGAATAAGCTATGTATTTACCACACAATGACAGGAAATAAATAACCAAAAAAATCTTTGCTTTTTTTTTGCAAAATTTTTAGTTGCCTTGTATCTAAAGTCACTAAAACTACCACTAGGTCCGTTTTCGGTAGCAGTCTTGATACACCCTGTATGTATATTTTATATGTTTTTATTCGATTTCTGATAGCCTAGATAGAGACGAAAGGGACCGTCGAAATTGAGGTTACGGCTTAAATCTCGGGGCACAGACCTCTGATCTTTACCTGTGTAAAGATTATTAAATATCACTCTGATAAAGGAAATAACTTTTAACTTAAAGTTTTGTTATTGAATGTGATAATTTCTTATCTCAATTTCTGTCTGAGTAAGTTAATTGCGTCGCACTAACAGAGGTAAGAAGTTTATTATCTAGGAATAATCTTTTTTAATTTAGGAACGTTGATATTGGATTGCAATAAAAAAATGCCGCTTTAATCTATTTCCAATATGAATCATTCACATAGGATTCTGCAATGTGGTGAAACCATCACGCCGTAAACAAATGATAGATATGTATAGGAAATGAAAAAAAGCACTTCAATTCGCTTAGACCCATCCATCAAATACGCCAGCATTTACAAACAGGAATTTAAGATTCAATACTAGAGTTTATAAACAACGAGAGTATGAAATTAAAAAAAATATGTACATTAATACATATTTTTAAATTAAAGAACCTTACTGGTGGTAGATCTTTCATAGGTAAGAAATCGCCTAGGTATGTCCATCCATCCATCCATCAGCCAAAGGAAGTCCACTGTTGAACATAGGCCTCCCCCTAGGCCTAGGTATGTACCACCACAATATCTGTTTCTCCCGCCAAACAGCAGGTTAAATACACTTTTGTGTTTAGGATTGAAAGATATTGCAGCCAGAGTAACCACTGGACATATTGAGACTTTATATCTTGTGTCTCATGATGGAGAGTGCAGTGGAGTGCCAAGCCATGCTCAAGTTCAAGTAATTCAAGTTGTTGTTTGGCTTGCTAGTTTACATAAGCGGTCGTTTCGCTTACCATCAAGGGAATGGCATGGTCGTCTTTCTATTCACTGCCATAAAAAAAACCTTAAATGCTATAGAAATGTAACCGGGTATTATATGATCAGAAACTAATTTTCCAATACCATTGTATTAAAAACACTGTACACGACATACTTGCAATTAATACGACGATATTTTCGCCCCCTATTACATCACGGGATGGAACAAATAAGATAAAGTTGTCCTGGTGTCTTGGTACTTCTGTCTACCCCTTCAGGGAAAACGGTATGATTTTATGTATGTATGTTTATTTAAATCAACACAATATCTATGGGTATTTAGATAAAAGGCATACACAACATTCCAATTTACAACATTGTAATATTGTTGAAAGCTCCATCAAAATATCTTTAGAAAAACATAAAACGCAAATATTTGAACGAACACAAATAATGTTTATTAAATAGATAATTTTGTATACATCTCCGCATGCCTTTCTTCACATTAAAGAGACCAGCGTATGTAAAAACAGATTATTGTACAAACTACACGATCATTTACATTAACAAAACGTGGACGTAAACACTGAAATTGTATATCTTCAATGTTGTTCACATCCGCTGTCTCTGTGACCTTAGTTCTTAATATCTACACGGATGTTCTCTAAGACTAGATTTTAAACATTGTTTATTAGAGATAAATGACTCTATTAAAATTATCCTCGATATTTTAATAGTAACAAGAGTAACTGCCAGTTCCAATGTTAATATGTTATGTTTTTGCTAAACGGTAACTATGATTTATAGCGAAATATTATTGCATGAAATCATAAATAATACTGAAATCTGTCGCAAATGTGCTTGTAGGAAATCGCAATGTTCTGTTTAGTGACTAGTCTTTGTTTATACTCTGATGGTATGTCTCTCATATGTTTCTGATAGGTACCAAAGCATTGTCTACTTCTCCCGCCAAACAGCAGCGTCAATGCACTGTTGTGCTTCGGATTGAAGCACATTGCAGCCAGAGTAACTACTACATATTGAGACATAACATCTCATGTCTCAGGATGGCGAGGGCAGCGGAATGCCAACCATTGTTTTGTAATTCATGGTGTTGTTTGGTTTTGCTACTATCCATGAGCTGTTGTATCGCTCACAACCAGGCGAAAGGCATGCTTGTGTCGCCATTAATTGAAATATAAATAAAAAGATGGATTAACCATAGGCATAAGAAACATAAATACATATGTATGTACGAGTTATGCTCGGCCCTTTTTACATTGAATTTTGTTAACTGTATCAGCCCATATACGTCCCACTGCAGGGCACGGGCCTACTCTACAATCGAGAATACGATTGAGAGTGGTTAGGCCATATAGTCCACCACGCTGGCCTAGTGCGGGTTGGCGGACTTACATACCATAGGAATTCTTATAAATCGCTATGGTATGCAGGTTTCCTCACGATGTTTTCCTTCACCGTTTTAGTGCGTGGTGATTGATTATTATCAATACACACATGACTCCGAAAAGTCAGAGGTGTGCCCTGGGATTCGAACCCGCGACCACCGTGAACATGTGGGCAGCCGCGTCTAGTCCGTTTACCAACAGGCCACCACGCACTTTTGAATTTAATTTTGTTAGCTGCCCTATAAACCCTAGCAGTTGTTTGATACCTATAACTTGTAGCAAATATAATGACGAGATTTTTCCCATAAACTATCTGATTAAAGTCTCTTTGTAAGTCAAATTAATTATTCTCATAACAATAATACATTTAAATGTAATTTATTTATTGTATAGAAGAGTATTATCATTAAACCTACGTGATAGAGCTCGTAATGTAGTCTAAGTTAAACAAAATAATTGAGATTTACATAACAACCTACATGTTTCAGTGGGCGGGATTTTGGCTACGGCACGATACTAACGCTTGATAAGAAAATATATTTGGTTTGATTTGGAATCCCGCGGTTAGAAGCACACAATTTTCAATTGTAGTAGGATTCATTTATATAGCAACAAACGTACAAGATTTTGGAAAACCCGTCACATTTAGGGCATGTAATATCGGATGATTTTCGATTCCGGAACTGAGTTACGATACTACTGGTCCGATTCCGAAATTCCGGAACCAGTTCCGGAATTTTTAAATAAGTATAGGAAATAAAAAAAAAACAATAAATAGGCATTAAATTGTTTTGTTAAAACAAATCTTTATTATAAAAACTCTTGACTGAGATCAATTTATTCCTTCTATTAGGTTTTTCTTTTTAAATATAAAAATAAATAATCAACGTTTCAATAATATACATTATAGCAAAATTAACGTGTGCTATTTGCAATTGCAATGAAGATTATTAAATAACTATCTAATAAAATTATGATGAATATAATATTCAACAACTTACAATGAACAAAATCAACAAGTTCTCCTCTTCTGAGACCATGAAAATAGGTTTAAAGAACAAAACTCAAACTTAATTGAAATAAAACTATTTTTTACGGATTTTATCGCGGATTTACTTAAACTTACTATTTACTTAAAATTACAAAACTCTAAACTTACGCTGTCGTATTTTTTGGAAATTGAGATCAATAAAATCAACTCATATTAAAAAGAAATATAAAGTAAACTAGCGGCCCGGCCCAGCTTCGCCCGGGTACAAATAGATTTTTGTACAATAATATGTACGTATTATTGTTATACATATAAACATTCCTATATAGGCACGCTGCCGCCGCCCCGGCCGGCCAGTACCGCCGCAAGCGCTACGTGCCGCAGTTTTAAATCTGTAATATCTTCGAAAATATTCATTTAAATCTTGTGATGTAAAGGACCACATATATCTATATTAAATCAACAATTTATTTAAGCTATTTAATTGGATAAGGATTAATGCTGTATTGGTTAAAATCGCTTCGAAAATTAGCCATTATTTGTCGTAAAAAGTAAATGACAAAAAATTTTTATTGTGGGATATCCATACGAGATAGACATATACCATCGCGGAGTTTTCTGTAGACCTTTTCAATGTGTACAAATATGTAGTACATTATTTTGATAAATCTCGTAGGGTTCAGCCTGCGTTTGCAATGTAAGCGGAAAAATATTGATAATTAACGACATCACATTAGAAACCTCAAAAATAACAATATTTCTCCACTATTTAATGGATGTTAGTATATACCGGGTATCTCAAGACTGCTACCAAAAACGAAGCCGGGTGGTAGTTTTAGTGGCTACAAACACAATGCAATTAAAAATTTCGCATAGAAACGCGACAATTATTTTTTATGATTTTTTAAATATCGTCATTTTTGGGTGGTAAATCCATAGTTTTTGCTAAAATAATAATTTTAACTCTTTTATACCTTAGAGTATTTATAAATAAAAGGGTATACACTATTATTTTAGGAAAAAAAATATTTACCGCCCAAATATGGCCATAGGAAAAAAATAACAAAAAAAAATTGTCGCTTTTTTTTGCAACTTTTTCTGTTGCATTGTGTCTGAAGTCGCTTAAACTACCACCCGGCTTCGTTTTCGGTAGCAGTCTTGATATACCCTGTATATAAACCTTTCTATTGAATCACTCTATCTATAAAAAAAACCGCATCAAAATCCGTTCCGTACTTTTAAAGATTTAAGCGAACAAGAAAAATAGGGACAGAAAAAGCGACTTTGTTTTATACTATGTAGTGATAAGACAAGAACCACTTTTTCAAAAAAGATCGCTTTTCTAGATAATGTGTTCTCAAGAGTATCAGGGCATCTAACTTTTTTTCTGAGAGCGAGCTTCGTAGGCGGTTACAAAAGTACCCGGCACACGAAAATACTCTTTCGCTCTCAATAATTGTAGGAAGAACACCTAAAATATAATTGTATGCCTGTGTCAAATAAATACTACGTTTCCCACGATTATCGTACATAGCTTTCTCACTCATTTACGAATCCAGCAAGATCAAAATATCGTTTTTGATTCTGATTATTTTGGTAATTTATCTTACAAATTATATGAGTATCGGATTCCGATATTTACTTCAGTTCCGGAATTGCAATATCGTAAAAAAATCATTCGAAATTCCGGAGTTACGAAATCTCGGAATTCCGGGATCCACGCCCTAGTCACATTACTTATACTAGGCAATTTATGTAGAGATAGCAACAAGCGTAAACTTTGTTGGAAAATCCGACACTTGGCCCATACTAGGCACATTTTACGTTTTATTCGTTCTTCTTGTTCGTTCGTCTGGTTTCGACTAAGACCTTCATATTTTTTTAAATATTTATTTTTCGCCAGGAGAAGCTATTTAAGTAGACATCACTTACCTTCAACTGCATTGTATTCCTTTTTCGTGCCAATTTACAAATGCCGCAAAATCGGAACTATATTTATTACTATGGAAGGTATTTATTTATGTTATAAAAAATGTAATTTAGGTTACTCATGAAAATGAAAATAACGAAGCCTAACTATATTACTAAACCTCTAATAAATGATAGTTCACATTGCCATTTACATGATTAATTTCTAAAGATAACTTGATATAAATTATATTCACGAATTTTCCACATGGCAGCAATCGCGTCAAATTTATGATATGATAGCTCTAAATCGTAAAATGAAAATGTATATCAGTCATCGACATTCTCGAGATGAAATGTGTGTCGGACCGGTCAATAACAATAAAAATCGTTTGGGAAATCCTATGTTGTTGCACTACACATAGTGTGGTACCCTTGATCCGATTTCTTTTTGCGAACCGGTTGGAATCGCTTTAAAACAGTATTAAACTAAGCTTCAAAAAGATCGATAACTATAATGCAATAAGTCATGCTTCCTTTGTTACGTCCACTGTAACTGCTGTTCGTTTTGTTATTATGTTTATTGTTGTTGAAAAATATAGGGTCTGCACTGAATAATGCTCCATTAATGTCGAATGGAGGATTTGTTGATCTGATGATACATGTTCCAAATATTTATTACTGAGTAACACTATCATACATATTAATCCATTTAATATAATTCATTACAATCTCCACACCGCATAGCTGAGTATTGTACTAGCAAACCGAGGAATGACTTCCGCTCAAATAGGTTGCATTCGAACGCTCTATGACTAAATTGAGAACTGCTAATTCAATCCCTTATAAGGCAGCACACATCCCGCGATTAACTCGGCCCATTAAGCAAAAATTTGGTCAGCTGTCGTTGAATTGCATGCGGATCAGAGATCAACGCTCTCATTGTGGCGGCATAAGACAGTGACAGCGAAAATTAGGCGCTGAATTCCACCGATATTTTTGCATGTACGAAAAGCGAACGGCGGGCGGGCGGCCGGCTCTATCGGCCCGTATATATAGGTTGGTGCGAGAGCGCGCCGCCCAGTTGCTAGAGGACGCTCGTACGGCCACCACGTCTGACGTCTTGAAGCTCCTCGGACACAAACTAAGCTTTAATATTAACTTAACTGCAAGGACAGTGAACGTCGTGTGTTGTGTTGAGACTTGTACGTTTATTTGGTGTTGTGTTGTCGAAGTTTGCAGCCGGCTTGTAGCTGCAGCTCTCGGACGCCAATTCATATAAATCAGGTGAGATTTCATTCACAGAAATCCCTTTGATTCTTCAGTTATCGAGAAACGTTTACATGAATACGATGCATTGACGGAGCACGCGTTTAATTTCATTTAAATTTTGTAAACTAGAATCGGCTAATATATTTTAGTGGTGTTATTAGTGATCAATAATATTTGCATTAAAGTTTGTCAGTGGCTTGTAAACATGCATCGTATATTCATAACCTTTCTCGTTAGCTAGAATATTTTAGTAATTCGACATGTTTTATGAAGTTTGTTGAATGTTATTGCAACGACTTTACAAACTAGACATAAATATTGTTGAATCACGTCGCTGAAAGAATCATTAAAATGTATCGTAAAATATGAAGAAAAAAGCAAATTGGACACAAAAATAAATGAGCAGAGGTGAAAATTAACATAACTCATAAGATTCGCAAATATGACGAGATTGATGATCGTGGTAACGACTCCACTCGAAAATAGAAAGAAGTGATACTTCGCATTCTTAGCGATGCCAAATGTCTGGCTTCTTATGATCGTAATTATGCGTAGTTTATGTACTAAAACGTGGCGTAGACGCAACTATAGTAAGATGGAATCTTTAGTACTTAGAAATAAAACGGAAATCCATTACAGAATAGTTTAAATAAAACTATAATTTAGGATTTTATTTAATGTTTGCATAATAGTTTTTTTTTTAATATGTAACATTCGCTAACTAAGAAACCATCATACAGAATACTTTCTAGGGAGCAAAAAAAATGCAATTGCTTGGAATGTTTTCTACCTAAAACCATTATTACAGTTTTCAATAAAGTTAATTTGAGCTGGAATTCTCGGTGATTCTATAAGAGCTTCTCTTACACATTACGTTCTGAGAGAAACCAATCAATATTTTCTTTAAAACGTACCGCGGGAAATTGCTCGGCTTCACTGCAACGTTGAATCAACTCAGTTTCAAGAATCTAAGATATTGAAAGTTCGTTTAAACTTTTATTTACGTATTGTTTTAATTTATTTGTAGAATAAGTAGTGGAAAAATTATGTTCCACCTGGACTTCCTTTGGGTGAAAACGATGATAAAAATACCGATTACTTTGAATTTTTAGATATCTACATATAAATATATATGTATAAACATATAACTACTATAGTAAGCATGTAATAGTTAGTTACTATGTAGTTGAACACAAAGCAAACAATTATTTCAATAAGGCTAAACTACTCATCAGATTTCTTTGTATGAAATTCTAGGTAACATTTCCTAAGAGATCAATGCACCTTAGCAACGTTCGCTATTCTATACAGCTCTTCAATGTACGTTTTATTGAAGGTATTTCTCATTATATTGAATACAATCTATTTTCTATATATTAAAATATTGTTATCTCGTATGAGGTATGAAACTGAATCTTCTGCAGATGTGCAAACCCTTTGTTTATACCTATATAATATGTACAAAGAAATTCTCTATGAAAATTATAAAATAACATACTTTGATTGAATTTTGGTAAACATGTCATAAAAATACAAAATATAAATTAGTGCATCGGTCTATATCGAGAAACTGCGTTATTGTGGTAATTAATAGACATTTTATGATCACGTGAATATATTTTGTCAAAACCGCAGTGTGTCGGCGCGTCGACCACCGGAAACTCACCACTAAAACATCTGACTACCATCGACCGTAACAATCTTTGTTATATTTGCATCCGTTGCAAATTGCACGCTGATTTGTGCCAACAAATAACGTGTCGAATAAACACCAAATGTAAATTATCATCTTAATGGCGATATCTTTCATACAAACATGAGTAGTGGGTTTGGTAAGAGGTATAATTTGTTCAATTTGATCCCTATCATTTTGTTCTCATTCATGATATTATAACAAACAATATATAAGATCGACCTATACAAACCAAATGTTGGCGATACGATTAACGACGCAATAAATATCAAAACAATAATTGGAATTCATTTTTTCTTGTTACAACCAAAACAGTCCACTTTGTTTCAAAAATTGTTTAAGTACCTATTTATCTTGAGAAATTTTGTGACCCTTAAACTGCTTTAGTGATACCAAGCGAACATGTTTATAAATTCAAGATGTAATGTATGCGGACAGCCCACTCATATTCATTATCGGCGAGCCGTGGATAAAAACATGGTGCTACAGATAAGCGGAGGGTAATTTTCCAGGCTCTGTATGATCTAGGTAGACGAGGGCTTAATGACAAATGGGCCGTACAAAGCGGTTAGCAACTGCTGAGTTGAAGCATCCTCAATTCCTTCATTGATCGTTTCCATTAGTTCCCTCTTGCCAAGCATTCTTGTTATGACGTTTACAATGAAGAGCCGGTGTAATTACGTACATCCTCTTTGCGTAGTAATGTGATAAAGCACACATTTTATTTGCTCAGCGTCATGCCTGTTGCTACCGCTCAATCCACGATCGATAAGAGTTCATAACTCACTAAATAAATTCGGAACACGGAAAACATCACGTACATTAGAAACTTTGAAAAATGAAAAAAATAAACTCATTTTACAGCACGTGCCGGCCTAACGGGCTTATAAAAATATTATTGCTGTAACAATATACTGAATAATAGCAGAACAATGTACGATAAATTTGATTTATGGAGTACCGAGTACGTAAACATTTAAATATATTGAGATTTTTTAATCGCCACCCATTTTTTTTTTAATTTATGTATGCGCGTTTGTATTGAACAATCATTGTTTTGACACAGTTTTGGAGTTATATTATAGTCGGTAAGTTTTATTGTGTTGAGCTGCTTTACATTTGTGAACAGGAATTATACATTATCTTAGTGTAAATGTGTGAGTAGGCTGCAGTACGCTTTTGCCAATCCCTTTGAGATTTATAATTCAAATATTCCGACAGTACGTCGATCGGAAAGTTTCGTTCTTGTTTGTAATTCGTATCAGTCTTCACCTGAGGAAGTTCGCGCAGGTGCGGTGTTGCCGAATATCATTAGTCTATAATAGATATCGATTGTTGATCTTGGCTTTAAATTATCCACTTTAAGACTTTAAGAATGCAAATGGAAGCCCAGTCATATCCACTCTAAATTATTTAACAAACAATCGTTCAAATGATACAAACATCTATGACACAGACGAATGTCTTACTGTTCCAAGCAGAATGCAAAAATACATTTCAAAAATAACTTTTTGATACGGATTTAAACTCGCATTTTTGCACTTAAAACACATCAGTGTAATCGGAATCGTGATTCATCAAATCTTCTTTTAAATTATTTAGTGTGTACTTTATTTTTTTTATGCGCCGACTTTTGGATTCACGTAGATTTGTATTTAATGTGACGCTGTCTACACCACTTACAACTTTATACTACTTTACTCCGACAACGTGTGAAGTTAAATCAAAAGTTTTTTTTGTATTTGGTTTGTAAAATGTATTACAGTACTAATTGGAAATTTATGATTTAATAACAATAAACTTGCAACGCTTGTTAGAAAGGTTGTATCCCTATACATAAACCTATAAAAAGTATAAATTTGAATCTGTGTTTGCCACATTACTTCTTTTAAAATCAGCAAAATAACAGTTCAATATGATTTTTACATCAAAAATGGTTTCGGAGAAACATAAGCTACCTTTATTCAAAAAAATCCACGTGCACTGTAAAATAAATTGAATAGAAAGTAGCGTAGTTTTATCGCCGCTCCGAAGCTGGGCGTAGAAGCTTTTATAATAAGAAAGTTTATCACAACATTTACAGTCAGCTACACAATGTAATATAATATCTTATTAAGAAGAAAGGTTAAACGTACACACTTGTAACGTAGCCGATATGCAGACGTGGAGTACTTGAACGCACTCATTAGCCCAATTTCACGCTGTTAACCGCATGGGAGCCAGCCAAAGTATTGTGCAACACTCATTGGGTTAAACGCATTGTGAATATGATAACTAGGCCAAGTTCACAATATCGCCTGATTATTTAGTAACAAATCATGTGAATCATCTCTGATCGTAAGTTCAACGTCGCTCTCCGTTTAATGGTTGGAAAAATAAACCGGGATCCTCGAACCTCGCTTTGTTCACGGCCACAACAAAAGTTTCGTAAGCACTCATTGCGCCGTTTGGGATGTGAAAAATATATTATCGGGTCAAGTACGCAGTCCCAACAGTTGTTGCATGTACACGCGATTTTACAGCGGTGTTAATCGAGAAATAAATATTCTTTGTAATCGAAACTGGGTCGTTGTCTATTGCCATCGATGCCTTATTTAATTATTTGTTTAGATGAAAAACAGTCGGTTGTTTTGTTACGTTCCTCATTATAAAATGAACGAATAACAAATCGGAAGATAACAGGTTGTTTTTCATAGCAGAATCTATATCTAAACAAGCTTTAAGATAAAAACAGTATTTATTTTTTGTGCTGCTACTGAGAATAACAAGTTCGATATCATACACGTGTTATTGTTACACAATCCTTCAATTTGTAATTAGTTTAAATGTTTTCAAATTTGTCAATATCATAATATTTACCTGAATTATTATAATTGTAACATTTTATTATCTACATTAAAAGAATAACTGCATTTTTAAAGATATTATGTCTTTATTTCTTTTCTAACGTAATTTTATTTCCAAATCGTGATTAACTTAAAAGAAAATTATACGCATAATTAAGTCTAAAACAAAGCTCGTTTCTAGCGAATTCTTTTGTTAATGAAACATCATTAGTTCGTTAAAAATATATTTTTATAAGAAGAGAATGTGTAATTGCTTGTACTTAATAAGGTGATTCAGGTGACCTAGGCGTTTGATTTCGACCTTAGGTCATTTTCATGTCTCGATGACAATAGTAAAACAACAAACAAGTTTTTTCCTTAGACCACCAACTGAAATGATTAGTATCGAGATTGAATCGTCGAGAAGGTGTAATATTAGGCTTCTTCAGTAATATACATATTTAAGTCTAAAGATGAAATGAGGGTTACTCAATATTTAAAAAATCATTTAATTACATGTCAATTTTCCCGAGAAGGTAATGTATACCAAAAATTACATTCTACGCCTCTAAAATTATAACCACACATGAAAATTCTACGACCTCCAGACACACGCACATAAATTTTAAAAAATCCCATAAAAGTATACCTTTATACCGGGTATCTCAAGACTGCTACCGAAAACGAAGCCGGGTGGTAGTTTTAGTGGCTACAAACACAATGCAATTAAAAATTTCACATAGAAACGCGACAATTATTTTTTATGATTTTTTAAATATCGTCATTTTTGGGTGGTAAATCCATAGTTTTTGCTAAAATAATAATTTAAACTCTTTTATACCTTAGAGTATTTATAATTAAAAGGGTATACACTATTATTTTAGGAAAAAATGTATTTACCACCCAAATATGACCATAGGAAAAAAATAACAAAAAAAAAATTGTCGCTTTTTTTTGCAACTTTTTCTGTTGCATTGTGTCTGAAGTCGCTTAGACTACCACCCGGCTTCGTTTTCGGTAGCAGTCTTGATATACCCTGTATGATCTTTACTGTTCCGTGAGGAAACTCCTTTTTATGAATGAAATAAATTTTACTCAAGCGAGCTGCTCAGGTATTTAAAGCCATTCACATTATAGGGCATTTAAGGGTTTTATTTAGCTATAAAGTGGCGTGATATCCCGTCCATTGACATGGGAGTCAGCAACCTTGTTTGGATGTAAACGCTTTGACAATTAGAACAGGAAATGTAATTAGTAGCCGTAAAAGCCTGAGGTAGGAGGTCCATTAAATGTGGCCGAATTAAATACCCATGAATGGTGAAAAAACAAATTCTGTTCATCAAAATGAAAAATCATATAAACAAACCTATAATGAACATGACGGACTGTGGAGCGCTATAAATACTTTTAAAGCTTAATGACATACATAATACATACATAAACTCACGCCATTTTTCCTAGAAGGTGTAGGTAGATGTGCTGGTAACATAAAGTACAACCACATTTCGCATTGCGTGTTACGTTCCACGATGTAATAGGGGACTACTGACTAGCCTATCGCCATATCTAATCTTAAAATAATTGAAAAATCCACTATCACTTCGCCCGACCCGGGATTCAAACCCGAGACCTCAATGTTGTAATCATACCAAACAATAGGCTAGTTTCATACATTTTTATTTTTGTTTATAACGGAAGGTTACGTTACGCATAATCAAAATCAGAAAGAATTCTTAAAATCCGTTAAGTAATATGCAAGTTACAAATATATGAAAGTTGGTGGTAGGAGTGATAGAAAAGGATGCAACATGCACGGCGTGACGTCATCTTCCATAAGGTGCACGCGTGCGAAAGAGACAACGAGTGTCCCCACCGTACTATTAAATGTATTAATATCTCAGTGATTTTACATTCAATTTTGATGCTGTTTTCAAATTCGTTTGTTTTTATAAACGATACTTTTAAGGAATGATTACTTACTGCTCAAATAAAATCTTGGACACAACCCTATTACGCCACCGACGTAGCAGTAACGCTTAATTGTAATTAATTTATTCAATATATTTATCCGTTTCCTTGTTACTCTTAATTCAGGTCAACATTAAGCAGATCTGTGATAGGTAACTGTCTGCAAGACGACATTTATCTGATTAAATATGTCAAGACGCTCTCACCATTTTACCTAAGTGGCGTTTTATGAGCAATGCCAGGTGCCAAATTCCATACACTTTACAAATAAAATTATAAAATAAAATAGTATTATTGAAGTATGAAAAGTAGTAGCCCGCGTAGTAATAGTAAGAGCCTACAGACGATCATGAACATTCACAATGCCTGGGACAAAGTCTTGTGCCTACACAAATATTTTTTTTACCTTTGGGTGTTTTGAGACCCAAAAGTTCCTGTACTTTCTACAAACATTACTTCAGTCTCTTGATCTGTTGTAGAGACCATGTTTAAGAGCACTTTTTTAATATTCTATGCGTTTCATACAATTTTTCATCGTTGGGCTTCTGTGTTTAATAAAGATAGTAAAAGAATTGAACAATAACACTATAAAATTTACTTTATGCGTTCTCATTTAACACCTAACAATAACTTTGAAAAATCGAACGTAACAATTTTGTTTGTTTGAAATCTTAAACCACTACTATTTTATTACGGAACCAACTCAACGTAACGAAAAAATAAGTGGCACTAAAAATTGATTTATTTCACGCGAAAATCGGTCAGAACTGTACATCATTAGGAGATAATCTTACGAACTACTTTTATAAAGACCTTTTTGGTAGACGTAATTTATAGTTTATGTTAATTACGTAATTATGTTCCTGATTTATTTCCATTAGAGCACTTATCCTCTTACAACATTTAGAACAAAAATAAATTACTTGAGCCATGAAGTTTGGTATTTGGGGATCAGATACTGTTCAGTAGGTTTACTATCGTACCTTGTTGTTGTGACTGTTAAACACGAGTTGTTTAAACTGTAAATTATAAGATTTCTACGGATCACTTCAGAGCGTGTGGGCTTTGAAATCTGAAATTGGATTAAAACATTAGTTTGTGGGCGGATCGTAAACTTACGCTGCAAGAAAAAAACAATTATATAAATTAGAAAGAAGAAAGACAGAAAGAATATTTATTGCTGGCACAGAAAATAACAGAGGAGTTGACAAAAAACAGTTAAGGTAAAATAAAAACAAATAAATATTGCGCCAGCAAAGGTAGCTCTCATTCAGCTAGTATGCTGCAGCACCACTTAAGCAGCACTGCAACGCTGATTTTCGATGAGAGACCTTCATGACGTGCGGACGTTCAGTCGTTAATGATACAATTAATACTAAAACTACAATGAATACTAATACTAAACAAATGACACAATAACCTTAAAGAGGACTGAACAAAGAAAAAAAATATATAATAAAAATATGACTATAGTATTCAGATTGAATAGAATCAAAAATAATATATATATTCAAACTTAGACAACGATAAATATTACGAGTAAGTAAACAAAGAACAACAACTTTGTGTATTATGTGTGAATGTGTGGCTGTGGTTGTGAATGTGTATGTGCATCGTAGTGCCGCGTGGCGCTGAACGAGGAGAAAAAAAAAACAATAATAATATTGGGTTAATTATAAATACTTGTAATTGTCCGCGCGGTACGAGGCATAAAGTACATGTACGCACACAGCTGTCAGCACACCAACGCGAAATTAGTTCACCAGACAGTAGTCTGTATTTCCACCATAACTAGTAAGTTATGGTGGAAATTTTAACACTTTGGTTACATATGGTGTTTAATTACTTTCCTAATGATGTAATGCTTCGAATTGATGGGGAATACCAACGTGAATTTTGGTATAATTTTCCTTATTTTGACAATAATCACACTGTTATTGCAATTGATATTGCGATGGCCTCGACATTATCATACTAAAGCCAGGAAACCGCCATTTATTTGCATACTCACTGCTGTTTGTTGAAAGATCAGAAGCAATTTGTTGTGCCTGGCGACCTCCGTTCACTGCCAGTGTCAACACGATCCTCAAGGTCTGAGAGCTTGGTCTCCCGACCTTCAACTAAGACGGGGATATTAACACCCTCCATTCGCCAAGGTCCTGTCCTTTATCCTCTTGAGAATCTGGAGTCCTTCGGTGTTACAACCGAATATCGGGTAGCAGGGCCAATTTTACGCTAAAGGTCAACATTGACAAATGCCCATCTTTAATATGAGGTTACGCTTGTTGTCCCATTGCAACAATTTGATACAGTTTTATTTTAAATGTAATTGATTTTCTGACGGTTCAACGTTTAAAAAAGGAAGAATAAAAGAAGAAACGGAGGAATCTTCATGTTACTGATTAAGATATTTTGCCGTCTCTTCTTATGGTTTAAGAACTTTATTTCTCATAAGAATTTACATTCACTTTACATTCACTTCTTCAAAACATAAAGACTCTTAGGACGAACCAAAAGATCTGACCAATCTAAGGTTGATGATATGATGATGATAAGATAAGATCAATTAACAATAGTTAAGTCATTAACGAAAATGTCCAAAACATTTATACCGGGTATATCAAGACTGCTACCGAAAACGAAGCCGGGTGATAGTTTAAGCGACTTCAGACACAATGCAACAGAAAAAGTTGCAAAACTAAGCGACAATTTTTTTTGTAATTTTTTTCTTCCTAAAATAATAATGTATATCCTTTTATTTATAAAAACTCTAAGGTATAAAAGAGTTTAAATTAGTATTTTAGCAAAAACTATGGATTTACCACCCAAAATTGACGATATTTAAAAAATCATAAAAAATAATTGTCGCGTTTCTATGCGAAATTTTTAATTGCATTGAGTTTGTAGCCACTAAAACTACCACCCAGCTTCGTTTTCGGTAGCAGTCTTGAGATACCCTGTATAAATTAAATGAAGTAATACATGCGAGAGCTAAGTACTGCATTAAGTAATTAGTCACTTGTTAAACTCGTTGTTTGTAACATTCATTAAAATGAAATATGCATACACTACAATCCTTTGAGCCTTGACATAGCTGCACAGCGGCTCGCCCACACGGCAGCCTCAGTTCAAATTATAATAATCTCTTTACATCTCGACGCCGTTTCTGGACCTCTTTTAGTTAGTTTGGTTCTAAAAATTTGATGTTGTTGTGTTCTAAAGATTTGAAATGAATTGCTGTATCAATGAAATCAAATGAAACTTAAACGAATGTCAATGTTTAATATGATAATATATGTAAATCAACAAGTATATGTAATCAACAGGTCATTGTGGAGATCATTGGGCGAGGCCTATGTTCAGCAGTGGACTTCCTGTGGCTGATATGATGATGATGATGATGATGTAAATAATCCGTTTGTTTATTTATTTAAAAAAAATCAAGATCCAATGGTATCAAACATGTTTGTAGGCCAATTTTTCGTGGAAAGGAAATTTTTCGTTCCGTCGATCGTAATACCGGCCCGAATTACTTTTCGTTTTAAAATATATCTCGAAAATTGTTGATCTTCAAGTTTTAAATTTAAGCAAGTTTATCATTTAAGCCCGCCACTTACTGTATCACGAAGGTCACTGAAAAACAATAACAAACGTTTTAAAATAATAAAACACAATGGAGAAACGCAATAAAATTATAAAACGTTGGTATTAACGGTGTTCTGTGGGTGACATTGAAATTGCGTCGGAGCCTGCGTCGACGTTGCTCGCGGCACATCTCCGTTTAACTAAATACGACTGTTTATTCTGTAGCAAGTTCTTGATATTGGCATTTGTGTTGACATTTCAAGTATAAGTTTGTTTATGAAACAGACGTAACTAGATGAGTTTTAGTTTAGCTTAGCCTAAAGTATCTTTTATGGATCTAATCAAATTAATTTTGTTATTATATTATATAAAATCGTCAATGGATACAAAATCGATTCGTACAATGTCACATTAGGACGATGCTTTACATTACCTTGAATTTTCAGTTGCGATCATGCACGTGTCTTCACAACGTTTCAGTTACGTCATTTATATCTCCCCAATCCGAATCACGTTTGATACAGCGCGAATATTGCGAATAAATATGAAAACATTTATATTTCCATAATACATTATAATATGTTTATATTAAAAGCAAAGACAATAAGTATTCATATTTAGTTCATAAACGTCACATCCTGAGGAGGGAACACATTATAACTTTTAAGTTTAATATATTAACGTCATACGGAAAACGAAATTAAAAACACACATTTTCTTTTGGCATTCGGTCAGTGGCGACTGAATGATATTATTTGGCGCCAAACATAAATAAAGGAAGGCGACGGGCCCGTCGGCGTGGCTGTACGGCGGGACCGAAATATGCCAACATTTTGTTCGGTTAAACAGTACCTATCGGTGATTTTTAAAATCTGTTTTATTGCTGAAGCCCACACGTGTAATTTATGAATGTAAAACAGCACTGTGACAACAGTTCAAGAAGAAATAACATTGTGTGAGTGATAATTTTTTCATAACCATATTATATTCTAGTTGACAAGTTGTTTAACGAATTATGTTAGATTAGAACAAAACATTCATAACGTAACAAAAAAAAATCGTTTAAATGTATAATAATATTTCCTAAATAATAAATAAAAATACACCGGTCAACCATAACGTTTTAGCTAAACAAAAGAATTTGATCAAACAAGATTGTTAATTAAAAGTACAAATATTTTGTTGGAACAACGGATATATTATGATTGGCAGTAAAGGGAGTTTTGTATTGCGCAACACGAGGAAATTGGTACTGCCTTGTTTACACTTTTAGAAAAGTTGTTGAAACGATGTTAGCTTTTTTTGTTAGTTATATGAAGACGCAGTGTGGAAAGTGAAAAAAAAAGATAAACCTTCTCAGATATAACTAATCATATTGCAACATGCAGTCATCTTGCTATTATAAAACATGCAAATTTAAAATAGTGCCATTGTCATACAGAACATCATTTTAGCGAATCTTTCAAATAGTTCGGATGAGTGAATATTTTGATGTCATACGTGTTTCCCGTGACACATAAATCTAAACTCGTGTTTGTATGAATTTCAACTGTTTTACATAAGTTTATTATTGCGAATTTTGAGACTTTTATTACGATATTTGGGTATTTGATATTACCCAACAATAGGATAAACCAAAGACAACACAAATACATATTAAAACTACACCAACGCGTCTTTGCCAAGTTTTATTGAATTAACGATTATTTTGGTTTGAGCGTTTAAAATTAGTTTCCATTTGAAATTCGAATCAAAGTGTCCTTTATAATGATCAAGCATAGAATATCCATTGCTAAACAACAATCATCGTTTCCTAAACAAAAATACTGTGTAATTATAACGTTTCACGCGTCAAATGGTAGAAAGACATTCATGATCATTAAAAATCGGTTCATTAGCCGAAACGTACAAAGAAAATTGCACTTGAAAGCGGATCGCGCTGAAGTCTCAAGGCCTTCAGCTTGTGCCAATGCTAACACCTAATGGGCTGTACATTGTTGTCAGAACGTCAGTGTGGCATTATTCAGAGGTGTTTGTATAGGTTATTCAACCATTCAGCGCTGCGAGCAGGCGGGAGTGACGCAGGCAACTCTATAAATATTAACATTGCAGTATGTCGTACTGAGGATGTTCTGTGTTTTTATTCACCGGCTTAAATTAAAAACCATGATCTTACAGTGGGCGGTTTTGTGTTGATGGGATTTTGATTCGACAACAGTGTAGTTTACGTTAGTGATGTAGGTGTGATTTTACCGGCATGTGATTTCAAAGCGTCTTATAAACTTCATGATGTGTTTTATCTAGTTACTGTAAAAGATACTCAGTTAATTTGTAAAGAATCACTATCTGACCAGACGATCCATAAGCTGACGTGCAAACTAGTGTCACCCACAGTTCGTCTAGCATATCTCTAGAGAGCAGAGACGAGCTTGCCGCCACTCCATTTGCGAACAATACATCTGAGACTTTCAAATACAAAAGCTCATACTAAGTGGAATGCTAGGGCTGGGAAGCAAAGCCATGATCACACGTTCATAGTCCAAGTATTAAACGGACACTTATTAAAACATAGCATTACAATTTTACACCCATAGAAATAATTTCGTTTTATAAGTTTCGACTTATAGCCAAATTCCAAGCGCAAAACTATTCTAAACGATGACATGTAAATATAAAATGTCTGTACATAAAATCCCTTTTAAACTTTTTACAACAAGAACATAACACAAACAGACACATGTTGCCAGAGTTGTCATCATTAAAAATCTCCTCAGGCGAAGCATACACAAGTATTATAAACAACTGTCGTGACGTGTTTGGGCGGTCATTACCAACGCGCGTCATACACCGACTACGACTAAGTAAATCGGCATTCCGACTAAAAATGATATTATCTCACTGAAATTATAGTAGGAATTGGGTCAGACGATAGTTACAGATCATTCATTGGGTGAAGGTTGCAAGTATTTATGTACAGAGAAAAGTTATGTGCGTAAATAAAACAAAAATAAATCGTAAAAAAACACACATCTAAATGTAAATGTCCAGAATGGCCTATTTAACAAAGAATTTGTTTCCAAATTTAAAAAATCGACGTGGAAATGCAAAAATGCAACGTAATTCTAAAAAAGAAACGAACAACTCATACTGGCACGGCTAATCAGAGATTAAAATTTTTACATGAATGTTCCACTATCATAATTCTTTCAGAAATGAAAACAACAATTACTTGTATATTTGAAATGCATCCAAAATACAAATCAATGACAAAAAACACGCAAACGGTCTTTATACTTATTACTTGACTCCCTTCCCGTGATCTCTAAATGTTTTACATGAATAACAATTGCCTTTATTTGTTTCAGATATAACTAGTAGAGATGAGGGACGAACGCGCCAGCCTCCCGCGAGTCCGCATCGCCGTCATCGGAAGTTCACGAGTGGGCAAATCTGGTGAGTAATGAAATCAAAACATTCTGTTGTTTATACTTGAAGTGGGACGAGCACATTTGCAGTGTTGAAATTGTTTTCCTCATATTATACCGGGTATATCAAGACTGCTACCGAAAACGAAGCCGGGTGATAGTTTAAGCGACTTCAGACACAATGCAACAAAAAAAGTTGTAAAAAAAAGCGACAATTTTTTTTTGTTATTTTTTTCCTATGTCCATATTTGGGTGGTAAATACATTTTTTCCTAAAATAATAGTGTATAACCTTTTATTTATAAACACTCTAAGGTATAAAAGAGTTTAAATTATTATTTTAGCAAAAACTATGAATTTACCACCCAAAATTGACGATATTTAAAAAATCATAAAAAATAATTGTCGCGTTTCTATGCGAAATTTTTAATTGCATTGTGTTTGTAGCCACTAAAACTACCACCCGGCTTCGTTTTCGGTAGCAGTCTTGAGATACCCTGTATAATAGTTGAAATCGAAGCAATTCTATTTATAACCCACCTGAAAAATATTATATCTTAATAGTTCGGAAATCTGATATTTTTGTGCACCAAAGTTAAAGAAATCTAAGCAATGTGAACTTATATTATACGGATAATACATACATTACGTAACAGACATAAATTAATATAACAATTTCATGCAATCCAGAATATCGCAATTCAAAGTTCAATGAAATCATGAGTAGGTAATACGCAATCTCGAAAATGTGATAACTATGTTTTTGCGATCATCTTTTCTAGGCCGTGCATATGAATAAATTAAATTTTGTTTTAAAACCCAGATCTGTCCATTAGTCCTACCTCGTGACCTGAATGCCCGAGAGTGTCCGTCACAATCTGATGGAGTTCACATTGAAATAATAAAGAATTTGTTTACCACGGTTTTCCAATCAAATTTTAAAATTAACAAAACTTAAACGTTGCTACTAAGCGACCAAAGCTTATTTTCTAAGATTTTATGATTTTTCAGCTATTATATACTGATCAAAATGTATAGAGCATTTTTGAAAAATAACATTTGTGACACAACAAACAAACGTAATTTGTATTACGTTATTTTATTTATTACTATATTTATATCATATTTATATAATTTATATCAAAATCTTTTAAATTACAAAATATTGCATTCTCTTTTTATATTACCAAATGGTATTACAAAAATACAACACTTTGCAGCAACACCTGTGAAATGAGTTTCGTATTCAAAAGCTGAAGGTTGCCAAAACGACATGTCATTGAATTCCGAGTGCTCAACTGAGATGATATAACAACACGAAGCTAACAAAGCGTGTATCCTGTAGAGCTATTATTACTGAAGATGTAATTCGAGAACATTTTACTGGAAAAAGTTGAGACAAAATAAAGTAAACAATCCACTCGAATCTAATCGAAATTAAAATAGGCTTAGCAACAGCAACAACGTTGTTCCTATAGGAGATTAAAAATTTTGTTCATAATTTATCTAAGTCTTAGCAAATCCCTTAGATTAACTCAGTAATTTATGGTAATTACCCCCCATATTAGCTTGACTCGTTAAATATAATAATATTATTTGTTTCAGCCCTTATCGTGCGCTACTTAACGAGGCGATACATCGGAGAGTACCACTCAAATACAGGTAAGCGTAATGCCTTTTTAATGGAATTTCACGAGCTGTAGAACTCCACTCGTGTCGCTATTCAATTACTTTAAGTATTATTTCTTAAGCTTCCGTTTGCAATATACGTTATTTAATTTACTTAGATGTTTCTCTGTTGAAATTCTCACCGAAATGTTGACATTGTGTTTAATTCAATCTATTGCTTTGTTCACAGATCTTTTATACAGACAGACGGTCCCAATAAATGGAACACCAGTTGAACTAGAAGTAATTGACGTGTCTGGTTCTAATTCCGACAAATTCCCCGCTGAACAGGTATGTACTTCCACCATATGTAACACACTTTCGTAAAACGTTCTAAATTGAGGATTTTACAGCATCATTTGTTGAAATAACAAATGTAAGTAGGTTTCTTGATTTGTGTAACGCTTATAACATTCTTATTTTTCCGTAATAAATTAAGAAATGTAGCAAACAATCCCGAACGATCTATGCTTGCTGGGCAACAACAAATTTAAACCTTCGCTTTGCTCACTGAAAGGGTTGTCGAATTTCAAAAGGCAGCATACAATAACATAAGGTTTAATGCCGCTAAACGGGTATTAATGCTTGTTATAATGGTAACAAAGTCCTTGACTAGAGCCCAGTAGGTAAACTTCACCTTCAAACCGAAATCATAAACCAACAACTGTGGACGGAGCCCGACCTTTAGTTTTCTAAACAACAATATAAGATCACTAAATCACAGCCAGATTAAGGATGCTTCAAATTTCATAAAAATAACGACGAAGGTCAGAGGTTTATGGCATTTTGAGCTCTTTTAACATTTTTATGTGAATTTTATAGGTTGCTAATTTAGACCTGAACAATTTTCTAGTTGTAACCTTTAAATTATTTATACAACACTTGTCTAAGGAAGTTTATCTTTAAAATAACATTGGTTAGCATTTCTTGTTACCAAATAAGTCAGTGTTAGAAGAGGGAAAACTACACGGTTGAATGATAGTTTCACTACAATATAGCCATTGAAACCTTCCGCAAACAAATCTGAGATTACCCATAGACTGAGCTCGTTTTATGTTCGACAAGTAGGTTAATCGTCTCAAATATAATGCTAGGCATGAAATGGCTCCAGAATTGTTCCAGTGACCTGCAGCTCGGACTGTGACTCAGTGTGTTTACAGAGCCATATTATTAATAGTAGTTACTACACAGGCCACTGGCCCGCTTGATTCGTTGACACATTGAAATGTATCGGCCAACGTCTCCAACTGTGCCACCTTTGAAGCTAAATACGTTATGTCTAGACTTTTAAACACTTAACGTTGAGTGAATACACATCTATATTTCTCTGTAAAGAAAACAAAACAAAGATGGAGGCGACTGCCACTGTGAATGAATGATGGTAGCATGCAACGTGTAGCAATGAAAAGTAAATCTATATAGACTGAAAATCTTTTCATAATATTTTTTTTTGTAATATTTCTATTCTATCAAGAAGTGAAGAATTAGAATTAGCTCATATTTATGAAAGTGACGAAACATGATAAAAGTATATGGAAGTTTCACAACAATGTCGCGAACATCAAACTGACCGTAATTACAATCCATTGTCATCTGATTGATAAACAATTGTTTCGTTGAAATAAAAATATGATATGTAAAATAAAAAATAAATTTCATATAACAAGAAACTTTATTTATTTCCCCTGTAACTATGAATGAAGAGTTCAAAACAGACGTAATCCATGGAGCGCCGTGCGCGCCGCGTGGGAGCGCCCATGAATTGCTCCAACAGCTAATTTTAAGCGGGAATGTTGGCTCCGACACAGTAATTAATCGTGTGCATTCTTCTTCGTCTCGTCTCTTTAATGTGAGACATATATTTGTATATCTTGGTAATCCTAGTACGTCCGGTGTTTTAAATAAGAATATATTGCTCAATCGCTTAGATATCGCTTTACGTAACATCATTTTTTATGAGGAAGCTGAAAATTTTCAATATTGTTTGCTATTTCTCAATTCAAATTGCAATAATTTGCTTTGGTTGTTACAGATCCAATGGGCAGACGCTTGCCTTTTAGTATACGCAGTGACTGATAGAAGTAGTTTTGAATATGCTACTGAGGTTCTCACCGCATTGAAGAGGGCTCCAGCGAGTACCAGTCCAGCACACAGTCCCGCCGGTACGGCGCACACCATGCCTCTGGCCCTGCTAGGCAACAAAACCGACCTGGATCACCTCAGACAGGTAACTACTCTATTAATTATATCTATAGAAAAGAAAACTAAAAGCACAGTTCCCGGATGTCGTAAAATAGCCCGAAATGTTTGAGTGTAAATCTACAGATATATGTATTTGCAATTATATACCGTTGACGCAATTACAAAATAGAGGAAGATATTACTTCAATTTAAATGCAATAAATAAAACGTGAAGTGAAACTGTATAAAAAATTTCCACAATAAAATAGGTGAAATGTACAAATACACTTTTATCTTGGTTGTGAGGCGACTTCTTATGAATTATAGCTTCCGCTTAGTATTAAATCATTGAGTTTAAGAGAGTACAAATTACTGGTGGCAAGTCATTTGAAGTTCCCGTTGCGCAATCTACGAATTAAAGAACTGAAATCACACCACAATATTTAATTAAAGTCAAGTGTTGGAGTGTTACGTTCAGCATCTATGCGTTAAATTAAACAATTTTTCATTTAAATTTATTAATTGGCGAAAATAAAAGCAAAAACAGCCAATAGTTATTTTTTTGATTGAGCCTTCGGTCGTTCAAAACGTCGCATTGATGTCGTGCTTTAAAAATAAATCAAGATATTACACACGCCAGACGGTAATAATGATTCTTCATTAAAAACTGAATTCAGTTTGTTGCTCATACCTTTGCTTATTATTTTTTTTCTTCACAAACGGCCTTCTTTTTAATGAATAATAAGACTTTGATTATCCTCCAATTAAGATATTTGACGTGAGGAGGAAAAATCTAAAATAGGCAGCCAAAAAAAATATCTCTGCCCCATGCAAGAATTTATAATAAACCGATTTTAGTATAGATTAATTTTAGGTGAAATATACACCATTAACACACAGGTAGGTACACACGCGCGTAATTACACACCTGAGTATGATTTACATTCAGTTATTTATACCCATTGATTTTCAGCTTGTTTTCCGTAAGACTCTCTTATAACAACCCTGGATTTTCAACTAATTCGTTTACATTGTAAAAATCAGGAAAATATAAATATTATTTAGTGAGAATTTTAGTATCCGTAATTTGTAAAACATTATGTGTTTTGTGTACACTACGATGTTTAGTAACACGTGGCCGGTAGTCTGCATCGACATTGATAGACATCAACAATACCGATTCATTGTTGGCCTATGAAATCATATGGTGAAAAGAAGCGGGAAACAAAACGTGTAGCGATTTTTAAGTATCTAGCAAACCCGTAAGACTAAAAATATATGTTAATTTTTCATCAAATATTTTAAATTTATTTATTATTATTAGTATGTATAAGGTTACATTCTACTATCACAACATAAAATTGAAACTTATAAAAGTATTTCATAAATAATAAATGCAGATCATTAATTCATAGCCCCGGGAAGCATTCTAAATTCAAAAATAGAAGTTCGACCTTAATGTTTATACTAGACTGCAATTAAAGCAGAAAGATATTGGCTGGCATATAAAGAAAACAATACATTACTCTTCACTAAATGGTGAATGGCTCTTCACTATCACCAAGCGAGGAGGCACATTGTGCGAAGATCTTCATTGTCTTCGGGCAGACAAAGCCCGGAGCTCCACTTGGCTCCCCCAACAATCGAGCCTTTCAATTCGTCGTGTGATAATGCGATTTATACGACTACAGATCGACAGCTTTCAAAGAATAGATAGACTTGATATAGAATTGAATTTGCATTTGATGGCAAGCAGTGAGGGCGAACACGTAACTACCAGTATCGAGTTATGTATTTTTATTTGCTATACTAATGGATTTTTTTTTGTTACGTCTTTAAATCATTTTCGATGTGTATTTGAAACATATTTTTGTATATTATGTCCCCGAATGTGACTGCTATTTGAAAAATCCTATTTCAGAAATTGTTAACATCTCCATATATATAGTGACCTATATATTCGTGGAACAGATACTAAAGCCACGACACTAACACTGCAACTGATAAATCTGACGATTTGCATTTTTTACGATAGAAATATCACAATAAGAACTTTATATACATCATCCTAGACAAAGTTGAATTTGTTTAACAAATAAAACTGAGTGTTTACTTTCAATACATAGTCGAAATCTTTCCAAATATTTATGTTATTACAATATTACCAGACAAAACCTTGTTTACTAGTGGATAGTGTTTTGCCAAGCTTCAAACAATATCATTATCTAAAACGTGATATTCCATTTCTCAAAATGTAAACGAATATTTAGATCACGACCTGATTATAGAAGTTATTATGTAATGTTCGTGATTCTCCATGATTAAGTAGGTTTACAGTGAATTTTGATGTAACGACTTCGGAACTGTTGCTAAGACAATTTACGGACCCGATTGTAACACTGTTAAAGCTAATCTGAGAGTTTCTGAAGTTACGTAACTTTAGAAGAATTTTGTTTAGAAACAATTATTTTCGTTATGGTATACGGCTGTTTGTAAGCAAACTGTTCCGTAACACTAAGTATTTATCGCTAGTCTAAAGCACTCAGGATACCCTAGGATTATTTTATGAAGAAAATTTGTGGGGTCTTCGGCTCTTATAACGAATTAAATCATGTTAGTTTGAATGATGCTGCAACAACAATTGCAATGTCCACAAGCATGATCTACTACGTACTAAAAACGATTTCTAACCCCATATTTTCCTTTAAAAATTAACTCTATATTAACAATATATTTCCGTTGTTTCAGGTATCGACAAAGGAAGGGCAAGCGATGAGTGCGGCGCACGGAGCTTCGTTCAGCGAGGCGAGCGTAGCAGACAACTCGGGCGATCTGTACCGGTGCGTCGACAGACTACTCGCAGAAGTGCGCACGCCGCAGCGCACGCGCAAATTTTCCGTCACCAAGATGCTTGGCTCTTTAATAGGTAAGTTTCCATTGGATTTATATACACAAATAGATTACGCTGATGTACGATAATATCGAGTGTGGAGCTTTTAAAAATAATCGAAATGCCGATCAGAAAAAAATTTTGGAACATACTACAACCTTCCAAAACCGCCAGCTTTTTAGACAGAGCTTTTTATATTGGGATAATTCTATCAATACCGGCGATAATCTACGGTTCTGTTCCATATGCTTCAGTATTTAAATGTTTAGAATTGTCTTATCGAGCTTTACATAGAGGTAGAGTTTGTGACAAACCACAGCCAAGTACAACATCGAAATATTAATGATTTTCTTTTGTTTTTTCTCAGGTGGAACAGGGAACAACAACCAAGCCAACCGCAGCGGGTCCGTAGTGGCGTGCCCCCGCGTGCCCGCGCCGTCGCGCCCCGCGCTCGCCGCCGCCGCCCCCTGACCGACGGCGCCGCCCGCGCACCGTGCGCGCTGATGCCTCGCCGGCGCCGGCGCTGTCTGGCTCGCCTGCCTACCAGTACCTGCACGCTTCACTGCACCGCAGCTCTCCGCCACCATCATATGAAACGGATATTCTCACACTTATCCCGAGATTCATCCTGAGACACGTTCCAAGAGATATCTTCAGATATATCCCGCGGTGCTCGAGTGTCCAAACTGCAACTGACCATTATGAAGATCTGTTCCCGTATAAGTGCATTTGAGTTCGCGTAGCGCTTGTATGTTGCACGCGTAGTGTGCGTATAATTTGAACATTTGAATAAATCTTGACAATAATTGCTATTAGTGGTGAATTATGTATGTTCGTGCCAAAGATTGTACGCAAAGATATATTAATGAATTGCATGTTAGCTCTCTATTGAATACTCGTTTGGTTCATTCTAATTGATATTGATGTTTTATAAAAGTAGCTTGAAACTGTTTGATAAGTCGGTTTAGTACGCACAATTATAGCCTACATATTCTTACACAGCGTATAATAGTACTTTATCGAATTATTTTTTTCTTACACTCTGACATTACTTATTCTTGAAAATCAAGAGAATTTATATACCAAAGTAATTCGGCCTACTATACGTACCTTCATATTATGTACTTTTCTAACAATTTTCTACTTTTACACAGTATTATTAAAATAAGTCGCGTCTAAGCTAAGCGTCGCTTTGTATGGATGTCTTTTGATATTAATTTTAAGAAGCCGTATTTAACTGGCTATGGTCGCCGAAGGAACATAACTTTACCAAGAACTATTTACGATTATACATACCATTGTTGGCGAATGTAGGCATTCAAATATTTACATAATCAACATTATACTCACTGTTGCTATGTACGTTATAACATTAGTCAGTCTCTAGTCATAGAATAAGGGCTGTGAAAAGATATTTGGATGTTATGCAAGAATGAAACATGGACAGTTTAAATGAAAGTTGATGTTCAAATATTATCACTAGAAAATTCTTTTTCATACCATAAAATATTAATCAAATTAAATGTTGCCAAAGAATATCCACTCTGCAATTTGGCATATTCACTATTTACTAAACCAAAGTATTAGATACAAATACAATTTACATATTATATAAACGAATTGCAGGGTGTAATTTATGTACACTGTTAGAGAAATATATATGTTTAAATGAAATTGTATTAAGGAATGAGAAAATGTAATATTGTAAGTTGTTATGAAGACTAAAAAGAGGTCGGAACTGATTGGAATAAGTTTGTAAATAATTGTATATGATAAGCTTTAATAATTATATTAAACGTTTCTTTACACAATCATGTATACAGGCTTTTATTTACAAAACCCAACATAGGAATTATGGTTATTCTTTTGTTTTTTCAGCCATAAATTGTAACTTTGTCTATTTTTTCTCATGCTTGCTTGGGACGAGGTTATATGAGGGACGAATTCGTCCAGATTATGAGTGATGAAAAAATATTTGGCTGATGATTTGACACGTGAAAACTATATGATTTATTTATCCATGAATCACCCCTTATACTTCAGATAAAATGAGCTTTATACGCTTAAGCTTTTGCTATTACACACAACAAAATTATCTGATAAAATATACACAAACTTTGTTGGAAAGCTCAAGATATTAATAAAACTAGTCATACCTTGCCGACTACAAACAAAAAAAAACATACAAATATTTGTTTTGGTGCGCGAATCGAACCCGCGGCGTCTCTTTTCACAGCCATCGTCCAACAACCAGCGCCACAGAGGCTGTCAATAAAAAAATAAAAACAAATAATTTCATTCATAAATACTACCCCAACGTCGACATAAGATTCATGTAAAAAATACAACACCTAATAAATATTTTGCAAGCATAAACATATACGCACTAGTATCTACATTTCCAACCCAATAAATAAAATAATCCAAAACAAGTCAATAACCATAAAATTGTCATTACAAACAGTAAACAAATTATGCCAAATATTTTCACCGAAGCGCGAAAAGTCGTGTGTAAACAGGGAAATCCCGTTATCTCACACATTACCTCGGTAATCTAATTGAACAATAAATCCGCTACAGCCAGATAAATGATGTTTTTATCTCGCTTTCAGTCGTATTCAGTTAACCCACTTGCCGATTCTTCACATAAATTATGCCGAAGTGAATTAAGGCGTGGACACACAACGCTACACCATGAATTAAACTCAAACTATTTTTCAATATTTCATGGCTAGAGGTATATCACTCTTTTATACAATTAAGAGGATAGTCTGCCCATGACGTTTAGGTGCAAGGTCCCTAGGTCTATTTCAGCGGCTAAGCAGTAACAAACTGTAACAAGTTATTAATATGCTGGTGGTAGGTCTCTCATATGTGAGAGGCTGCCTGGGTGGGTACCACCGCAATGTCTATTTCTCCCGTTAAATAGCAGTTTAAATGCACTGTTGTGTTTCGGATTGAAGGACATTGTAGCCAGAGTAATTACTGGAGATATTGAGACTTAACATCTTATGTCTCAGGAGTACGAGCGCAGTGGAATTTTGCTACTGTTCATGAGCGGTCGCATCGCTTACCATCAGGCGAACGGCATGCTTGTCTCACCATTCACTGAAGTAAAAAAAAAAAAATAATGATATGCAATAAAATACTCACCTGCTGTCTCCGGATGAGTGCAGTGCAATGTCAAGTCAAATATCAAGCCTTAGAAATAAAAAAGTTATGAGTTGTGCTACTTTTGCTTTTGGACATACGTGATATTTACCATCAAACGAGTGATCACGTCTCGTCATTCCAGCAAATAAAATCTTCATCCTCCGTCCTTCATCTTCCATCCTCATCATCCATCCGTCTTCGTTTTGTAAAAATCGCGAGTTTTTAACACATATGCGCCCGAATACTGGAACGCCATTTAAATAATAATTTGCTCTTAACAGCGCACGGCCCACTTAGCCAGTACATTTAAGCAGGATTAACGTAGTTAAGCGTGACATATATTGCGTTCCAGTATCCGGGCGATAGTTAGCCTATTTATTTTTTTGTTATTTTAGTTTGCTAGTGTAGACGGGTATGTGTGAGGTAATAATTAGATTCATGTATATTGGATCTGAAGTGCATGATGGCCTGTTAGTAAACGGACTAGACGCGGCTGCCCACATGTTCACGGTGGTCGCGGGTTCGAATCCCAGGGCACACCTCTGACTTTTCGGAGTCATGTGTGTATTGATAGTCAATCACCACGCACTAAAACGGTGAAAGAAAACATCGTGAGGAAACCTGCATACCATAGCGATTTATAAGAATTCCTATGGTATGTAAGTCCGCCAACCCGCACTAGGCCAGCGTGGTGGACTATATGGCCTAACCACTCTCAATCGTATTCTCGATTGTAGAGTAGGCCCGTGCCCTGCAGTGTGACGTATATGGGCTGATACAGAAGAGCAATAAAATGTCCAGGTTCGCTTATTCTAATAAACAGAATGTACTTTTATGGCATGGTAATTTTCTGGGTCATCGATCATTACTCTTAATATAGACGTAAAACATACTTAATTATAAGATAGAGCAGTCTTATGTCTGTATCAGCCCATATACGTCCCACTGCAGGGCACGGGCCTCCTCTACAATCGAGAGTACGATTGAGTGGTTAGGCCATATAGTCCACCACGCTGGCCTAGTGCGGGTTGGTGGACTTACATACCATAGATTTTTTTATAAATCGCCATGGTATGCAGGTTTCCTCACGATGTTTTCCTTCACCGTTTTAGTGCGTAGTGATTGAATATCAATACACACATGACTCCGAAAAGTCAGAGGTGTGCCCTGGGATTCGAACCCGCGACCACCGTGAACATGTTGGCAGTCGCGTCTAGTCCGTTTACCAACAGGCCACCACGCACTCTTATCTTATGTATTATCTTTAGTCTTATGTGCTTTGAATAAAATATCTACAAACTATACTACATATCCCAGAGTTGACAGGAAGCGTAATGAACATAAAAGCGTAATGAAAGTTGAAGGAAGACGCTGGATGTAGCCGCATTCTACAGATCACTCAGAAAATCCTTATGAGAAGACTATGCGCCCTATGTTGAGTAGTAAACTTCCTGTAGCTCTAAACAAGACATTTTACAAATGTTTACATCCCGTGGTAGCCTATTGGTAACAGACACAGAGTACATTCTATATATGACCATAGAGTTAACAGCCAGTTTATTGGCATTAGCGCCCTCTGTCGATATACGACGTTCGATTAGGATACAGGTCTTATCAGTATTAAATTCATTTATATTATAATAATTTTCCCCAGTAATTTCCAAAACCCGGAACTTGCACTGTGTAGGTTTTTAGAAATTACTTTAGGGAAAACAGAACTAGAGCTAAGCAAAGGTTCCTAAGCAAATAAAATAAGAGTTTAGCGGTTGTATTGTTTTTATTATGATTCTTCTTATGATAATAATTATATGCAGATACTTTTGTTTCTCTCTCTTCATATTTTTTCTTAACAACAATATTGAAATAAAACTATTATTTACGGATTTTATCGCGAATTTAGTTAAATTTTTTACATTTTTGACTTCCCGACGTTTCGATTAGTTTACAGCTTTCGTGGTCACGGGGCGGACTGAGGTATTGGTCATCCGCTCTGTGACTGTTACAATTGAACTACTCTTATTTTGCAATTATTAAATTAAAAAGTTAATGGGTTTTTGCGCTCCGATCTACGCAGAAGGAGCTCACAGTGTCTTGAGGTCTGGCAGTTGGTCTTTTGGGTTCCGATTTAATTAAATGTAGAATTGGATCCCATGCTTCTGCAACCTTCAAGCCATCTTCTCTATTGAAATTTGGATTTTTTTTAATTTCAATAACCTCGCGAAACATCCTGGGCAGGAATCGGTGTTCTTTTGCGAGGACTTGGAGTTGGTCAAAGCGAAGGTTATGCTTGGAGCCTTCTTCTATATGTTCAGCAACTACAACAAGCAGCGAGGCTCAACGAAGTCGGCAAGTCTGCGAAGTCGCGATAAAATCCGTAAATAATAGTTTTATTTCAATGTGTAACATTCGCGTAAATCTAAGAAAAAAGAAACCATTAACAATAATAATTACGTGACGTTGAGAAAAGCGACATCTACTGCAAATGGAGGAACTATTCCAGTCCAAAGAAAAAACAATGTATGGACTGTTAAGGCACTGGTAACGGACCAATCGCGGCTGCCAACATGTTCATGATAATCGCAGGTTTAAATCCCAGGTCAAACATGTCGGGGTCGAGTGTATATGCTTACTCGTATATGCGTTTGTGAGTATATGCGTTAATGTAAGTAAATGCGTTGTGTATATGCGTTAATGAGTAATAAGGATTCGACCGAATAATTGTTGCCGTAGGATTAGATTAAATTTCATTAAATTAAATTAAACTAAACTAATATTAAGAGAATTTGTTCTCCTTTTGTGTTTGTAAATACATTTTAAACCTTATTTAAATTTTATTGGGATAGAAATAAGTCCATTTCCATGTATTACTTTTGATTTATTTTTGCCGTTGCTACTTTTTATTTTATTTAATTCTCAAAATTTGTCTCAATAACATTTTTATTCTTGTTTTTTTTTTTATTTAAGATAAGATTATGAAAATAACAAAATTTATGTTAATCTTTTTTCACATTTTCTTAATGACCATTATATTGTTATTACTATTCAATATTTTGTTCAATTTCTTTTTATAATATTTTCTTTGTTTTTGATTGTATTTTCTTTTTGATTGTATTTCCTATAATTTGAGCAATATGTGTCGTCCTGTAATTTAAGATGCACAGTGTTCATTTTTAAAATTTTGTAATTTATTGAATATGTTTTATGTGTAGTCTTAGTTGGAGACCAGTAAATAAAATAAAAATAAAATATTAATAGGCAATCACCACAAATTATAACGATAAAGAAAAACTTTGTGAGGAAACATGCATACTATACCGAATTGTAAGAATTTTTATGGTATGCAAAGTCCGCCAACCCGCACTTAGCCGGCGTGGTGGACTGTAATATGCCCTAACCCCTTCGATCGTTTTCTCGGTTGTAGTGGAGGCCCGTGCCATGCAGTGGGATGTATATGGGCTTATAAATTAAAAACGTTGATTAACTTGTGGCTATAGTTCAATAATAATTTTAATCTACCAATAGTGTGTCCAAGCCTAATATTAGTCAGAGCAAGACAGACTTCGGACACCCATTATGATAAGTCAACGAACTCTGCTCCATTTAGTGATCAACATTGTTGAAATACAACAAAAAATATTAAATCAATCTATAAATAAATTGGAGAGATGTATAGTTGCGTAACACGCAAAAATTACAGGGCAATCTGTCCAACAATTTGCAGGACATATTAAAAGAGTCATTTGATTAAATAAGACATTTAAAAATCATCTAAATTCTATTGGCGTGTGGCGAACTTTGGAACTAAAAGCAAACTTTAAAAAATATATACTTAACTATTTTTTTAGAATATAAAAAAAAACATGCATATTATTCGTAGTCTAATCTGCGTAATAAAATGTAAAGAGATATAAACTATTCTAATTTTTGACAACAAGTCATTCGGCCGACAGAATTTAGTAAAGTAAAACAAGAATTAATAAATGAAATGTAGGTAAAGGCTATATTATTTATCCCGGCAAGATTAAATCGAAATAAAAATACATCATATTTATAAACAAAAATCCAAAGAAAAAAACAAATAGCTAAAGGCGCGGAAATCACCTAGTTGGGGATAAAAGGAAATATTAAGCGATGTGGTAATTGAAATTGAATGCGAAGTGAAATAGAGTATTATGTTTCGCGCGAATTTGGAATACAGCGAGGTTGTTATCAGATGACAGGCGCATATAATGATAATATGAATCGCGAGCCGGTCAGCACGCGCCGGTTGAATAAATCAAATTCGCTCGGGGATGCGAATACTCTCTGCGGCGAGATGAGAGGGGTGCGCGCCCCAGCTGCGTGCCCCGATCGATCTGTGGACCACCACTTCTCGCCACTATACGCCAAACTGTCATTCAACGCGTACCGGTTATTTGTGTTCTAAAAAATATTTTAAGAAGAAAAACAACCAGCCAGTGTCATGTGTTAATTTTTTTTAATATTTTTTTTTCTTAATCATGGAGGGACGAAGGACGTGGGATGGAGTGCCTATCGAGTCACATTCTCCGCCGCAGTCGGTTCCTGGTCGAAGAACGCCGCTTGGGGCTGTCGGGTTAGGAGGTTTTTATATGCAAGGAGGTCAACCACCGCCACAGCAGCACTGCTACCCGAGTGACGAGAACCAACCGGAACCTGGAACTAGTTACGCACAAAGGTCAGTTCGGCTCTTCCTTTGTTTTTATACGTAATAGAGGATGACTAAATAAGATAATCGAATGCCTTTGCCAAGTGGTCAAGGTAAATAAATCTTGCTAGGCAATGCTATGCTAATGCTAGCTATGCAACACCCGTATTGTTTTAAACATCAAACATTATCTTTATTTATAGATTTAAGTATACTGAAATTCCTTATACAATTTTAATTCATTAGCATAAAATGGTAAAATTCATAGATTAATTTTAACCACTTCAACAAAATCAGTGATAGAAAATGTTAGTACCGTTTAAATGCAATTTATTTATTTATATAGAATCTTTAAAATCAATAATCATAATAGACATTATAAACCAATAGAATAACACCAATATCTAAAATCTCGCTTTTCAAATTCCAATGAGTTCTATTCGTCTAGTAAAATTTGTTCCAGTTAGAATGATTGATTGACGGCCGGCCCACATGTTCCGAGGGTGGTAAACAACATGCACCATGCACTTCTACACACCATCTGTGCATGCAACTAAATACGCTCAGTGCTCACCCTTGCATTCGAATTGATCCTGATTTTTACTGATATAGATCTAATAACCATAAGAGCTGGCAGTATATTAAAAATGACTACGTTATTGGGACACGTAGGAAAGCTGTTTTTTTTTGTTTTGAATATTTTTGCAAACATTTAAAGTAGACTTCAGTCTTATTTATATTTTTTTACAGCGTGAATAGTAAAAAAACCCAATGAAAATATTGTTTTGGTTTAACTAATACGATGATGTTTCCTGTTTGGGTTTCAATAAGTTTTTATATTAATTCATTCTCAGAATGAGCCAATGAAAACAGTCGTCAAATTAATGAAAACATCCTGTTTTGAATTGACGCTAACTGCTTTATGACTCGGTATAAAACGATTATACTTAAGATTTGCATTTTATGACGAAAACAAGTCAAAAGTCAAAACTAAATATAGTATGCAGTAATGATTCACATAAATGAATGAAATAACATAAACAAAAAAACTTAATTACCATTAATTCTAGTATTCTCTTAATGCATTAAATTAGTATTTAAGAATACTCGAGTAGGTGTTTAAATATATTCAATTATTTCAATGTCTGTTCCATAATTTTCACGAAATTATGACGGACAGTACAAGCCAACGTTAATGCACATAAACATTGTTTACATGGATTTTTTTGTGCAAAATATTTAACGTGAACCTGTCTAGTAGATTTCGTGGTCATTCCAGGAACGAATTGCTCTTGTACTCGCAGTCACCCTACCCACTCTAGTTAGCGCCCGAAATACAATGTCATCCATTGTTCGCGCGTCCAACAACTATTTGCCACTTGTTCCGCTTTACGTCATGGCCGGTTACGACTGAATTTCTACAAATAGAAATAAAAAGAGCAGATGTTATGCATTAATATATTTTAACATATATTTCAAGAAAAGATTAGTAATGGCTGCTTTTTTCTGTAATTTTCTGGAAAATATAATATAATTTAAATACAACTCTTAATAGTTTTTTATTTAACCTTACAGGCCTCTAAATGAAGGTAAATCAAAGCAGAAGATGCGACAAGGGAAAAGCGTGCGTCTCAACATTAACGCGAGAGAACGCAGACGAATGCACGATTTGGTATGATATATTTACTTATAAATTTTATCTAGATGTAAAATACAAGTACATGCCCATGTAGAGTACACATGATCAACATTAATATGTCGATTTAGAATTCAAAATGAAATGATAATTGATACGACCAGATCGAAATACCCAAATCTCGTGACGTTTGGCCATTACTTTAAATTGATTATTCATATTACAATAAATAACAATTTGATGCACACTAAACATTGCAAATGGCTATTTGCTATTTGCGGCTGTACAGTTTTAGATGTGCGAATACCTAAACAACAGAAATATAAATACAGCACGCACTCACCGCTAATAAATCCCAAACTAAATTCATGTGAATTTGAACCTAACCACACGCACATTGTTTGTTATCAATGTCCATTATTGAATAAAGTTATAGCCAGTATAGAAAATTGAGGAATTATATTAATATTAGCTTTTCCGGGTAATGTGAATTTGATATTAGGAATAATTCCCTTTGATGTGCTTCCAGAATGATGCTCTGGACGAGCTGCGTGGAGTGATTCCATACGCTCACTCACCATCTGTCCGCAAGCTTTCCAAGATAGCCACGTTGCTGCTAGCCAAGAACTATATAATGATGCAAGCAAGTGCACTCGAGGAGCTGAGGAGGTAACGTCAATTCTACCACTTACGAGCCGTGAGCAATTTCTGAGGTCGCGTGTTTTGCCAATTACTAGACTGCATTATGCAAGTGTTGTTAAGAATCCATTACGTTCGCGGCTTATTAGATTTTACGTTCGTCACTACTACGTCAGCAACGATTAGATTATACTTTACCAAATTAGGGAATAGTAACAAATCACGCAACCTAACGTTAAGCCATACACAGACTATAGTGGTTTGTTTTTACGTTTCGTAATTCTTCAAACAGTAGCCAAAAATCGGAATATACTGGGTATCTCAAGACTGCTACCGAAAACGAAGCCGGATAGGTTTAGTGACTACAAACACAATGCAACTAAAAATTTCGCTAAGAAAAGCGACAATTATTTTTTATGATTTTTAAATATCGTCATTTTTGGGTGGTAAACCATAGTTTTTGCTAAAATAATAATTTAAACTCTTTTATACCTTAGATTATTTATAAATAAAAGGGTGTACACTATTATTACATGAAAAAAATGTATTTACCACCCAAATATGGCCATAGGAAATAAATAACAAAAAAATTGTCCCTTTTTTTTGCAACATTTTCTGTTGCATGGTGTCTGAAGTCACTTAAACTACCACCCGGCTTCGTTTTCGGTAGCAGTCTTGATATACCCTGTATGCATTATATCAATTAATAAATATATCTTGCTGTCACATACGTAGTCCTGACCTAACATTATGGTACAAGTTTTGTATGTCAGAAACATGGAATTAATTTTTGATGTTATATGGTGCAGAAACAAATATTTACGCTGTTTCGTTTAATAACCGCTTTCATTATCGTCAACAGCCCATCTGGGTTCACTACTAGACATAGGCCTCTCTAAGGCACGCCGCGCCATGATCGCCTTAAGCTTATGTTTAAAGACGATTTACAGGTGGTAAATCGCTTACCATCCTTTGCAAAAATTCTTCCCATTCTTAACTAAAAAATCTTGTACCGTAAAAAGTTATGAGATCCATATAATACCAAGTCGGTTAATTAATTCAGTCCCTACATAAGGGAATGAGTCTCGTGAGGTCCTTTAAGTTATTACGTAATTAGCTAACGTAACTACATCATCCTATGGGCTATGTCGGTAACCTTGGTTCTCCTACGGATCTCCTCATTTCTGATTCGATCTCGTAGGAAAATACCGAGCATAGCCCACTCCATGGCTCGTTGAGTGACTTTGAGTCTTTTAATGAGGCCCACAGTGAGAGGCCACGTCTCGGTGCCGTATGTCATCACTGGTAACACACAACTATCGAAGACTTTCGATTTTAGGCACTGAGGTATTTTGGACGAGAAGACGTCGCGAAGTTTCCCGAACGCTGCCCAACCGAGTTGGATTCGCCGATTGACCTCTCTCTCGATGTTGGACCTGCCTAACCGGATCACTTGTCCTAAATAGACATATTCGTCTACAACTTCGAGAGTCGAGCCCCCAACTCCAATGGGGGTGGGCACAACATGGATATTCGACATGATCTTCGTTTTATCCATGTTCATTTTAAGACCCACCTGTTGGGAAACTCGATTAAGGTCTTCGAGCATAGTGCTAAGGTCTTCCAGCGATTCTGCCAAGACTACAATATCGTCGGCAAATCGAAGGTGAGTAATATACTCGCCGTTGATGTTGACGCCGAATCCTTTCCACTGCAAGAGCTTGAAGGCATTTTCCAGCGCGGCAGTGAACAGTTTCGGAGATATGACATCTCCCTGTCTCACGCCTCTCTGTAGTGGAATAGCCTTCGTGCTCTGATCCTGTACTCGGACCGACATGGTGGCGTTGTTGTATATACACCTCAACACTTCGATATACCGATAGTCTATGTGGCACCGCTGAAGAGACTGTAGCACAGCCCAGGTCTCGATCGAATCAAAGGCTTTCTCATAGTCCACAAACGCTAAACAAAGCGGCAAGTTATACTCCTCGGTTTTTTGTATAACCTGCCGTAGCGTATGAATATGGTCTATGGTACTAAAGCCATTTCGGAAACCGGCTTGTTCGGGAGGCTGGAAGTCATCAAACCTGCCTTCGAGACGATTTGTGATGACCCTTGAAAACAACTTATAGACATGGCTCAGGAGCGAGATGGGCCTGTAGTTCTTCAGCAAAGTGTTATCACCTTTTTTGAAGAACAGTACCACCAAGCTCCTGCTCCATGCCTCCGGCGTTGAGCCCTCGAGGAGAACGGAATTGAAGAGCCTCTGAAGGACTTTCAGTACCGGCGTTCCGCCCGCTTTCAGAAGCTCTGAAGTGATTCCGTCCTCACCCGGCGCCTTGTTGTTTTTAAGTTGTTTGAGGGCCATCTCAATCTCAAACAGGCTGATGTCCGGGATATCATCGCTAAAGTGTCGGATTAACTCGGCTCTCGGGTCTTCGGCCGAGCTAACAGTAGGTTTGGCAACCGAGGTGTAAAGCTGTCCGTAGAACCTCTCGATCTCCCTTAATATCTCTGCTCTCGTCGATACCACGCGGCCGTCTTCCGTCTTCAGCCTAGACAACTGGCTTTGCCCAATAGACAAGTCTCTTGCAAACACTTTGGAGCCTCCGTTTCGCTCAATTGTCTCCTTAATGCTCACAGTATGAGTGAGCACGGACGTCGTGTCGCAAGGACTTTCAGATTTGTCTATTGAGCCGCCGATATGCTTCGGCGTCAACGGAAGACTGCAGCGTCAAAGATCGACGTTCGGCCATGAGGTCAAGAGTGTGGATCGAGAGTTTTTGTGGTCTATCTCTACGGCGAGGTCTAAAATACTTAGATCCCACCGTATGGACAGCTTCTACCAAACCGCTGTTTAACTCGTCCACTGCAAGGTTTTCTTTTAGACAATCAAAGCGATTTGTCAACTCGAGTTGAAAGCTCTCGGGGTTTTGGATATGGGCGCGAGTAGGTCGGAGCGTAGACTTCATCAAGCGGCGCCTTTCTAATTGGATGTTGATATTCAATGTGCTCCTAACCATTCGGTGATCACTACCGGTGATACTACTAGGATTGGCAAGTTGAAGTGGCAGTGGGCCGGGCACATAGCTCGTAGAATCGATGGCCGTTGGGGCCGAAAGGTTCTCGAGTGGAGGCCACGTACAGGCAAGCGAAGTGTTGGACGCCCGCCTACAAGGTGGACGGACGATCTGACTAAGGTCGCAGGAAGTCGCTGGATGCAGGCCGCTTCCAACAGGTCATTGTGGAGATCATTGGGGGAGGCCTATGTTCAGCAGTGGACTTCCTGTGGCTGATATGATGATGATGATGAACCACATCATATAGTTACCATATCAATTTTAAAAATATTTTATGTTACAGATAAAAAAGATTGACGACTGATAAAGAACGAAATAAATTTCATTTTTATTCAAGTATTTCTCGTTCTATTTTTCCAGATTAGTAGCGTATCTGCAAGGCACAGCCACAGCAGCGGGTATCGTACCTCCCCCAGGTTTCGACCTGACCGGTTTCCCCGCGGCTGCGAAGTTGCTGCAACCACCCGCGCCCGGCCCGCCCGCGCCACCGGAGCCGCCATCTTGAGACCCGCCTGTCAAACTAGAACCATAGACTTCACGCCTCTAGTCATACGTTAATCGTGAAGAATCACTAAATCTATATGAGTAGTTATTTAATATAATAAGTTAATTTAAGTGTGAGGAGCAAGATTCAATGCGTTACAAGATTGTACCTACGAGTATTATGCCAGGCCTGTTTATATGAAGATGTATCGATTTATTCAAACATTAGATTTTATCAGCTCAGAAACGTTCTGTGCTCAATTATGTACTTAGGGTTTTAGGGAATTAAGATACGTTAGATGATATTTCTATAATAATGGCTTTCCTATGCCTATGCTGCTATTTAAAACGTCTCAAACGATTCATTTGCATTTATCTATACTCAAGTATTACAGAAACAGGTTACGATTTTAACATTGATAATTGTAAAATTAATTCGAATATAAATTATTATGCAAACAGCGTCTCTATCTGACATCGGAGGCGTTCACCTAGGCGGTATTTATTACTAAGATAATTTAGCATATTTAACATTTCATGATATTAGACATATTAGAGTAAAATAATTATAATAGATTGTACTGAAAACAATTCTATGTTTCATATAGTGTAAAGTAAAATATGGATCTATAAATGTTTCAATCAAAGAGCAGACGTAATTTTTGTACTTATCAATTAAAGACAATTAAATTTGCTAGTAAATCTGTAATTTAATCTGGTTTCGTTACTTTCGTGCTTTCTACTAAAATAATTTACTTTATATCTTAGTAATTGTTCCGCTTGAATCTCTTCTATTTCACTAATCTTCAATATTTGTAGTTTTATGTCCTATACATTAAATGCCTTATTCATAGACAGTTTAAAACCTATTTTAGCTATCGGATGTTTTTCTTCTTCGCCCAAACTGAATTCAAAAGTCGTTTAAAGGGGACAAAAAAATCAATAAATAAAATACATTTTGAACACATTCTATTGCTCTGCTAACACTAGTTTGCCTATTTAAACGTAATTTAAGCCAAGCATGAAATGACTCTCATTATTTAATTTAATATTTATTTTAAGATTACATGATTAATAATAATACTTTTTTCAGATGCCAATTAATGTAAACTAGAATTAAAATAATGTATTAGTATATAAAACTTGTAAATTTCACTCCGTGAGGAGTTCGATGAATCAATGTGCCAAATTGAGTAGTGTTTCTCATTTTTAATGTAGTTAAAAGTGTAATCGATACGAGAATTAATTATAATTAGTATTTAAGAAAATGACGTCGCGATAAACAGTGTATGAAATTAATTTATTTTCGGGAACAGGCTATTAGAAACCCGTATTAGATCGTAGCTCATAGATTTTAGTAGCAAAAATATGTTCGATTTCCCTCCTATTAGCCCAGAAGTAAAATAGTATGATATTATCATTAGTTGATATTATCATTAGATGGTCCGACGACCTGGTAAAGGTCGCGGGACGTCGCTGGATGCAGGCTGCCTCCAACAGGTCTCTGTGGAAATCATTGGGGGAGGCCTATGTTCAGCAGTGGACTTCCTTTGGCTGATGGATGGATGGATATCATTAGTTGTCAGCCAGCAAATGTCCTAATTTTTTAGATAATAAAAAAACACGTTTAAATAAGCAATTGTGTGTAAATAGCCTTTGGCTAAAAGCTAAATCCCACGAATTCTACACATATTATACTAATAAATTTTGAATATACCGGGTATCTCAAGACTGCTACCGAAAACGAAGCCGGGTGGTAGTTTTAGTGGCTACAAACACAATGCAATTAAAAATTTCGCATAGAAACGCGACAATTATTTTTTATGATTTTTTAAATATCGTCATTTTTGGGTGGTAAATCCATAGTTTTTGCTAAAATAATAATTTAAACTCTCTTATATCTTAGAGTATTTATAAATTAAAGGGTATACACTATTATTTTAAGAAAAAATGTATTTACCACCAAAATATGGCAATAGGAAAAAAATAACAAAAAAAAAATTGACTTTTTTTTTTGCAACTTTTTCTGTTGCTTTGTGTCTGAAGTCGCTTAAACTACCACCCGGCTTCGTTTTCGGTAGCAGTCTTGATATACCCTGTATTTTTTGTTACGTAAACATGCTTAATTATAGATATTTTATTGAATGAAACCCCGTGTTAACATGTCATTGTATGTCATAATGTTAAAATAATGTATGAGATGTAACTTTGACGATATAAAAATGATAACACGATTTATATGCATTTTTACAGCTGAAAATAGTGTGAGATTAAATAAACTCGTAGCACACAAAGTCATTACTTTCGAATAAAGCCAGATGTGAGCCATAAACGTAATTACAACAGAAAAAAATTAACCCACAATTTTGTTTTTGTGAAGAATATGTTAATACCTACGTTTTATAAGGTTTCATTTGCATATTAACTCTTGTAATTTTTTTTATCACAACTAACTAATATATTCTAATCATATACATGAACAAATAGTCTTTTTCTATAATTTTAGAAGCTCTTCTCACCATTTTAATGCAATTAATTTAGTACATTCCTATAATTTAAATCCTTTTAATGTTTGTAAAAAACAATAACGATGTATAATTTAATTAGTATGATTGCAAATGTACAATATTACAAATGGACTATTATAAATATTAATATTGCATATTATAAACATTGCAAATGGACTATATGGCCTAACCACTCTCAATCGTACTGTCGATTGTAGAGGAGGCCCGTGCCCTGCAGTGGGACGTATATGGGCTGATACATAAATGTGCAATGCTTACTGGCATTCTAAAATGATACGGATGGCCTACCAGTGAGGCGTGAGTGGATGATATTATAGTTATTATTTAGTTGATAATATATTAATAAAAATATAATTTAAGACTTAGATTAGTTGGTACGCCTGTAATCTGCACCTAGATAAATGTCTTAAAGTACTGTTATTCTGTTCTTTTAAAAATGTGTAACAAAATAAACTTTTTACTTTCTGTAAGAAAGATAAATACAATCTTAAAAATATAATTTTAATTTTATTAATATTACTTGAACTCTAAAAATACTTTAAAATTAGCAACGCCGTGAGAATGAAATACAACTATTCCTTTTTTATATACAAAGTTTATAGTCATCTAAATTAAGATTAGATTTAAGGTATTATAATCTCTTTTAAGATATAATAATATTATAAAGCCAAAGTAACGTTGTGATTTATATTAGCAATACGTTTTTTTTATGTATTTAATTTGAAATATACGTGGAATTCTAGAATAATTCATATTTTTATTTTCGAAAATCTTATCCTCAGTCTTTACAGTTATAGGTAAACAGTGAATGAAAAGAATATAAATAGATGTCTTAATTTCATTATAATTAGCGAAATAAGTTTTTTTGTAATTTTATACAACAAAATGTAATTATTTAACATAATTTGATGACCAATACGGTAAACACAAATAAATTATTTATAAATATATAAATAAACAATGATTAAAATTTTGATTAAAAGGTTTTTACTTCTTTAAATGAATGTATTAATTGCCTAACTAACAGACGTCATAATTCATTATCTATTTCTAAAAACAAGACACAATCTATGTTATACGCAGCGATAAGTAATAGGATGATAACATCATATCATTTAGTGTTTTATTAACCGTATGACGTAAATAGCAAATCAAATTAATTGAAAAAGTATTTTCAATACCATGCATGAAATAAAAATAATCCCCATGTACAATTTGGACTAGGACTGCATTGTAAACACTTTAAATATATTATTTAGTAACGAAACTCAAGATAATCTGGGGTTGGTATATCATGCAATATACGCTGTGTATATCTTGTGGTACTACCAATCTTATTTAAATATAGAACTTGAAGCTCTATTTCTATGAAGAAATATACATAAAGTAAAACAAATTTAAAAAAATGATTATGAACATTAATTATTTCGATATCGCGCCAAGACAATTTTTTTTTATCTAATTCAACAAAAGGAGATATTGTATTTTTTGTGCATGTATGTAATTTTCTCAGAAATGGAATTGGACAATTTTTGGATATGGTATTTAAAATCTGAAGTCTTGCTGTTTATGCGAGTAGGGAGTCGATTTAAAACCCTTTTTTTATTTTAATCAAACATAAGAATAGGATTTGGGTCTGTTATTATTTCTCATCAAACAATAGTCGCTAGAAGATATTAATTTCTGATACTGTCACATAGCGGTGTATCTCCGCAACCACTCTCTCGCATGTGAGACTCTTGTGAATGTTGCCAATTAGTTCAGAAAAATCTCGATAGATGGCAACGTAACGAATGTTTGATAGTATGGATTTTTTATTGCTCTGACCTATTATGTGCTTTTGACAATAAAGCTCCTATACATAATACACCATATACTTTGATACGGAGTACATAAATGGTTTAAATAGCTCAAACGAATTTACGTAAGAACTTATATTCAAATGTATAGTGAAAAATATTCTATACATAAAATATAACACGAACTAATGAAAAATTACAACTGTTGTAGCAAAATCTTGCTATAAATTAATTAGTGGATAAGTTTTATTTAGCGTTTGAAAAACTAGTATCATTCCTGATAGTTTATGCGCGATGTATCTATGTACCTCATTTGAGTTACATTACTCTATATACAGAGTGATATTGGCATATGGTATTTAATTTAAAACACATGTTCCTTAATGCCCCTAGGTACTATTGAGCCAAATTTGAATAATAACTGCCTGATAGTTTTGTCAAAAATCACGATTTTAGGTTTCAAGGCTTGAGTTTTTTTTGGGTTCAGATAGCTTCCTTAACCGAACTGAAGTTCATCTAAGGGGTAAAAATACTTATCTATATGGGAAGTCCAAAAATCTTGAAAACGAAAATCACGATTTATGACAAAAATCTTCTCATATTGCTTTCAAATTATGTACAATGTCACACGGGTTGATGAGAAACATGTGGATTCATTTAAGTAACATCCCATCAAAAACATCCTGTAAAAAAATTCCAAGTCTCGCAGCTCAGTTTTTCTTCCGCAAAAAGTTGTGAGATCCATGTAATACTAAGTCGGTTAATTTATTAAGTCCTTGATTAAGGGACCTTCTGTATAAAATTATTATCATATCAATATTAAACATCCTTTACGTTTTAAATAAATAGATCGACTTGGCCATCGTATGAAAACATAATGTATCGTACAATTTATACATAATGCTGCTGGCCAAGTCGATCTATTCATTTCAAACGTAAAGGATGTTTAATATTGATATGATAATAACTTACGTAATAACTTTATACAGAAGGTCCCTTAAGCAAGGACTAAATAAATTAACCGACTTGGTATTACATGGATCTCACAACTGTTTGCGGAAGAAAAACTGAGCTGCGAGACTTGGAATTTTTTTACAGGATGTTTTAGATTTGATCTCACGTCTATTTGTAGAGTCCAATTTTTTCCTTTTCGGTACTTTTTACTTCTAGAATATCTTTAAGCCTCTGTCTTATGGTTTTTTCTTATTTTTGTAGTTATCAATTTATCAAAAAATATAGCGGATTTGATTATTAGTGTTCTTTATTTCATGGTAATTGATAATTTCGAGCTATTTAGTCTATTTATTTGCAAGTTTTTCTTCGTCATATTTTTCTAGAGGAATGTCGTACAGTTTCATGGGCTGAATACACCCTTTCCCTCTCTATACCCCCTACTGTTAAGCCTCATATATATAAATACCTATCTACCACTATTATTCCATTATATACGAGAACAATGATTGATTAACTGCAAATGTGAAGTAAGTGTGTAACCGCCGTGGTGTGAAGAGGCACCTTAGCAGGCCGACATAATTGTTTCCATTGGCATGTCCGATGCCAATGGATACTCTGCCTGGGCGACATTGCCACTTACCATCAGGTGCAATGCCGCCATTATGCCAGGCCACCACAAAAAAAATGTAACTTTGTAATCCTATACATTTTAATGGGATTACAAAGTTATTCACGCAGTTGGTGTATCTAGAAAACTAGACAGAAATTATGAAATGTTTACATTTTCCCTTGGTGTAGACACTAAGCACTAATTATATTCTAAATTTAAAGGTTCTATGTTTGCTAGAAGTGCCTTAGACTTTTGATGATCGGTCAGTCAGTCAGTGAGTGACAAAATTAAGAAAGTTTGACAAGTTACAATTCTTAAACTACTAGTTCAAATTGAATGAAATTTTAGATATACCATGTTTACACAATGCCTGCTTAGTAACTAAAAATTCAGGCTTCTTGTTTTAACCACAACGAAGTTATAGGGGTTAGAAAATGGTCTGAATTGCTTCGAGAAAAGGATGGTACGACAGTGCCGCTTTTTAGCTCGACTTGGAAGGGGCACTGCCGTGCCCCCAGATGAGTCAATATCACCCGGTATAAAACTACATACAATAGAGTAGGCGCTGAGGTTTTCCTCAGTAAGCTTTTATAGTTATTTGTGGTTTTTGTTAGGTTTGAATTCCCTAAATCATGTTTTTAAAGTCCTCTCAATATATTTCAGTTCATTATTAATTTACCTATGAACATCAACATAAGCAAAATTAATATTTATTCGAAGTATAACAGAGGTCCCTGAGCAAGTATTCATATACAAAAATATACAGAACGTAGGCTTTTACGCCCTTGTTTAATATATAACCCGCCTTTTCCTTAAACACGGAGTGGAATCCGTCTTTTTTACGTTTCGTAATCAGTGAAAACTGTCTCGTCTATGCTGGTTCCGGGATTCTAAGAGTTACAGGGATCGGATTATTGTGCCGGCAGATTTGCCGCCAACCGAGCGGCTGACTGTAAAGCTATATGCAAATCTTATTGGAATATTAATAAAAATTGCGTCGCTCTGAAGCAACGCCAGCGTGAGTAAAGAGTTGATAGAGACGAACGAACCAATTGTAATGATATGAGCATTAATAGGGGCCTTACATTGATTTGGTTTAATACCGGACTTATTATCTAAATACCTCAGTCTGCCTCATGACCACAAAAACTGTAAAGAAATCGAAACATTGGCAAGTTAAAAACTGTAGAAATTAAACCCAATCCGCGATAAAATCCGTAAGTTAAAATTAAATCCGTTTTATTTAAATCTTATTTACACTAATAAGAACTAATAAATTTACGGCGTTACTCAAAGACAATTTTAAACCAAATTTTAGTCACCGATGTTTTGTCTCTTCGCTCAAACTGAATTCAAAAGTCGTTAGAAGGGGACAAAACATTCAGTAACTAAAATAGTGTTTTGAAACTGCCTACAAATATATTATTCTTTTTGGATATTCATATCCATCCGTATGAAAACTATCGTAAATACGGTTAAAAGCCGCAATAGTCCAAGCAAATGTTTCGCATTTCGGATTGGCTATGTATATCCGGTTTAGTACAGGCCACAAAAACTGTGTCTCCTAGCGAGTTAAGAATATTAATTCTCATAACACTAACTCAGTTACCAGTCAATACTCTATCATCTAGGTAGCATCTATTAGCCTTCTGATATAAATTGTAATGTACAGATTGTCTACGATCTTCTAGCGACCGAATGCGTTGTTGTCAAAAAAAATGAGAATAGTTTGTCTCCCTTCACATTTTATTTCATTGGACATGTTAGTATTATTAGATGACGAGTATATATACTTGTTGATTACACAATAAAAAGGAATCTCAAAAAATGAGTTAATATAATCCAAATTTTATTTGTAGTTCCAAATTGCGCCACACACCCTTACTTTGCTTTAAAGCTAATTTTAAAAAAGCGAATATGTCATACCATACTCGTCAAAACAAAATAAGGGCCACTTAATTTTTTGCAGTTTGAGACAGATTTTGGTACCCCGTGTTTTCGAATGAGATTTTTTATGGTCTTAAGTGCTTGAGTTAACGACGACGGTCAGGTATAGCCGATGTTGTTGTCAAGTGTGCAGTTAAAACGCTTTTTTAACAATATATTCTTAACTGGTTAGTTTCAAAAAAACTTTGAAGATTGACGTTAGTTCAGTTTAGCCTCAGTCTATTGACTGCTGCAGTTGTTTTTGATAGTTTTGCGTATAGTTCGTTTATTTTTCTGTAAAATGCCACGATTTCGTTGCCATATGGACTCTAACACTGCTTCTAGAGCCGTAACGATGATCTCAGCTGGTAATTCTCAGCGTTCCGTGGCTTTAAAGCTGGGATATTTACGTAGAGCTGTCCAAAACCTTTGCAACCGGTATCAAAAGAAGGGCAGTGTATCACGGCGTCGTGGCTCAGGAAGAGTTCGTACTACCAGCGCCCAAGAAGACCGTTATGTGCGACTTTGTGCACATCGAAATCGGAATATTACAGCTCGCCTTCTACAAAATCGCTTACACCGGACTTCGGGTACCCTTGTCGACCAAACAATAAGAAATCGGTTGCACGAAGACCACCAATTTGCAAAAAGGCCAGCAGCCCGGGCTAAACTGTCCTAAGCTCACCGTGTAAACCGTTTAGATTTGCACGTCAACATTTGGAATTTGGTAAAAACTAATGGCGTAACGTGCTCTTCACAGATGAGTGTAAAGTGAAGTTTTTTAGGGATGATAGACAGGGACGAGTATGGAGAAGAACTAGAGAACGTTTTTCAGATGTTTTTATTCATGAACGTGATAGATTTGTTGGACCCAATGTTATGGTCTGGGTCGGTATTAGCTTACAAGGTAAACCTGACCTTGTTTTTCTAAGCCAGGGTACTGTGACAACACAAAGTTACATCGATCGAGTAGTCAGACTTCATATCATTCCATTTTCACAATCAGCCTCTGAAGGTTTCATCCTGATGCAAGACAATGCTCGACCGCACACAGCATGAGCAACTTTGGCGGTCCTAGACCAAGCCAATATCCAGGTTTTGGCGTGGCCTGCCAACAGTCCTGACCTGAATCCGATTGAACAACTCTGGGATCAATTCAAATGATGGGTTAAGGCAGCTCAAGAAGATGTGCATAGTCACCAGCAGCTAATAAACTTATTAAAAAGTTGTTGGAAAGAAATATCTGATGACAGAGTCAAAAATCTTGTGAGACATTGCTTTCAAGGCTCCAAGAATGCATTTCAAAAAGAGGGAGACTTACCCGATATGAGAATGTAAAAAAGACTGCTTGTTATATACCTATTAGTTAAAATTTTAATATTAATGTTAGGCATAAATTTCAAAAAAGATTTATAAAATCTTACAAATACAATTAGTTTTTAATTAAATTGAATTTAAAATAATTTCATTTAATAAATAATAGTTTGTTTTATTATATATAGACAATTTCTAACCTTGAATCCTGATCAAAATGAATTAATGTCGAAAAATAGTGGTGGCCCTTATTTTGTTTTGACGAGTATATATAATACTATTCGGTTGAAGTTTGTTTTCCCATGCTCAATTTTAAACTTCGAGTCCGTCTTAGTGAGTCGAAACAAACCCGTTGTTTGTTTCTTTTTCTATGAGAAGCGCACACGCCTGAGGCCACACTACCTGTTCAGCGACGGTGCAAAGACCGAAGCTAGCAACCTTTTTTTGTGACTCATCTGCAACGCTTTGCAAAATTTCATTGAATAAAAACATTATGAGGAAACAAAGCACATTCTTAATTTGCAATAAGATTTTTTTGTGTTATTCATTAATGTCCTAACACGGAACACCATCGAAGTATTACCTGATATAGTATAATACTGTATTTGTCTAATAATGCTTTTAGATAAGCTATGTACCGAACTACAGTAATTTAAGTTAGACACACCCAAAATGATGCAGAAAAGACGTTAACTTATTTCGATGCATAAATTGCGTGACTGCCTCGGTGGCGTACTTGTACTAGGGTACGTTTACAAAGTTGAGGTCTCGGGTTCGAGTCCCGGGTTAGGCAAAGTGATATTGGATTTTTCTATTCATTATCTGCCCGTAGTCTCGAATTTTTATCCGATATGGCGATAGGTTCGCCACCTATCACATCGTGGGACGGATAATACAAGGCGAAATGTGGGTGTCCTGGCACCTCTGCCTACCCCTTCTGGGAAAAAGACTTGAGTTTATGGATGTAAATTGCGTTACGAAAATGTTTTCTAGATAATACTCATCTACATATTATACTCAGAGTTCACCTTGCACTAATGATCTTGATGCTGTACTTAGTTCATTAATCAGAAACCTCGATGTTCGATAACACCGAGTGTAGATTGCGCATTACCAGTTACATCACTATCATTTACCAACAGGGTGAAATATCTGTCGCTATACTACGTAATCTGCGTTTTCAATTTATTTTCTATTTCTCAAAATTTATCGCAACATTTAGTGTCTTATTTCTTTATTGAACTCGTCTGTCTGGTCATTTGTTTTTTGTTATTTATGTATGCAAAATTGGTTTCTGATGCATGGTGAATAAAAAAAAGTAGCTCAGAGGTTGTAGCGATTTCGGACCTTTGTCTTCCACATGCAGTGTTTTATGGTAATGAATTAAACAAAATATAGTTTAGACATTTAATAATGCAGATCCGAATCAAGATCAACAAAGAATATTTCACAGGTCTTCCTTACGCCATTACATGAAAACGTGACGCCCAAATGACTGCAATATTATTTAATACCGTCCTCTGATACAAGATTATAATCTTCCATGACCTCTTAAAATACTCCATACAAGGCATAACAAAATGAAAAACGAACTCAGTAGCATGGCCGACAAAAATACTTCGAAAGGAAACACGCGACAACTAATTATTTCTATGACTAACCTCGTTACCACATATGGTCACATAAAGCTGTTTAGGTGTTATTGAATTATTTATGTAATGTGGCAAAAAAAATTATAAAAATAAATTACTCCAAGAAGGCTAGATTATAAGCCTGATAGTGATATATACCTAGCTGGAACATGCAAAAGCTCACGTCTACATCTCCAAGAATATGGGTAGAGGTTGTTTGGTCCCATCTACTACTTACCGAGCTCACATCTGAATAAAAGGTTATAAATGCCAATACCTATTGCCAGCCACTTGCAGTCTCATTAATCATACAGGGTATGGCAAGACTACTAATGAAAAGAATGCCTGGTGGTAGTTTTATGGACTACAGACACAAAGTAAATAAAAAATCGCAAAAAAAAACATTTTTTGTTTTGTTTTAAATATTATAGTCTGTATCAGCCCATATACGTCCCACTGCAGGGCACGGGCCTCCTCTACAATCGACAGTACGATTGAGAGTGGTTAGGCCATATAGTCCACCACGCTGGCCTAGTGCGGGTTGGCAAATCGATAGTTTTCGATAAAATCATTTTTTTAACCCTTGTGTACCATAGCATATTCAAAAATAATGAACATTATTATTTTAGGAATAACTATGATTTACCACCCATTAACGACGATAGAAAATTATACGAAAAAAAAAATGTCGCCTTAATTTGCAAAAGTTTTAGTAATATTACGTCTGAAAACTACCACCCGGCTTTGTTTTCGGTAGCAATCCTGATATAAAAATTGTACCCTGTATATTTTCAAACCAAGTATCACATAAACGGAAATACATTACTTAGTAATCAAAACCAGGATATCGCGACTCACAGTCCATGCACTTTGCCACTCGACCAATAGGATGACTCTATGATAAACTTATGCATCGCCTCATAGTTGATAATACAGAAGCTAATATCATACTATTTAAATTTTCATACTATTACATTTTATACATACTAGGAGTGTAAACATTAACGGGCTTATTCATAGTCTGTTTTAAAACCTATTAGTTATCGAATCTTATGTCTCTTTCGAACAACTTTTGAATTCAGTTTGAGCGAAGAAGACAATATTAAAATTTTTTTTTTATTGCACTGAATGTGAGACGAGCATGCTGTTCACCTGATGGTAAGCAATACGACCGCTCATGAACAGTAGCAAAACCAAACAACGCCTTGAATTACAAAGCAATGTTTGGCATTACACCGCGCTTGTCATCCTAAGACATAAAATGTTAAGTCTCAATATGTCCAGTAGTTGCTATGGCTACAATGTCCTTCAATCCGAAACACAACAGTGCATTTCCACTGTTGTTTGGCGAGAGAAATAGAAATTGTGGCGGTACGATATATGATTCACCATTTCGAACCAAAAGTCTCCGTCTTCAGCAAAAGCTACAGTTACTGTTATGATTTATTACAAATTCGTTAATTTCATCAACGCCAACCATCTACGTTTCAAGGGGCTTTTGCGTCAATTTCTATTCCAAGCGCGGAATGACGAAAAATTCTATAAATACCTCCTGAAACATCGACTGGCTGTGACGTATTATTTTCCCGCATCTAATGTGTCACGTAATGAATGGTTTAAAGCGGTCGGATTAATACGAGTACAAGTTGGAAGATGATTCGGTTACTAATAATGATTAGTTTTTTACATTCTGATATACCCCTTTTATATTGTTTGAGAAAAATTGGGTCATAGCCTAAATTCCTGACTCTGTGTTGATAATGAATAGAAAAGTCCAATATCACTTTGCCCAACTCGGGATTGGAAACCGAGACCTCAGCTTTGTAACCGTACCCGAGTACAGCTACGCCAATGAATCAGTCAGTGGTGAACATTAATAGTTAACATTTTTGAAACCGTATATTGTTGCTTCATTTGGGATACTTATCGTTTATTTACTTTGATTGTTCTAACCTAGGCTGTAGTCACCACCACACCACTTTCCGACACACTGACACTATAATTATGTAACTAGTCCAATAGTAAATTAAATTATACGATGTTAATTGAAAAATTAAGTTTTACATACCTTGTTCACAGAAACAAACGCTTGAAAAGAAAATATATAATAGAATATGTGTAATAGAAAGCAGAGAAAATTTAGATTTGGCTAGTTCTTCGGGTACCTGATGTGATACTTATGCATTTTCTCATACGAATTAATTCTAACTGGTACAATAAGGATTCTAATTCCCCGTATAAGGTACCACTAAATCAAAAGGATAAAATATATAAGAATTCAAATAATACCTGCCTTTAGCAAAGACAATTCATTAAGCAGCCTAGTTGTCCATAGTAACCGCAACAAGGAAAACAAATAATAGAAAAAACTTTATGATGTAATATTTAATACGTAAAGCCATTTCAAGCGGATTTCGCAAACTAAATAGACCGCGGTAACATTATTAAAATTTAAAATCTACTATCAATATATTAGTATTTTATGTTTAATGCCCTATTATTAGAATATAATTCTCCAAGTTCTAAGCTTGTCTGCTATCGATATGTACGTGAACGCAAGACGGGTTCATTTGGGCGTGGTTTTGAATGCAGGGCGATCAATTTCATGAAATCTCTAGTCCTATATACTCCAAAATTTTGGAGCGGTTTACGATTATACAGGGTATATCAAGACTGCTACCGAAAACGAAGCCGGGTGGTAGTTAAAGCGACTTCAGACACAATGCAACAGAAAAAGTTGCAAAAAAAAGCGATAATTTTTTTTTTGTTATTTTTTTCCTATGACCATATTTGAGTGGTAAATTAATTTTATCCTAAAATAATAGTGTATACCCTTTTATTTATAAATAATCTAAGGTATAAAAGTGTTTAAATTATTATTTTAGCAAAAACTATGGATTTACCACCCAAAAATGACGATATTTAAAAAATCATAAAAAATCATTGTCGCGTTTCTTTGCGAAATTTTTAGTTGCATTATGTTTGTAGTCACTAAAACTACCACCCGGCTTCGTTTTCGGTAGCAGTCTTGAGATACCCGGTATATGCCTTTTTTATTGCATGGGTCTGGCAATTAAGCAAAATGAGCAAACAGGTCACCTGATGGGAGGTGACCACTGCCGCCCATGAACATCGACGACGCTTGCCGCCCCATCAAATTGGGAGGACAGTTGGAAGGAAAAAGGGTGGGACACTTTCTACCCTTCCCTCTGAAAGGGGTATTGGGTATCCGGCAATGGAGACTGTCCCGCCCTCACACCCACCACTGTAACACCTGTAAGCCAAGATCAACAGTCGCAAGCATTGAAATGACACCAAGCTTTGAAGCTCGGCAATTCTCCGGGAATGTCTAACTTATCTTAAACTCGCAACAAAATCAATCAGAAACTTAAATTAATATAAGGATATCCAGCAATAACCCTCGCCGATCTAAATGCAACACCAAAGCAGTCGCCTCATGACGATTATCTGTGAGACAGTGGCACGACTCCGGACGAGCCTGCCTTCAAGCTAAGCCATAACCAACAGCGCAGCTAATAATGCCTCGGTAATAAGGTCAAAATATAGTGAAATCAAACTAGTTGCTAGTTAACCAACTTAGCTGGTCTAAAATATTAGTAGTACGAGAGATGACAACCTAAATTTTTGTCTCATAGCAATACGGCCACAACTGCATCAAATTGTTAGATTTGATTATTTCGAACTCGAAAATACCAATTTCATTGAAATAAAACTATTATTTACGGATTTTATCGCGGAATTGGTTTAATTTTTACATTTTTTGAGTTCCCGACGTTTCGATTACTTTACAGCTTTCATGGTCACGGGGCGGACTGAGGTATTAGATGTCCGCTCTGTGACTGTTACAATTCAACTACCCTTATTTTACAATTATTAATTTAAAATGCTAGTCTGTATTTGCGATCCGATCTACACAGAAGGAGCTCACAGTGTCTTGAGGTCTGGCAGTTGGTCTTTTGGGGCTTTAATAGAGCGCGGACAACGTATCTATGCTATAAAAACGTCTATTATAATTAATAATTTTGAATTCTTAAAAACCTACTCTTCCATCCCCGAAAACTTCGTCAATGGCAGATGAGCAAACCATGCCTTATCATTGGGAATAGAAGAAAAAAACGTCCGCGAGCCCTCGGACAACCAGCGACACACCCTCGTCCGCCTGATCAACTTATAGTTTGTTGTCACTTTAAGTGAGCGTCATTTCAACGGTTAGAACAGCTGGTGAGTGACTATGTATAGTAAGAGAGTGGCAGGAGCATAACATGCAAAAAACCATTCCCACCGCAGCAGGAACGTAAGGGCATCAGGCATCGGCCAAGCGACTCCAAAACGTTCTTTTCTCTTTTGGGAGTACAAGCGACATTTAAAATGTCTGAAAACATTTTTTTTGTTGAAATCCTGCCAAATATACGAACGGTAGAAAAAAATTCATTCGGATTGCTATAATACAGGTCGGCTAAATTTGTTGACATTTTCAAAAATTCGCTTCAGCTATATACTACGCGCAAAATGTCTGAAAACCAACTTATTCAGTCATAACATTATAAAATCTATGTACATTTCCAATATCAGACGTATTGCTATGATACAGACTGCCTTTTTTTGGACACAGCAGAAATAGCCTCGCATGCAATTGCTACACATTTGACTGTTACTACCTACCTAGTCGGGTTCAGAATCACATAATCTAACGATTTTATACAGTTTCGACCGTATTGCTATGATACATGGTTTTGGTCGTCATCTCTGGGACTATAGAGTAAAATGTCGATGATAATACTTAGTAGAGTCGGCATCAAAATAAGGTAACACTGTGACGGTTGCAATACGCCAACTTAGATTTAGCTTTTAAAGCGGTTGCAATACGCCAACTTATATTTAGCTTTTAAAATAACACGCTTATTATTTGTAATTTGAACATTATTTAAACACGCATTTCATTTTAAAATATGACTGCAGATGTTTAACCATAAAACATCTGCGAGTCGTTTTATTAAAATAAGAATTTTTGTGTACCCTATTGTATAATATTAGTTAAAAAGATGCTGTTCTAAATTATTGTTTCCTAATTGTAATGGCCCGTCATGCCGGGGCAATAAAACTGTATTATTATAGTTAAGTTCTTTAGTGGCGGTAATCCTTTGCAACAAATTTATGTTTTTTAGACAATAGTACACATGTTTGGGTAAACCTTTCTGTTTGGACAATAGCCCAGATGTTTGGGCCGACCTTAATTTTTAGTTGAAAGGATAGACCCTATTTTATGGCTTAAATATATTTTCTGGAAGATTAACCCCACCGATCCTCATTCGGGTAGTCCTATAAAAGGGTCGGTTTATTTGGATGAAAGAAGACAGTCTGCCATCTCTCGTCACGAGCACATCTCGCTCCGAGTCGCATAATTATAATTTTACTCTGTCTGTGAATGTATTAAGTGTTAATTTACAAAATATACAATAGTTAGTTCCTGGAAGTGAGTGCTTATTCTAATACCTACACTTATAACCACCAAAACACTAAGAATATACTAGATCTGGACTCTTCGACATACCCGGTATGTCTGTCTGAAGTCTGAAGTCGCTTAAACTACCACCCGGCTTCGTTTTCGGTAGCAGTCTTGATATACCCTGTATATGGACAAATCCAGAACCCATAAATCTTGAATATGTCACATTTGTCTACAAAACTTTCCTACATAGTAAATTGAATGCGACAAGACAATAACATTTTAATGACAGTTCCACGCGAATACGCTGGTTATGTAAAGAAAGGAAGAATATTGCAATGCTGTTGCTACACTGTGACGCAACACATCCATACATTTGTAAACAACCGCTAATGATTACCTAATAAATCTAAATATTATCCAAGTAGAATAGAATGTGGTGAAACCTATGGTGGTACCTGAATCAATAACTCATTGTAGGGTTGTGCACGGAATATAATTGTTCTCTCTCCGTGGAGCTATACTTTAAATTCTGCTTAGGATGACAAAGTTGAAGACGATCTTTTAAATCTTATTTATAATATAGCAAAATTAAGTCATCATAAAAGTTACGAGTATAAAACAAATCATGCAGATGCAATTGACCAAGCCGACGTAATTTCAGCAATAATAATACCTTTCTCATCGCGGCTACACCTATATGCGTTATTACATAACTTTATTTGTAAAATCTACACTTTATCATGCCGAAAAAAGATAGTTATTAAACTAATACCTAGGTACTGATATAATTTAGGCAACAAGTACTCCGTAGAATTGCGTGATTCTATAAAGACTGTTGCAGGTAAACCATTGTAAACAATGACTTATGATAAGAGTGATAAATATATCGATGCTACTTGATTACACTACTGATGTTATTAGAAATGATTCACAATCTGACATACCACAATCCTTTCACTATGACTCTACATAACAGACAGCAGACTACATAATAGCAGACTAAAAGCCTTTTTCTATAATCTATCTATTTTAACAAGAGTATTCCTTCGACATTTCGATGCATTTTATGTTTAATTTAACAAAGATAGAGAGGTATAGATATGGTGTATATATTCATAGATAGCTAGGCAAGATAAATATATATTTCTAACTTATTTTAACGAAGCTTAGAATTGTACCAATATAGTAATGGTACTAAAACCTCCTGTTGAAGATAGATTATGGAGAATAGCCATAAATGGGTATTTTACTGGAGGAAGAATAGTAGTATGCAACCAAGTAGTGACCAGTATAGCAAAATACTCGCTACAGTGAACCGCGTATTTATGGTTAGTCTGGAATCATGTCGTATGATAGCAAAGCTTTGGTCTCGGGTTCGAAACCCGTGTCGGACAAAGTGATATTAGTGACAGTGATTAGTGATGCAGCTCTGCCTGCCCTTCTGGGGAAAAGCGTGAGTTTATGTTTCTATGTAACGAGATAAGAGTCGATTTAGACAGCATTGCTCTGTCACGTTGTAATTTCAACAAGGCATTATACTAAAAATAGTTTTCTTATACAAAAATAAAGTTAGTTCGACCCCATACGAATGTAAGATGCAAGCAATTAATTTATGGTTTGAATGAATATGTATTTCTCATAATTGTGATCAAAATTATTACTCTCCAATGACGCTTCGAACTTCTACTGCCCAAAATATAGGCAAGAAAAATGTTCCAAACATCTGTATCAGCCCACATACGTCCCACTGCAGGGCACGGGCTTCTTCTACAATCAAGAGTAGGATTGAGTGTCGTTAGTCCATATAGTCCACCACGTTAGCCTGATGCGAGTTGACGGACTTTACATACCATAGAAATTCTTATACAGGGTCAGTGTATGCAGGTTTCCTCACCGTGTTTTCCTTCACTGTTTTAGTGCAAAATATATGTTAGTAAAGTTCGCGCTAAATACCTTGTAGGTAAAAATCTGAGTAAGGGCGTGTTGGGCACGCATTAATCATGCTCTGACGCTGTGCTGTACTTATATTTAGTGTGGAACAATTTCAACGCAACTTTAATAAAATATGTGAACAAGCTTCACTAACCTTTCTCTATTTTTAGATTCGTAAGTTAGGTATAGAAAATAATGATATTGGTAAAATAATTAATTACACAAAATAATTAATTCAATATTTATTAGAGTTTTACCATATAATTCTTGTGTAAGTCTAAGATTGACTTTAATTGTAATAATATGTAGCTCATGCGAGGCTCAATTTAATATTATAAACTCATTTGCAAAAAAAACGGGCACCTAAGCAATGAACCATTTCAAATGTTACTATTGGTTTGTTTGATAATTATAGGTAGTTTTACTTTCACAATTTTGTAAATTAATAAGCAAATAATCGTTTTCGTCAGTATTATCATAAAATTTTGATAAAATTTATGGGTTTTAATGCTAAAGTTCACTAGTAGTGTATGCTCGCTAGTAGTGCATATGCTCGTGAAGTAAAAGTTAACAAAGATTTTTGTTTGTTTTTTCTTTAATAAAGTAAAAGCAGATAAATGTTTAGTATCGAGTGTGACCCCTTCTAGCTGAAATCACAGCTTGAATTCGTCTGGGTATGCTAGCGAGGATATCCCGGATACTTGCTTGCGGAATACGTTCCTACTCCGCGGTAATCACATTCTTCAGCTCTCTGATGGTCTGCGGAGCCGGTTGTACTGATCTCACGCGTCGTTTCAGAACGTCCCAGACATGCTCTATAGGATTGAGGTCGGGACTTCGAACTGGCCAATCCAAACTACGAATGCCGACCTCTTGCACATACGCTTCCACATCACCAGACCGGTGGGCGCGAGCGTTGTCGTCCACAAAAATTGAGTCTTCGCCTAAAGCGGCCAATGCGGGTTGTGCATGAGGAATTAGAACTTCCGTTATGTATCGATGTCCAGTCAGTGAGCCGTTTTCAATGAAGACTAACTCTGTACGATCCATTGAATTTATTCCTGCCCAAAACATAACAGAGCCCCCACCATAAGGTGTGATTTCTTCAAAACAAGCCTCTGCAAAGCGTTCTCCTCGTCTTCGTAGCACTCGCCGACGTTGATCTTCACCGAACAGAGATATCCTGGCTTCATCGGAGAACAATACCCTATTCCAGTCTTCTTGAGTCCATGACTCACAATTTCGAGCAAACCTAAGCCTGGCAACTCTGTGCTCACGGAGTAACTTAGGGCCGCGGGCCGGGCGATGACTGCGTATATTGGCCGCGAGAAGCCTCCTCCTGACCGTCCACATACGAAGACTTGCGATTTCTCAATTCGCGACTCACAAGAAAACGATCATCCCGTGGTTAGGTACATGGTTTTCTTTCAGAACCAGGCCTTCTCTCGACGGAACCGGTGTCTTGATACCGCTGCCAGGTCCTTTGAACCGTCGAGCGACTCACACTTAGCCTCTGAGCCACGAAGCATTGGCTGCAACCCTCTTCGAGCAGCGCAATAATTTTGGTAGCTTTTACCACTTTCTCTAACATTATTGAGACAGCTAAACAGCAATAAATGAAGCTTTGATAATTAAGATCAAACGAAAATTTGAATTTAGAACGTACTGTTTAAAACACCACGGCATTTTTAAACCCGGCCAGTAACATGTACAAATGATTGAAATCATTTTGGTACCGTATTTTTTTTAAAGAAGAATTAAAATGAAAACCGCCCGTTTTTTTTTTGCAAATGAGTGTATACAGTGTACAGCATACAAATCTTTGACAAATCTTTTAGTTACAAAAGACGTTTTAAATACGACAGAGGTATTGTTAAGAAGAAGAATTAAAGAGATATATTCGTGTTTTTTTTTACTGATTCTAGAACTATAGTCCATTCTCATTTGCAGTATCATCAAAATACTCAATTACTCTTCCAAAGCTTTTCCATATAATATATATATATATATATATGGATAATCGCAACAAAAAATACCTCGAGTCACGACTACAAACCAGAGTTGGGCAAAATTTATTCGAATGACGAATAACGAATAAATAATTTTTTTTATTCGTTATTCGAATAAAGAATAACATAGGTTATTCGAACCAAAATTATTCGAATAACGAATAACTTTTTTTATTCGTTATTCGAATAAGAATAAAATAAACGAGCGAATAATTGGTATTAAACTCGGTACATATTTTATTTGAAAACGACTTTAAAAAACGAATAATAGCAACTGGACATGTATACACAGACAATTTTTTTCTGTTATTGTCGGTTGGGAATTGTTTATCGTGAAATATTAAATTGTTTTCGTCACTAATTTATATTTGCCATTGACAGTGTGTGATGCAACTATACAATGGGTAATGCCCATCTTGGGATAAGCGGACAATGACAAACAGAAAACGAATCAATCAAATCATCATCCACGCCCACTTGAAAAACTCATGTATATTTGTTTATTTCGTTATATTTCGTTAATAATATAACATCGTTTTTGACTAATCATTCGTAAAAGGGTTTTAAATAAAAACAGATAAACAATAACATTATATTTTCATAATATCTATCATTTGAATGTCATTAAATCGACCAATCAATCGTAAGATTACAATATTTTTATACATATAGGCTAGGTACATGACAAAATGCCACAGTTGACGTTTTATTGAACATTTTTAGTACCTTCGAGAATGATATTTATTGGATTGAATTTATTTATATCTGGTAACGTTAATAAATGGACTCTGCTGATTTCACACTGTGGCGGAGGAATATGGGAATAGTAAAATCCTGAACTAAAATAAGTATAAATCAGCCAAATACATTAGCGGAATAACTACTGGACTTATTGCGATTTAACGTCTTATGTCTTAGGATGGCGAGCGCAGTGAAATGCCAACCTTAGCTTTGTAATTCAAGGTATTGTTTGGTTTTGGCACTGTTCATGAGCGGTCTTATTGCTTACCACCAGGCGAACGGCATGTTCGTTTTGCAAAACAAAGCAATAAAAAAAATGTTTCATTGTGAAAAAAGATAAGGTCAAAATGTTATGGATTTCTTATTTTTTCTTCCCTTAAAAAGACTATGGCATAATTTTTAATGTATTTTCTGATAATAGATACCCTTATTCTGAAATAAGTCCCAAAGAACCCCATTATAAGTGCTCGTTCTTTGACCAAGACACTATGAAAAATGGGCATTCCCCTTGATAGAGCAGTAAATAGGATAGCTGCGCCATGGTTCTTTCCTCACCCACCTCACCAAGTTTAGTATCTCTAGAACAAACCAGTAAACCCAAATTCCCTCCATACCTTACCTCACCGCCTCTAATCATTTCTCGGTCACTACCGTAATTGGCAATTTACGGTTTCCACAACATACTAAGAACAAATTCAGTCCCAGTTAACTATTACCCAATACAGAAACCACAATTTAGAGTAGGTACTCGCCCTGGGTTCGAATCAAGGCCCTTACTGACCCACAACCTATATGAAGTACCGAGTAAAAATATTATTCAGAATAACGAATAAATCATAAATAAATAATTCGTGAGGATATTATTCACGAATAAATTATTCGCGAATGAATCATTCGTGAATAATTTTGGTGCGAATAAATTTTCATTCGAATAATTATCTAGATAACGATTCATTCGAATAATGCCCAACTCTGCTACAAACATTTGCATTTTTCCATTATCTAAAAAACCAAGTTCACTAATCACAACGTGAAAATATATTAACCGCAATATTAGTTAATATAGCAAACTGTCTACAAATAGACATCACACGGCTATGAAGTATGAAATGCACTCAGGTAGGGCTGGAAGGAAAAAAGACGCACAGAAAATGAGAGTGCTGGCGGGCATTCCCTCCTCTCTTATATACATTAAAATATTATATACAACAGAGGCCGAGAGATTTGTTTAAAATAGGTTGAGTTGCTTCAATATAGATCTGTATCTGTATCAGCCCATATACGTCCCACTGCAGGGCACGGGCCTACTCTACAATCGAGAGTACGATTGAGAGTGGTTAGGCCATATAGTCCACCACGCTGGCCTAATGCGGGTTGGCGGACTTACATACCATAGAAATTCTTATAAATCGCTACGGTATGCAGGTTTCCTCACGATGTTTTCCTTCACCGTTTTAGTGCGTGGTGATTGACTATCAATACACACATGACTCCGAAAAGTCAGAGGTGTGCCCTGGGATTCGAACCCGCGACCACCGTGAACATGTCTGCAGCCGCGTTGGCCAACAGGCCACCACGCACTTATCAATATAGATAGATACCTGTAAATTGAAAATGTTGTATGACAGAAATAAAAAATACGGTTAATATGTGTAAAAACAATAATGATGGATATTATGGGATATAAAGATAATCCCAATAATAATAATTTAATCTTACAACCAGGCTGGCTATAAGCTCGCTGGAAAAAAGCGGAAGACCAAAGATGCGGTGAAAAGACGACTTGAATGCATTCAAGCCAAAATGGCTACAGGTCGCCTAAGACAGGGTCTAATGGAGGAAAAAGGGAAGCCTTTGCCCAGCAGAGGGGCACAAATTGTGCCGCACAATATAGGCTACAAAGAACGTCACAACGTAGAAAAATCGACGAATGAAACTAGGAAAAAGAAAAGGGTGTTTTTAAAAATGCCTATAAAAAAATTTATTGCTTAAAAGTACTCGCGAAACCCGCATAAACTTTATCTTAATGGTCTGACAAGTACATTTAGGTATTTAATTTCAGGTAGAAAACTTAGAAACAACGTCTAAAACCTGACACGGCAAATCAATAGTGTCAAGCGAGGTTCACGTCTGCTTGGTCGCACTGATGGCCTTCGTAGATACTTAAAAAAAGAATTATATTCAATTCTTTTACTGATAAGGTTAGAAATACTACGACGGTCTCCAAAAAATTGTGTCTAGAGAAACGTAATTAGGCTATGGGCACGTAATGGAAGCACGTATTTTTAGGAGTAAGGCAAAAGATAAAATAGCGCTGGTAAGTACCAGCACATGATACATACATAAGTATGTATGTATCATTGTTTATTATCATTACATTTTTGAGAGCATGACATTCTATGTAGAATTGTCTTAACTAATATTACAAAGAGGAATGATTTGAATGTTTGTATTGAATATGCTCTGATACTAATTGACTGATAAGAAAAATTAGAATTCTACATTATCCCTGATAAATTTAGGCGATAGAATATTTTCAAATGAGTGTATCTGTAATCGGGCGGTGTCGAGCCGAGCCGCTAGTTAGTCTATATTAGATAAATGATGATATAGGAATGATCTATATCTTCATACAAAAGCCAATGCACTCGTATATTAAAACAGTAAAATTCATTCACCGCCACGTAGTTTACCTTGCCAAAAAAAGTTTGGAGAGCTGTATTTTTTTAGCACTGACATTCCTCATTCTACATTATAAAACCTTCATAATTTTTGTACTTTCCTTAGATTGCGCCAAATTTTTTACAACACATTTAATGATTTAAACAAATGACTCAAAAAGGAGGTAATGTTTCCCTTCTAGAGTATTAGGAGATATTTTTTAATCTTCTTCTTTTTCTGTCTGCTATATTTCACATAGTTACTGTGGTCTTCAAGACATGATTTTTCTACCATAATATACAATGTTGTGGCTTATAATAATTTTACCCGCGGCACGCCTAACATCAACCCACTCGAGAGTAGGACACTGGCCTAATTCAATTGATAGACCTCAAAAAAATCTTATGTAGAGCTCTCAATTGTATGAGCTTACTTACGATAGTTTCTCCATTCAAGCAAACGATAATTAACTAAAAAATAGATACATAATTAAACATTAGCATTTATTCTATATAGCCATAGTGATTATCTGAGATGCGTACGTAGAGCAGTGGGCGAGAGACGCATAAAGCAAACCGACTACTCAGTACGTGCACCGTTCCCGTACACACGCTAGGGGAACATTGCGAAACTACGGCGAGAAGCAATTGCATCCCTAACGGTGATGAATACAAGCGAGCTCGAGCCAGCTAGCGATGTGGTACGAAATTTAATCTACCCCTGTCTGCCACCCCGTGCCCCCACGCCGCCACCCCGCGCTGTGGGTGCCCATACCTACTAATGTATCTGCCTGTCTATAATTTATTCAGGCTATATATCTTTGATAGGTATACCGTGCTCTAATGACATTAATGTAGCCAAAGTTTGTTTTTCATGAATGTTACCATGTGAACGATTAAACACCATCTTTTAGTTCACGGAACACGCTGACGGTCTGACGAGGTACCTACGTACTAGACGCGGTAGGTATGTCCTAGTGGAACCTACACTAGGACCGGTGGCGGCGCCGAGTAGCACACCGTTAGAAATGAGATAAAAAACTCGTTACATACAAACAGAACAAAAACTTCACCATTGTTATCGAACTGGTTCGGCCCAGTGTTTTTCAATTTGTTGAATAAAATGATCGCGTTTCGTATTGTGGCGTTTTGAACATGAGTGACTTTTTAAACTTGTTGCGGATCAAGGATTTACCTCTTATTCTTATTTTGACAAAATAAAAATGCAACTAATTGACATAAGTCTAATTTTAATTCTACACTGAGCAAATGGTTTACTGACCTCAGTAGTTATTATTTCAAAATTACCTCGCTCTACCCCTTTTAAAATACACCTATAATACTATATTTTATCCTTAACAAAATCATTGCATGTTTGATTTTTGATGCAGAATGCAGCATAACAACAACTTAGTGTACAACAACCACATCAAATTATATTTGTCCTTAAATAGGTAAAAATGCCTATCAATTTTAATCATTGACAAGCATGTAAACTAGTAAGATGATACCATACCATTATGTTATGAATGATATTTTTATAATCATAATTTATGTTCAAGTTTTATTGCCGTATGACTTATGATTAGTCATCAATAAACAGACAACTGATTCAGTTAAGACAGAGCATTGAACTTCGAGCCATGTGGTTTTTTAACGTTCATACGACGCGACGGCTAGAAATCCTTAATCTGTTCTTAGAAACATCGCCCCAGAGCAGGTACTTTCCATAACGAGGTAATACTCTAATGTTAATCTTTAATTCCGTGTCACAAAAAAGGCTGCAAAGGGCTGCAAAGAGAACAATTCACTTCCTGACCTATTTTAACATTTTTTTAAAACATAACTGTCTTAATTACATTGTTTTAATCATACGTCTATGGTTTTAATGCAATCGGTTTGAAGACGAAACATTGAAATATTATAATTGCAAAAATGCTACCCTATTTATTTACAAAATGCTATCGGTTAATCATATAAATGTTCTTATCACGAAATATGTATATTAACTGAATGTCAAAGGTGAAGATATGATAGCATCGCAAATGTGTTGGCGATTGCAATGTTCCATAGGTATAGAAAATTGTGATTAAATATATGTATTGCGAAGTCTGCAGTTTTTTGGTAACACTTTTAATTAGTCAACCGTCGATAATACAGGTGATATAGCTTTGGTTTCGCTGTTGTTTAATAATGTCATATAAATTATTTTTGTTAGCAAATTAAAATAATTAATACTATATCATTCACATTTTGCTTGCTGCCAAAGTTAAAACATATATTATTTAGATGACAAACTAAACTGCCAAAGTTATACACATTAATACAAATAATGTTTGTTGGAACGTTTTACCATATTCTATATACATTACAGGAGTGAGCGAGACGGCGCTATGGAAGCGTCGCTTTCGCCCTCCACGAAAGCCTCCTGAAAATATCTATTGATTATCGTATACGTGCTGGTTGGTACGTATAGTTCGCCACCTCGCCCTATGTCGTAAGTGCCAATTTATTTGAATAACGCCTATTGTACAACAGACTTTACAATGACGACGCAAGACGTCACGTCCACCTACGTACTCGAACAAAACGCTTGCAATATTGTATAGTTCTCTTAAAAATAGATGCGGCCGATTACCCTACGCATCGGGAACGGAAATATATTCCTGTAAACATATGTACGCATTGTGGGTTATAATATCTATGGGAATGCTTTGGTATATAAAGAAGTAATATCTGTTATCGGAGTTGTGTATAGGTAGCTTATGTATAGAGCATCATGACATGATGTAGACGACTATGTCGGTTGAGACCTGTCGAGCTGGCCCAAGAGCAAAAGGTTGTGAACCTGTGTTGCTACAGTTTAATCAATGCGGTAACTTCGGAATGTTTATTATTCCGAATGTCTACAGTACTGTCCATGTCAGTTAGTAAATATCAGATGTAGCGACACGTCATTTCAAATATTGATATGGTATAAAAGTAATAATGTAATGTCGGTAACAAATTAGCTATACAGTCCCGATGCTGAACAAGGGTACAGCTACTAATAAAAAAAAATGACGTATTAGTAAAAAGTAAAGCGGTAAAGAAACGATTAGATAAAATTAAAATTATACATTATCACAGTGTTATAATGCATCACAAAATGGTATTCTTGAAGCAACTTATTTAAAGATATTGAATATTGTTCCTAAATGACGTAATAAAACGAATCCTGTAATAATAATTATGGGAATTTTAAGAGCCGGGCCTGGTATCACAGCATACACAATAAACGGAACGCGCTTGCGCGAGCTCGGCGGTGAACGCGGTGCGGAGGGTCGCAAGGCCGGGGCGCGGCGAGCGGAGGGAGGTAACGTCACGTCGAACAACGCATACCATACGCTGCTAAATTCAGAAGGCCGCTGTTCGCTCAGCGCATACTGGACGGAGCGCCCTTTCTATTTTATCGGATAAAAACTTGCCTGCGTCGCTCGAGTCGTCCAACGCGATTACGCGAGGTAGGAGCTGTGAGATCGGTGTAGTAAAAGTGGCCTCTATCAGTGCAACCGAGCAGTGATGATATTACGTTAAATTATTTCCCGGACTATTTATCGCATCCAATCGATCGCTTGTGTGCGTGAAAACAATTATTACTCGCAGAAAAGTAATAAAAGAGTCTACGAATCTCAAAGAATGTTGCTGTCAAAATAAGGCGGAAAATAAATAAATAGGGTTAAAACACAACGGCTTGTGAAGTGAAGTGATGCAAATAGAACCTTAAGACTGTGTGCAGTTAGAGTGACTATGGCGTGGCGACTAAATTGTAATGTCCGAATTCATATAAATTATGCTCACTAGGTTCAATATTAATATAATGATAAGACTGAAAAAACGGTGATTGAAAGTGCGTGCAGTGATCATCATGGACTGGAGAATTCAGCGACGTGCACACGAATATCACCGGTGAAGTTAGTCGAGGCCACAGTCTTTTGAAATAGGTACCGGTTTTGAATTATCATTTTGTTTGATTTATAATGCTGGTTCGTTCGTTCGGGTGCAGGTGGCGTGCACTGTTCTATCGGCACATTGGTTGCTATATTTACACTTTGTGCAGCGATATGTTCGACTAATTATTGTTTATTAATCTCTTCGAGTTTGTCATGCAACGTCTCGTCATGCTCTGCTTATAAAATAGTTTACACTGCCATTTAGCAACCGTGTTGTCTTTTCAGGTAGCCATGGAGGGTGCTGCTCCGGAATTGGTTGATCAGCAACCACTTGACCTACAAGAAGTTGGCGATGCTATTGAATGTGAAACAGATGTCGTAATCGCAAACAGAGAAGAAGTTTTTCCTGTGGTGAAAGACGATAAGAATAGTGACAGTGACGCTCATAGTGAGGACCTTAGCTCTAATGATGAACAGAGTAACGCAATCAGCAATAGTAACTCTCAGTTTTATGAGAGCAGTGATAGTAAAATAGATTATGCAGTTAAATTAGATGATAATGATACTCTAAGTGATATAGACGATTTAAAAACCGATAGTGCTTCTGCTGACAGTGAAGATTCAGCATTGGGAAGCCTCCCGCCAGATAGTGCTCTCAATGATAGAGAAGAGGAAGTGCAAGATAGGTCTGAGGGCAGTGACTCGGGTTTGGGGTCAGAATTAACTGAAGATATGAAATTACCAAGTTTCAACCTTACACTGCCATGCACAAGTAGCCTAAAGAACATAAATGAGTCTGAAATAACAGAAAAACAAATTGTTGACGTAAATGAAAGAAATGGCAAAAATGAACAAGACGAAAGTCATATCTCTAAAGCACAAACAGTAACCCCGTTAAGAAGTAGTCTTAAGAGAAAATGCGCCGAGGAAACTATAGAAGATATTGAACCTAAGAGAAGAAAAGAAGGCATACGATTTGATAATGTCACAGTATATTATTTTCCTAGAGCACAAGGGTTTTCATGCGTACCATCGCAAGGAGGCTCTACATTAGGAATGGAATGGGAACATTCTCATGCACAAAAGTTTACTTTGACCGAACACGCTCTTGAGCAGAGGAGATTACATAGACAAATATTACAACAGCTGAAAAGTGAACGCCATTCATTGAAAGGCGCGTCACTTTCATCCAGTGAAGAGAGCGATACTGAAGAAGAAGCGAGTGACATTTCGGAATCAGAGTTAGACTTGGATAGCTACTATTTTCTCCAGCCAGTTCCTACACGACAGAGAAGAGCACTTTTACGCGCGGCAGGTGTTAGAAAAATAGAAGGTTATGAAAAGGACGAATGTAGGGATATAAGGACATCGCGTGAATTTTGCGGCTGTGCTTGCAAAGGGACATGCAATCCCGAGAGTTGTTCGTGCAGTTTAGCAGGCATAAAATGCCAAGTAGATAGACTAAACTTCCCTTGCGGATGTACCAGAGATGGCTGCTGTAATACTACTGGTCGAATAGAATTCAATCCCGTTAGAGTTCGAACTCACTTTATTCAAACACTTATGAGATTAGGACTTGAAAAGAAAAATGAAGAAAGCCAAGAGGCAGCGAAAAGACAGTGGGCTGAAGCCCACAGTACTACTGCAGTACCCTGTTTGAACAATTCTGCCTACAACACCGAACGCTGCCTTACCCATGAAGACAGTTTACTGCGAGAAGTCAGCCTTTCTCCAAGAGTAGAGGTTGAATCCTGTGTTAATTCTGGGAGCTTTAACAATATTCACTGCGACATGAACACGGCTGTCCAAAACGGAACGCAAGACGACCAGACCTACGCATATAGAAATAATAATTCAAACAATAGAAACATTAATGAAAATAATTTGATGCATTTTGAAAACTCAAATAATCATCATAATCATGCGGATCCCTACACGTCAAATATACTCCAAGGCAAAGGTCCACCTTACTCCACTGCCAACGTGATGGGATTTGAGACGAACCCAAATAATATACAAAGGTTTCAATGTGATCTCAATTACGCATATGAACAAAACCACACAGACAATCATCATTTCAAAGGGTTACAAAGCTTTTCGGCCACGAGTTTCGAAGAATTCGCGCATAATTCACAAATGACGATGTTTAGTCATTACGGCCAGATGTATGTACCAGACTATATGCATAAAGCTAGCACGAGCATGCACGACCACAACCAAACGCAATACCACGGCATGCCTCAGAATAATTACGAAATGTACAAAAATAATGCTGAATGCGTAAGCACTGAAAACAAAATTGATTCTCACTACACTACTTTAATGACATTGCCATATCAGAATAATAATAAGTTGCAAGAAGTAGAGAATGATGAGAACTGGTTCAGTCACAACACGTTATTAAACTTGGACCATTCTGACCAAACTACCCAGGACGCTTCAGACCTTCAGTCCCACCACACAGAAACGCAAATTGAAAGCAATACTACAGAGACTACTGAAAACTTTGGGGAGCTAATTAAGAAAACTATGGTAGAATCTGTTACTGTGTAGATGAATTATTTGTTGTCTTTTAATCATCTTACTGAATTATCATGTTATTAATTTTTTTATTATATTAATTGATAATTATGAGTATTGAATATTTTATTGTGAATTTAGGTATACAAATTTTACCCTTAAGTATATATTGAAATATAAATCTAAGTCATAGAAACAATAAAGAGTAGTATTCATATTTTAACAAACCATTCAGCCGTGTCTTTATGACAAGCCAAATCCATACCCAGCCTGAAATCCACCATACACCATAACGATTATTTACAAATAGGTATCATCAACACTAAGAATAAAAGTACATAACCGCTCTATGTGACCGCAAATGAAGTAATTCTATCATTAAAATGAATACGCAGTCTTTTATTATGTTATATTACTGCCGTACCTTTTTCTGTTCGTGTACGTATAACTCGTGTGGAACTGAAGATAGTGAATGCTTTCGAGGTCACCCACTTTTATTTTCCTACATTGTTTGTCCGTTTTTATTTCATACAGCTTTTATTTATTTATAGGTCCCCTGTTAGAAATAGCTTTTGCATCTATTTCCATCCATCAATCTACTAGCTGGGCCGTTTCCGGGATTCGCTCAAGATTTAAAAATAATTTAATATACGGTCATAAATGCCTGCAACACATCCTATGCTAGTGGCATTATGAGAATAATTTAAGATAAATGAAAATGGAGTCAGGTAAAATAAATTCCAATGCCCAAAATACACAGTTTATACAAAACAATATCCTTATTCAATGATAACACTTATGATTACTAATAAGTTATAACATAAGCTCTTAATATTAGCCAGTATCACAGGATATGGTTTCAAACAAGTTAATAGTTATATACTGGGTATCTCAAGACTGCTACCGAAAACGAAGTCGGGTGGTAGTTTTAGTGACTACAAACACAAGGCAACTAAAAATTTCGCAAAGAAACGCGACAAATATTTTTTATGATTTTTTAAATATCGTGTTTTTTGGGTGGTAAATCCATAGTTTTTGCTCAAATAATAATTTAAACTCTTTTATACCTTAGATTACTTATAAATAAAAGGGTATACACTATTATTTTAGGGAAAAATGTATTTACCACCCAAATATGGTCATAGGAAAAAAATAACAAAAAAAGCAATCGTCGCTTTTTTTTTCAACATTTTGTGTTGCTATGTGTCTGATGTCACTAAAACTACCACCCGGCTTCGTTTTCGGTAGCAGTCTTGAGATACCCTGTATCTAAAAATATAAAGTAACAACATTGATCCCGTCATAAGTCAATATCTTGTTAGTTGTTAATTTTTAGAAATTTAAAAGCATTATTTTTTATTTTCCGTAATTATTGGCAAGTGTCTCTATTAGTGTCATTGTGTTTCAAAATTATGTAAATGTCCTCGAGATGCTTTTTTGTCTCATCAATTACTTATTACAATACACTTTGCAAGTATACTAGTATTCCATACTACATGCTTTAATCTTTGTTAGACAACGTACATGTAACAAAAACACTTATGCTATCTATCACTATAATTAGAATTTCAAGGGACAGAATTATGTGATGATAGTCTTATTTCTTTACGAATGTCTGAACGCGATATTAATATATTAACTGGTGATAGGACATTCGTATTTACCCGCATAACATCCACTATATACAAAGATGAAAAACCCGTCTTAGTTACCCACGAATGTAATGTCTCTTTTTAGATTTAAATCTGAGATAGGTAGGTAAAGGATATGGTTATTTGGACAGGACTGCACTCGGATGCATTCTTAACATTTTGCCGTGCTCAAAAAAATTGGTTTAATATATGTATACAGGACCAATTTAGTATTATTTATACCATTGAATAAAGTTATATTATCCTCGTATGCATAATATTGGGTTCAATCTGTGTACGTCCAGGAGGGTTATTCTGGTCCCGGTAGAAGCTGGAGCGCTCTTGCTTCGGGTTCCCGGGGCCGTTCCAATTGCGCTGAAGAGGGCAACGCGGGGTTTTGGTTGGTATGCCTATCGGTGAACCCAACATAATCGCTCCACCCTCCCCCGAGGTCGGGCGTTAGCGGTAACCCGGTTTCCACGCGTCAAAAAAAAAGTTTTATTCTATGAAACGATACGAAATTCGAATGTTCGGACGCTGTACGTAAAACTTCACCAATGTGCCTAGATACTCCACAAAATTTTAGAATACTCTCGTACGTCGTTACCATATACTAAGTTCGGAAAAATGATAAATATAATAACGACTAGTATTGATTTTTAGAAGTGGAAAAGTTATATCTTCCTTCGAAGGTCGAACATCCGTACATTCGAAGTTCATATCGTTTCATAGAGTAAACCCCCGTTTAGAACCAAGCATCTCTCGGAAGTCAGGACTTTATTTAGATTTCTTTTAATTTATCATCAAAAGCATTGGACGCAATAAGCCGATCCAATTTTAAAAAATACGCGATAAATACTTTCAACATTACGGGAAAGCGCTACAGCGCATACAAGGCGTTGTGTTGCCGCCCTAAGGTACCGCGCCCAAAAGGCTTCGTGCTTCGTACGCACCTCACAAATACTTCTGATCAAGATGCTCCTTTTTATTTTAGGCTCATGTGACTAATTGAATTTTGTGAAGATCCATGTTTCGTACACACTCTATAATACCGGGTATCTCAAGACTGCTACCGAAAACGAAGCCGGGTGGTAGTTTTAGTAGCTACAAACACAATGCAATTAAAAATTTCGCTTAGAAACGCGACAATTATTTTTTATGATTTTTTAAATATCGTCATTTTTGGGTGGTAAATCCATAGATTTTGCTAAAATAATAATTTAAACTCTCTTATATCTTAGAGTATTTATAAATTAAAGGGTATACACTATTATTTTAGGAAAAAATGTATTTACCACCAAAATATGGCAATAGGAAAAAAATTACAAAAAAAAAATTGTCGCTTTTTTTTGCAACTTTTTCTGTTGCATTGTGTTTGAAGTCGCTTAAACTACCACCCGGCTTCGTTTTCGGTAGCAGTCTTGATATACCCTGTATAATAAAAGTAAATAAATGATATTGACAAAAGTAAAACTACAAGATACTTGAACATGATTACGCTGTGGAGATATTTTAAAACTTATAAATCTCCTATAATATTTATTGAAATAAACTCAAACGAAAAATTTACTATGAATTTTATTTTATTTAGGAAAAACAAACATATTTGGACAATGATTAATGCACTACAAATAAAAACCCATTCGCAAATAGGTAATGCATTATTTTAAAACAAATCTCATTACCATAAATCAATATCGTAGTTCCTGACGTGCCACGACACAAGACTCGATATTTGTGTGGAGTCAGGACTGTATGCAACTGTTGGGTGTATTTATGTTTTATTTATTTATTTAAAAGGTTATAGTGAGCCAATCTACAAATATAGACATACGCTATCACTTTACTACTTTATTTAGACCTTTTAAACAGAAAGAATCATATCAAATCATACATTATTGTTGCGTAACTTTAAACATTTAATAGGATTAAAATTACCCCGTTTTTGCAAAATTTTCAAAACTGCTCTGTTTCTATTGGCCATAGCGTGATGTTGTATAGCATTACTCGAAAAATGAGCTATCCAACACAAAAATAATTTTCCGATTCCAACCAGTAGTTCCTGAGACAAGGCGTCACAAGGCTCACCAAAATTCTATATTTTCAAACTGGTTGAGATGTATATATCCTGTAGAAATCTATGTATCAAAATATCCATGCTTGTTCTTATATACTAAGAGCGGACGCCATCCTTTCAACGTGGTTTAAATAATGTTTTGGTGGCTCTACCAATCTCTACTTATATCATTAAAAGCAGCCCGGGTGTAGACTTTTTGACTCCAGTCCACATCACATTTCAGAAACATACTTTTGACTTATACTTTACGTGATGCCGCCTTCTATACTGCTTTTGCTGTCCCGTCCTCTCCGGTTCTATGTAGCTTTTCTCAATAAATTAGATATCCAACATTAGTTTATCCAACATTAGAGTTTTGTAATTCGCACCAGACAATTTCTAAGATTATGGCCTTAAAACAAACAAAATGCTTTATAATATTGGTATCTTAGAGTCCTGCTAGAACCTAATTTAGTAATCAAATGTTTTGTCTTCATTGCTCAAACTGAATTCAAAAATAGTCCAGAAGGGACAAAACATTTGGTATCCAAAATAGGTTTTGAAACTAAATAAATAAATAAATGAAATAAGTAGGTATTTATAATAGGTAACTGTAAAACAATTACTTGGACCTATTTTCATTAAAAGCTATGTGGAGCATTTTGATACTACGGTTTAAAGCCCCATAAGTGGTTTAAAGAAGTCTTACATTATAAAAGTGAATAAATATTGTGATACTTAAATATGTCACAAGTATGAACTTTATTCATATACCGCATGAACCATGTAAGAATGTATATTTATTATAAAACTAGGTTTTGCTCGGGGCTTCATCCGTGAACAAAGGAAATATTATTATAAAAACATAATTTATCCATTCCTCGGGAAATACTTTTTACTGGATGAAGGGTTCTTACCCGATGTCCTTTTCCATATCTCCAAGAATGACTATGCAAAACATTACGATCGATGAGTAGGTAGTTGAAACGACAAACATACAACAAACCCTAACAAAAAAAACCGTACATATCTTAATAAACTCACGGTCACGCCTATTTCCCAGAAGGGGTAGGCAGAGATGTTATCAGTGTAACTATAAGCTACGTGTCGGCTTATGTTGCGTGATGCGTCCCACTGTGTGATAGGGAGGAACCTATCACCTTATGAGGCACAAATTCCTGAGACCAGACTGATATTAAATAGAAAAGTACAATATGACTTTGCCCGACCTGGCATTCGAACCTGAGAACTCAGCTTTGAAATCGTACCGTAGTACAACCCACATTCACATTCACATGAATTATAATATTAGTAAACTTAAGGATTCATTTTATAAATCACACTAATTGTGGGGGTTAACGTCACTCGCGTCCGTAGGATTTTACTCTAGTTACCCTACACGTAACCCCTGGGTAGTGCGAAATGAGTGACCCATTTACCGGTGGTAGGCTTCACAGCCATGGCTGGTTACCACCCTCAAGACTAAGCCTTACCGCCAAGCGATAACTATCGTGTTTCGGTATGAAGTTTTGAGAGACCGTACTGGGTGAGGAGTCTGGGTAGTTGCTTTGAGTCGGATCGGATTTCAGCGCACCCCGTATTAGTGCTGTAAAGCTGGTCTTGGAGTGTAGCGGGATCCGAAGCACGGTGCTCCGCTGGCCGACCGCAGGTTGTAGGGGGCCCAATGAAGGCTAGCCACCTATCGGAGGCTGCCCCGCCGCCTTGCGAAAAATCCTGAGGTGGCTCCATCGAGCCGGTTGGCGACCGGATGAAAGGACCCGATGGTTATCTTCAGGGGGGTTCGGGCGTCCCCGCGCACTCCGCGTTGAAGGATTACTGATTCAATGCCTCGCCCAACTATCTTCACCCACCTATTCACTCTTTAGCAAATTATGAATAAAGGAAAAATGAAGACGAATGTTTCACAGCGGATGCACGTCCTTTCATTAAAAGTAAACCTCTGCAATATTAGAGGTTTGCATTCAAATCTCAATTCAGTCCATCATCACCTGGAGACCACGAAGCCTCACTTGCTTTTCCTCACCGAGACGCAAATTAGATGTCCGCCGGATATAGCTTACCTAAGATATCCAGGTTTTATCTTGGAGCACAACTTTAAACAACGTGCTGGTGTATGCGTGTTTGCCCGCGATGACATCTGCTGCCGCCGTCTCAAATGCCTTGAGAATCCAAATTTTTCAGTGTTGTGGTTGCTTGTGGACATTGGAATGGAGAAAATCCTTTATTGCAGTATTTACCGTTCCCATAGTGGTGATGGAGAGACAACCAAACTGTTTGAATACCTAAGCTGCTCAGCTGAGATAGCCCAACAGCGTTACCCGAGTGCGCAATTAGTTTTTCTGGGTGATTTTAATGCCCACCATCAAGAATGGTTATTCCCGTACCAGTACACCGATCACGCTGGGCGAGAAGTGCGAGCATTTGCATCGTCACTGGCTCTTTCTCAGCTAGTTGATTGTGCAACGCGTGTTCCTGACGTGGATAATCAGTCAGCTAATTGTTTGGATCTCCTGATGACAACTGACCCTGACCGATACCAGGTATCGATTTCCGCCCCGTTGGGTACATCTGACCACTGTTTGGTGAGATCTGTATCTACCTTTGCCCCTCCAGACTCCAGTCACAAGTGCACGAGGAGAATATGGCGTTACAAGTTAGCGGACTGGGACGAAATGCGCCATTTCTTTGCTTCGTTCCCTTGGAGTCAAATGTGCTTCACCTCAAATGATCCGTCCATTTGTGCCGCCGCTGTCAGTGAAGTAATATCTCAAGGAATGGAGTATTTTATCCCGTTTTCAGATAATGTCCCCGTAACCAAAACGCGCCCTTGGTTTAATAGCGAATGCGCCAACACTGAATCGCTTAAACAGCATGCATACAAAGCTTGGGCTGAAGCACGGTCACATAAATCTCCGGATATGAAACATCTTAAAAAATCCTATAATAAAGCCGCTAAATTAAACAAACAGGCACAGCGCAGGGCTCGCTTTGATCATATAGGCCGTACTGGAGCCAAACTAGCTTCATATCCATCAGGAAGCAAAGCGTTCTGGTCTCTTGCCAAATCAATCGAAGCGAACTTCTGTCGACCTTCGATTCCTCCCCTTATAAAGCCAGACGGGGGTCTTGTCCACACCGCTGAGGAGAAAGCAAATCTTTTTGCATCTTTGTTCGCGGAGAATTCACGCTTGGATGCAGCGAATGCTATCCCACCAATTCTACCTCATTGTGATCTGTTTATGCCAAAGATCTCGATACATAATAAAGAGGTACTCAAAATTCTTCGATCTCTGGACGTGAGCAAGGCCAGTGGCCCCGATGGGATTCCCGCTACTGTTCTCAAGAATTGTGCGCCTGAGTTGTCTCCGGTATTAACGCGCCTGTTCCGCCTTTCTTTAAAAATGGCTGTTGTTCCTAAGCTTTGGAAGCTAGCAAATGTTCAACCAGTACCCAAAAAAGGTAGCAGGGCCGACCCAAATAACTACCGTCCAATAGCAATTACTTCCATACTCTGCAAAATCATGGAGCGTGTTATAAATCATCGACTTCTAGCACACCTCGAGGAAAATAACCTTCTTAGTGACCGGCAATTTGGCTTTCGTCGAAATAGGTCGACTGGTGATCTTCTTGTTTACGCCACTCACATTTTGGGCGAAGCTATTGAGAATAAAGGTGAAGCCCTCGCTGTTTCCCTGGACATATCCAAAGCCTTTGATAGAGTTTGGCATGAAAGTTTACTTAGCAAGCTGCCTGCGTACGGAATTCCTACCGGTTTGTGCTCCTGGATTGCTGATTTTTTGAGGGATAGATCAATACGTGTGGTTGTTAGCGGCTGCTCTTCCGATCTACAACCCATTAATGCCGGAGTCCCTCAGGGGTCGGTTCTCTCAGCAACACTCTTTCTTCTACATATAAATGACTTGTTACTGCTCCCAGGCATTTTTGGATATGCTGATGATAGTACAGTTGTTGAGAGATATATGTCCAACACACATTCCGAGATGCGAGAGACACAATCATTACGCGAAGCTATGGTTGAGCGTGTTAATATAACCCTGGAGGCAGTCTCTGATTGGGGTGATTCTAATTTAGTTCGCTTTAATGCCACCAAAACGCAGTCATGTTTATTTTCTGCTAAACGGAGCCCCTTCACCTTGACTCCAACATTCCGTGGAGTGGCCGTCCCAATATCAAACCATCTCGAACTATTGGGTGTAAATGTTTCCTTCAATCTAAATTTTGGTGAATACATTGAGTCCATTGCTAAAAATGCTGCAAAAAAACTTGGCATCCTCTTTAAGGTTAGAAGGTATTTCACGTCGGGGCAACTTTTGAGTCTTTATAAAGCTCAGATACGCTCTGGCCTTGAATACTGCTGTCATCTTTGGGATGGCTCAGCAAACTACCAACTGGCAGCATTGGACTCTGTGGAACGTCGCGGAAAAAGACTTATAGGTAACGACTCCCTGGTGGAGGCAAAACTTCTAAGTCTCGAACACCGGCGGAAAGTTGCTAGCCTAACGATATTTTATCGGATGCATTGCGGTGAGTGTGCAGAGGAATTGCATGATTTAATTCCACCTTCACCATTCCTCTCCAGAACGACAAGAAGAACAGCTGGCTACCATCCTTATGTCGTTAATTTACCATCGATTCGCACGAAACGATTTGCGTCCTCTTTCATCATGCGTACGGCAAAGGTATGGAATGCCTTACCACGATCAGTGTTTCCTGAAAATTATGACCTGGGTATCTTTAAGGCTAGAGTGAATAGGCACCTTCTAGGTAGGCGTGTAACAACGTAGACTATATCGACACTTTCCATCAGGTGAGATTATAGTCAAAAGTCTAACCTACAAAAGTTAAAAAAAAAAAAAAAATTAGTGCTTTTGACTAAATAAAATAACGGCCAAATGTTAGTACTAATATTATGCAAATGGTTGGAATCGCACTGACTACTGACCTAGAAACGTTCGTGAGGTACGATCACATTTTATAAATAGGACAAATTAATATTAGCGGTGTATTCTTTGTTTTTGTACTTTCAATCATATAACGAAGACTGCCTTGCTGGCATAGTTGTACTACGATACGGTTACAAAGCTGAGGTCTCGGATTCGAATCCTGGGTGGGGCAGTGATATTGGATTTTTCTATTCATTATTTATCAATTTAATTCTAGAAACTTATAAAACAAAATACTTTAACTCATACTATCATCTTTTTAAGAATGTGCCTTTATTTATTCCGGGTATATCAAGACTGCGGCCGAAAACGAAGCCAAGTGGTAGTAGTCACTTCACGACACCATGCAACTAAATCAGATTATGCTAAAAAAAATATTAGCTACAAACTTAATAATTTTGATCATTGATTCGTTAGTATAGCACACATAGCAAATATAGGGCATATTTGCTATGTGTAACCAGAATATGAATTTCGGTCTACATAATTATTTTACAATATCCTGCAAATATTTTAGAATATTAATAAATCAATTATCTATATTATTAGATCGGAGCTTGGGCAGGTAAAAAGTAGACTAGGTGATATTGTGCCATTGATGACATAAAAACAAATGTGGAAGATAGTTATATTTTCTTTTTAAAACAAGCTTTATTATAGATCATATCACATTTCCAAGGCTTATTGTAAATTATAAAATAACGAAATATTAATACTGTCGATAAAAAAATAATACTCCATCAAGAACAAGGCGTCAGTTTCCACAATTTAATTGTTTTGTCTTCACTCGCTGTCACTAATGTATTTGAACTCTCGTGGAAGTAAATGCTATTTATTGCATCTGGAACAAAGAAATAATTAATCTTTAGTTGTATAATAAACTAGCGGCCCGGCCCAGCTTCGTCTGGGTGCATATATTTTTTGATTCCACTCCACACCAAATACATGTTATTTTTCGTATAAACTCTTGTATACCTAAACTTGACGTAGCTGTCCTACTGTCCGGCTCAATCCCGTCTCATCCGTCTGTTCAGTCTCTTCCCAATCCATCCCGTCCTTTCTCTTTATTATCCATCCCGTCTTATAACGTGCATTTATATTTCGTCCTATCAAATCTGTCAGCTATCCCAGCCTTCTCCCGTACCTTCCACTCTATTATATCCCGTCTCTCCATATACATGTACATACCGGGTATCTCAAGACTGCTACCGAAAACGAAGACGGGTGGTAGTTTTAGTGACTACAAACACATTGCAACTAAAAATTTCGCAAAGAAACGCGACAATTATTTTTTATGATTTTTTAAATATCGTCATTTTTGGGTGGTAAATTCATAGTTTTTGCTAAAATAATAATTTAAACACTATTATACCCTAGATTATTTATAAATAAAAGGGTATACACTATTATTTTAGGAAAAAATTTATTTACCACCCAAATATAGTCATAGGAAAAAAATAAAAAATAAAAATTGTCGCTTTTTTTTTGCAATTTTTTCTGTTGCATTGTGTCTGAAGTAGCTTAAACTACCACCCGGCTTCGTTTTCGGTAGCAGTCTTGATATACCCTGTATAAAGATTGCCTTATGAAATTTTTGTGCAGCAGAAATCGTAATATTTTAATTTCACCACAACTTCAAAATCAAACGTCCAATTTTAATCATTCAAAGACCAAATATTATCAACATAAACTGTACTTATTGATAAAATAATTTATTTTGATAAGGATTAATAGCATGAGTAAAATAAACGCGTTTAAATGTAGTCCAAAAAAAAATTCAAGATTTTTAAATAAAAATGTAGTTGTTGTGCCTCACTCGACATAGATAGGTATAGTGTGTCGCGGACATTTTTGTAGATATTTATAAGATCAACAATTAATTATAACATTTTATGGTCCTATCTTTTGCAGTTTAGGCAGCGTACGCAAAATAAGTAACTTCTTTGGTTGATTTTTTTCAGTTTGTGTCCGAAAAATCCAAATATCTTACGGAACCCTATTTTTTTCCAAAATAAAATATAGTCTATGTTACTCGTGGATAATGTAGCTTTCGAATGGTGTAAGAATTTTTAAAATCGGTCCAGTACTTTTTGAGCCTATTCATTACAACCAAACAAACAAACAAACAAAGTTTTCCTCTTTATAATATTAGTGTAGATTATAAGTTGTTGTTAAAATACGATACAATGAACTTAGTATTTTGCAAGTTCAAACAGAATGAATGAGCGTCAGTAGCGGTGTCAGAGTTGGGTGAAGTTAGGTGATTGCCCAGAGTGGCTAAATTAAAGGGAGGCCATTTTTTTTTTTTTTACATTGTTTATGTAGCATAATTCGTGGAAATTACCTTCTCTCTCTCTTTCTATTGTATGTAGTTCCACCACGTACTATACCGGTGCAGCAAAACATCGTGAGGAAACTTGCCATGCCATACCATAACATAGCGATTAGTAAGAATTTATAATTTATACAATGCTGACATTGTGCACTGTACGGCCTAACCACTCTCAATCGTACTCTCGATTGTACAGGAGGCCCGTACCCTGCAGTGAATCGTATATGTGCTGATACAATACAATACAGTACAGTATGTAGTGCCAAAATTTAAGGAATAAGATTTTTGGACAACCAACGTTATTTTTTGTGCCGCACCGTCAGTTTGTGGAACTATAATACATATATTTGATTACTCCCTCCTAAACCCTATGTTTCTTTCAAAAAGACAATGCACGTAGTTCAAAACATGTTGTGCCTGTTTAACTCATACCAGGAAAGGTCAAACCCATATTTGTTAATAATACTAGATCCTTAAAAACTGACAAAACGATACTTTACAACAGTGAAATAATACCAAAACACGAAAATGTTGCAAATCATCGTTATATGGCAAAGCTATGTTTAAGTATAGATTATGCGCCATTTTTCTTTCGTTGTGCTAACAATATATAATAATGGTATTATGCGGCACGAGCTAAATATAAATATTAAATTACTAAATGGAATGTCATATTGTGTTACGGAGCTGGGAAGAGGAAGTCGGAAAATATTTTTTCTACTTCTGTTTGCTGTGCTTATTATCTTTTATAAAGCAGTGATGTCACATGCATATTCTTTTATATTCATGCATGTCGCAGATTTTGTATCTTAGAACCTAAAAGTAGTATGTGGAAGAACTTTCCATTCAGTAATGAATAAATATCTATACAAATAGAATAAATATAGATTTGTTTATGTGTATTGAATAGGCTCCGAAACTACTGGACCGATTTGCAAAATTTTTCGCCATTAGAATTCTACATTATCTCTGATGAACATAGGCGATAGAATATTTTCAAAAAAATGTATCTGCACACGGACTATCTTCTGTATATATAAAAGAGGAACCTGACTGACTGACTGACTGACTGATTGACTGACTGACGTATCAACGCACAGCCGAAACTACTGGAGCTAGGAACGTGAAATTTTGCACAGAGGTTCCTATTATGACGTAGGGTAGCACTAAGAAGGGATTTTTGGAAATTCAACCCCTAAGGGGGTGAAAAGGGTTAAAAACTGTTGTATGGAAAATCGAAACCGTTAGAGTTACAATTGTCAAATTTTGCAGTTTCGTTAGCCAATCAAAGACAAATATAACTGCATACTTAGTTTTTCTAAAATTAACCCTAAAGGGATTAAAATAAGGGTTGAAGTGTTGCGAGAGTAGGGTGATTTTATGACTATCTAATCAACGCACAGGCGAAACTACTGGAGCTACAAATGTGAAATTTTACACAGGAGTTCCTATTATGACATAGGGTAGCACTAAGAAGGGATTTTTGGAAATTCAACCCCTAAGGGGGTGAAAAGGGTAAAAAACGGTTGTATGGAAAATCTAAACCGATAAAGCTAGAATTATCAAACTTTGCAATTTAGTTAGCCTATCAAAAACAAATATAACTGCATACTTAATTATTCTAAAATTAACCTTAAAGGAATATAAATAAGGGTTCAATTTTTGTAGAACCGAACTATCGGATCAACGCACAGCCGGAACTACTGGAGTTAAAAAGATGAAATTTTGCACAAGGGTTCCTATTATGATGTAGAGTAGCACTAAGAAAGATTTTTTGGAAATTCAACCCCTAAGGGAGTGAAAAGGGTAAAAACTGTTGTATGGAAAATGGAAACTGTTAAAGCTAGAATTATCAAACTTGCATTTTCGTTACCCATCTAGAAACAAGAATAACTGCGTACTTTATTTTTCTAAAATTAACCCTAAATGGTTTAAGATAAGGGTTACAATTTTGTAGCACTGAACTGTCGGATCAACGCACAGCCAAAAGGATACAATTTAAGATTCACGTTTATATCATTGTGTACACGCAGACGAAGTCGCGGGCAAAAGCTAGTATCTTATATAACTTATATTCATTATTATCTTTAGCCCCAAGTCGATTGCTGAACATAAGCCTATCCAGACTCTAGACCCGTCGTTTCTAACCTGGAGGTAAGTACCCCCGCGGGGGTAAAAGTTGTATCTTGCGGGGGTAACAATGAGCTTGTTTTTGTCTTAAGTGAAACAAAATCTAATATTACCAAACTTATACATGGGAGAAGGGGTAAAATCAGCCACCTTAGTTAGATCATAGGGGTAACGGACCTAAAAAGATTAGGAACCACGGGAACACCTTTCGCTCTATATCCCCAGCAACCTGGGAGCGCAATGGCGTATTTTCACACACTCTTGCGCACCGCGCAGTCGTAACCACGCGCAACACAAAGAAAATGGGCGAGATTCGCGCGAAAACTACCATAAAGTGCATTTGAAAACCGTTAATAGATAAGTTTAGGATCCATGAATAATATTACGTAATTATTTACGTAATAAAAAATTTCCTACTTAAATATCCATCCCATGGTTGCCTGTAAGAAATGATATAGTATGATAAAGAAGCCATTTTGTAGATACTATTATTATGTGAGTCTTTTGTTGTTTCTCTGTACAGTGTAAAAAAGGATTATATAAATAAATATCTATAAAATATTTGTGACAAGAATTGAATACCCAAAAAATCTCTTGACATATTTTTATACTAGCTTTTAAATTCAATTAACACATACTGTGTTTTTCATTACTGACTCGCATTAGGTCCGTGAGGTCGCGGTCATATGCGAACTCAATAACTTTGGACCGGAGCCAGAAGTAGCGAATACACATTTTTAAACAAGAATATTTGTAAAGTATCATGTCTCCAGAGTGTGTGGTGAACTGCTGGTAAAGCATTGGACACGACTGCCGATACGTTCTATACAGTCTAAAGTTTGAATCTTAAGGCAAACCTCTGACTTTCGAAATCTGTATACTAAAAATCCATTACTAAGCACAGCGACTGAAAACATTATGGAGATATCTGTATACCATAGATATTATTTTTTATTTTACTGAATGCAAGACGAGCGCCTCCTTACGGTAAGCGATACGACCGCTCATCAATAGAAGCAAAACCAAACTACACCTTGGATTACAAAGCAATGCTTGACATTCCACGGCGCTCACCATCCTGAGACATAAGATGCTTACTCTGGCTACAATATCCTTAAAACCAAAAAACAACAGTGCATTTACACTGCTGTTTGGCGGGAGAAATGGACAATGCGGTGCTTACTACCCAGAGGCAGTACCGTGCTTTATAGGGGATCGTATATAGGCTGGATATACATCGTGTGCTTACCATTGTGGATCATGAGTTCACTGGTCTGTGTGACTGTCAGCATGTTCCACTGTCGCAGGCAGCCGCTGCCACTTCCTATCCATAGCACGCTGGACCCATCCCAGCACAGAGATGTCACCTCCTCTGATAGCCTCTTATAGTACACCTGACAGGAAAACAAATATTTTTATTGAACTATATGTATTTTATAAATGTGACTGTTGAGTGTGTTTATAAATAAACATTCATTATTATTCAATCAAATATTCATACATACATACATAATAGTCACGCCTATATCCCTATATATATAGAAGTAGGCAGAGACTACAGACCGCCACTTTGTTCAATAAATCGTTTGTTGTTTTATCAATGTATTTTTGTCTGTTTGTTCTTTGAAAAGACTAGGAATTTGAATACTTATAAATCAGATTTTATTCGTTCAATCCACGACAAATATTACACAAAATTAAACTTAACTAACCGAATGCATCACACTGAGATCCGTAACACTGATGTCTCCCTCGTTGCTGGAGGTGACCACCCTATCTGCCGACAGCACGAAGCACACTCCGTTCACACTGGACGAGTGCACCGGCAGCTTGCTCACTAACTCCTTGGTGGTGAAGTTCCATATGAACACCTCGCCGTCGCTCGTGCCTGTTATTATGTCTATCTCGTGACGACGACGTCTGGAAAGAAAAGTAATATTATAAAGCTGATGAGTTTGTTTGTTTGAACGCGCTAATCTCGGGAACCGTTGGTCCGATTTAAAAAAAAATAATAATATACAAGCAAGCCTGAACCATCACGTGTTAAAATTAGTCGAATTGAATATTTCAAGATCATTATCCACCACAAACTGCACAGTTTTTTATTGGATAGCTCTGATAAAACGTGCAAACATGTCAGGCTACAGATGGTAAGGGATCACTGCCGCCCATGTAAATCCACAACGCTTTGATAATGCATTTAAGAGCGTATACACCTTGCGCGCAAAGTCAACTATAGGTATTTCTTCGTTAATTTCACGCACACATAAGCGACCAAAGCTGTGTGCGTAGAGCTGCCGCGTCAGCTCGCTATACAATCGGCTCAAACAACTTTGATCCGTGCGCTTCAAATATTCAATTGAAATGTAACTGTAATATAATATCATAAAAATATTTTATTTGCATTATAAGTAGACAAATATTACTGTGCAAGCAAAGAATAATACAAATTTTGGATACTAATCATATTTTCGTTATTATTACATTGTTAAATTGCATTCAAATCAGTGTTCAATCAGTATACACTACGGACGTTTTATTAATCATTTCGTGTTTGAAAACATAAATAGTGTTAGGGGCCTTACAACCCCTTACAATTACGAAATATATTTAATTTTATATTACAATACATAACATAATTTAGCCTCGGAATTACATCCCATTATATTACCTGAAACATAATTTATACTCACTACAAAATCATTGTAAGTAATAAAAATAATTAAATATTTTACTACCAAAGTACTAAGATGTAAACATAATTTATACTCACTACAAAATCATTGTAAGTAATAAAAATAATTAAATATTTTACTACCAAAGTACTAAGATGTGGTAATCGCATTCCGCGCGTGGCTATTTTTACTACGCGCGGCATAATCGACTGCAGCCAGGGGCCCTACTATATAAATCCGAAGTTCGAATCTTCGTGACGTTTTTCGTTTCGAAACCTACTCTGTAACACGAAATTCGAAACTTCGTATCGAAGAATGAATGATTCGAATATATCGGCAATCCGAACATTTACATTTTTATTTACTATATTCATCCGAAACGAAGTTCGAAACTTCGGACGAACGAAGTTTGTGACGATACGTATGTACCTACTCTGCAAATGTTCGTATTGCCGATATATTGGAATAATTCATTCTTCGATCCGAAGATTCGAACTTCGTGTTACAGAGTAGGTTTCGAAACGAAAAACGTCACGAAGTTTCGAACTTCGTTTCGTATTTATATAGTAGGGCCCCAGGCCGGAGCGACGAGCGATACGTCCTCCCTCTAGAAGGCCTTGCGGCGGTCTGATTTGATCCACGTCGGACAGCGTGTTTTATAGTGGTTTTTAAAATATTTGTAGAAAACATGAAAACTAATTTTGTTGAAATATAAAAATGGTAATTTATTGATAAGATGTTCTTCTATTGTAATATGCAATTGCTATAAAAAATTATGTACGATAAGATGGTGAAAAAAAATATGTTCTTGACGAGAGTTTCTGAATAAATTCGCATTGTTTAAATTTTTATTTTTCAGGAACTAAACACAAAATGATTATTTTTCTCAGCAAAATCCCTCCATAAGGGTCTTATTAGTCTGATAATATTTTTATTTTCATCTTATATTTAGTGGTTTCGGATATCTTAAGCTTCTAAATTGCCATTTAAAGCCTAAATAACGAAACTTGTGTTCAGTAATCCTTATAGTACTCACAAATTATCCATCAATCTATAATGTTTTCCACCAAAATCCCTAGATGACAACCTTTTCTAAAATTTGTACTAATTATTTTACCTTGAAATTGTTTATTGGTGGCTATTAACTCATTTGAAAAGTCCTGTTTTTAAGCCAAAAAGCGCGTGCAGGGTATAAACGCTCTTAAGTTGAATTGAATAGGGGCGTAAGTAGTAAGTGGTAAGCGATAAGTAGTAAGTAGTGTGTGTGTGTACCGGTGCGCGAGGCAGGTGACCTTGCCGTCGTGGTCGAGCTCGGCGCGCAGGCCGCGCAGCGCGGGCGCGGCTCGCAGCGCGCCCCACGCGCGCACCACGCCGTCGCACCCGCCAGACAACAGCACCTGCTCTGCAACGCGCACACACACACACACTTCATGCAACCATCATCACTTAGTCATACTACATGGACCTGGTAGAGACCAGGACGAATTTCCGTGCTTTTTTGCCATACCTATTACTGGAAACAAGGGTAACAACTTACATAATAGGTCCCATTAAATATTTTAATAGTTTAATCCGTGGTGCTTTACAGCTTACTTCTCTGTCTGTTAAATTCTTTATCAGAGGTTATTTACCTCTTTAGTCTATTGATATGTCACCAGCTTTGCTTGGAGGAAAGTGGACATAAATATTTCCAACTCCTCCTATTATTAACTTCGTGATTAATTTCGTTATGGGTTAAAGACAAATTAGACATTCCCGGAGGTTCAATGCTCGGTGTCATTAAAATGCGTACTACTGATGATCCTGGCTTACAGGAGTTGCATTGGCGGGTGTGAGAGCGGGACAGTCTTCTAGTCGTCATGACGTAAGGATCAATCATTTATATAACTATAATAAACAGATAATAGGCAATAGTGCTTGAAATTACATTTAACTTATTATAGTATCTAGGTAATCAAAATATTTGAAAAAAAAAGAATTAAAATAAAATAAACCAAAATTCACAACAAAGCAATGATTATAATTTTATAATTTCCGATGCAAAGTACAGCCGTTTGTTTTTGTGCCGGAAATCATAACATTATAATTTCCAGTACATAATACAAACAGACCTGGCTCTCTTCATATTTTAGTATCCGGGAAATTATCAATGAATACACAATTTCAAAAATAAACCTTTTGGTAGGGTTACCTTTAAGATCAAGATAAATTTACGACAACTAGCGTATATGTGAGTATTAAAAAAATTGAGTTTGGAGTTTGTATAATTATTGTTGCATTTTTTTGCCTATTGATTCTTAATAGCCATTTATTTCATAAAGTATTCATGTCATAATAAAAATGAATTTCATTCAATACCTTTTTGTAACCACATCAAGCAGCTGACAGAATCATCGTGAGCCCTAAAACTCTCCACAACTCTTCCATACTCCACGTCATATAAATATCTGAAAAAACATTTTGTTTACATTATACGAATATTGAGAGTGGCCTATATGGCCTAACCACTCTCAATCGTACTGTCGATTGTAGAGGAGGCCCGTGCCCTGCAGTGGGACGTATATGGGCAGACAGATACAAATATTTATAACATGGACTAAGGACAATAAGTAAGATAATAACAATTGATAAAATTGAATACATTTATTGCTATTGATAATATCTCGAATAAAATTGATAGATATTAGAATTTATTGATAAATAGGGATTAATTTGAAAGGCGCCTAGCTTAATTGATACCTACGTACGTCAGAACGTAGTATAATATCAATAAGTAATGAAATAAAGAAAGGCGCTTACCTAGCATCATCAATATAATATAGTAATCATCCGTTACAGGTACCCCACTGCTGAACCTAGCTCTCCTACAAGGATTTCTAACCAAAATCTCTTAAAAGCGTTTTGCATCGAATCTGTGCACGACACGTCTCAAACTAGCTTAGTTTAGTTAAAAATAAAGAATTATTTCCCTCAAGCGTTTAATTTTCCCAATCCTCACACAATGCGCCTAATGCGCATGCGCAATGCGGCTCCCGAGGAGGTGAGGGTGCTGGGGGGCGCCTCGGTCACGTGGTACAAGCGGGGCGGGGTGTCGTTGAACAAAACCGTCCGCACCCAAAACCCAACCCGCATTCACGCCCCGGGAGTCCTTAGGGATGGGTGCATGGTGTGAGGGGTTGCGCGGGGATAAGCCCCACATTATTGTGTAAACGGTTGAGAAATAAAGATTATGACGGGTGCTGAAGGGTGAGGTGCTAGGGGGGGTGAGCGTGGACCCGAGAAAGAGTATAAAAGAGTATCGGCAGCTTCGCGCCGGGCCCTGCCAGAAGAGGACCTCTCCAAAGGAAGACAAGAAACGAACCGCTGCTCCACGCTCGCCCGCAGGCCCGTCAGCCGTTGAAGAGAATTGGTGTTTTGAAAATTGAACCAAAATCCCTGGGAAATCTTTCACGCACAGAATCACTTCCTTAAAAAAGTAATAGATAATAAACGAAAACTACATTGAACTAAAACTATTTGTTCCGGATTTTATCGCAGATTTGGTTTAATGAGTAACGAGTAATTTTTAAGTCCGCCTGTGACCACGAAAGCTGTCATGTAATCAAAACTTCGGCATGTTAAAAAATGTAAAATTTAAACCAAATCCGCAATTCAATCCGTACAAAATATTTTTATTTCAATATGTAAAATTCGCGTGAATCTAAGAAACCATTAACTAAAATGACATAAAATTCCTTACATTTCATTATCCCACGACCCCACCGCCACAGTATTATCATCGATCATGACACAGGAACTCAAAGGCGTCGTGGACAAACTGACACTTCTGATCTGCTTCCTTTGCACTGTGTCGTATACTTTGAGCGTGCCATCTCGACCTACAGATATCAGTCTTTCTCCCTGCCGTACTACACAAGTGACCGCCCCTTTATGCAGTCGTATCACATCTAGACTTTCCATTTCGTATGTGGGGGGGTTATGGTTGTTCGCCAGAGGTTTGGCAACCCGGTGCGTGATCTTGCGGACGTGAGGCTTCGTAAACAGCTGTTTTGGCACTTGGCCAAACTCCATGATTTGTACTTCTAAAGCGTGGCGGTCGTTCATATCGTAAATGCATTCGAGATTCACCGATCCTTCGTAGCACACGTGGTGGAATACTGGAACAAAGTATTTTATGTTTTAGCCTGATTTACTTGATACGTTCATTGTTTTTTTTTTCGGTATTCTTTGCATTCTTTTTTTATTAATTTCCAAATTGATAGTGAAACGAAAGGAGAATGCCCATTCATAGTATCGGTAAAAAATATCATTGATCCCAATATTAATACTGCTTAAAACTAATTATGCAATGTTCTATGCTTTGGCCTAAAACATTTTCCTGTTTCATCCCGGGCGACAGATTTGAAAAAAAATAAGTAATAATCATTAAAGGAGAATGCCCATTGTACTATGAAACTTAGAATCGGTGCGAAGATTGTTGTCCCTCGATGAAACCTTCTTTTTTGTGTAGGGAAATATATAGTGCAGAGGAGAGCACTGTGCCACACACAAGAAGCTTATACCCAAATGGAGATTGCATTCCGTACATAAAAGTGAAGCACAAAAATTTCACCTTGAATGAAATTGCTGTTTTCTGCTATCCTTTTCTTTAGAGTGACAATGATTTTTTTTAAACCAAGACATACCTAATAAGTATGGAATCGAATCACATAAATATTTATCTATATACATAATTCGGTTTAAATTCACCATGATAATTGATAATACCAGCTAGAAATAAGTTTAAATATAAGATATGTAAATGTGAGTCTGGACAAGCAGGCCGTAAAATTATAGTGTTGAATGAACAAGGTTTAATAAAATGGTGAAGGAAAAAATCGTGAAGAAACCTGCATACATTAGCCATTTATAAGATTTTAATGGTATGATTGTATGTATAGTTCGCCTACTCGCTTTTGGCCAGCGACCTGTAATATATGGCCTAGCCATTCTCAATCGTAGTCTCGATTGTAGAGGAGGCCCTTGCCCTGCAGTGGGACGTCTTTGGGCTGATACAGTACAGTACAGTAAACGGAGCCAACTATGCTATTCAGGTGAAGGTTATTTAAATGGAATAGTTTGCACGTTTGTTAGAAATTGTTTTAAAAACAGCTGCTGGAAACAATCATGCATACATACATAAACACGTTTCACCATATATTTTGCATTCCAAGATGTGATAAGGGGTGAGCCTTAATACCATATCAGGCACAACATCCTGACTCTGGGCTGATAATCAGTAGAAAATCTAATATCACTTTGCCCGAGCCGGAATCTGAAACCATGATTACAGTTTGGAATCATTCCGGAGTACAACTGCAAGGCACCGAGACATTCTACACCACTGAGGCAATAACAATGATAAAAGCACATATTTATTGCTTACCCTTATATTGCAGCATTTGCAAATTTCACATTTGGAGTATGAGTACATTTGGAGTTTCAAAAAGATGACCGTGAAAATCACGCTTAAATAAATATTGAATTAACTTAATTTGATAGATTTCGTTCAAATGGCCATGAAAAAAACTTTTATAAATTTTCTGTATTAATACAACAAGCATTTTTAAAATCGTCAAGAGGGATGAACAATTTCAGTAACACTCCACTAGAGATCTAGTGGAGCGCCCGCACCACTTATAAAGAAATAAATAAATAACACCCAACAGTCACATACATAGTCCTGACCCCACACTAAGATCGAGTCTTGTGTCGTGGGTATCAGGAACTACGAGAGACTTTTCGGTCTCACAAACACCCAGACCCGGAAGAAATATTTGTGGGCCACACAAACATTTCTCTCGGTGCGGGGATCGAACCCGTGGCCTCTCTTATCACAGGCGGCGTCTAACCAACTGCGCCACGAAGGCTGTCAAAAAATATTTATGTCGAAAAAATTTACGCGTTTTCAGCCCGGCCCTTTAATTTATGACAATTATTCAAATACATAAAATAGTACACCATGATTAATAAGATGTTCCGGTCTTTGCGAATTATAATCATCTTTAATAAAATATTCACAACAAAATTCTTGCAGATTAATAAATTTTTCCTATTAATGGTACTTTATTTATCCTCTTTTCCCGCCTATTCGGGTCTTTAGGAAAACTAAAGAGAAATTAAACTACAGAATAATTTATACTCATTTTCAAGCAAAAATAAAACATAAATCACGGCTTGATTATATTGTGCACACCGCAGTGGAATATCTCTATGAAATACGGTAACATTTTGTAACTGTGTGTAACTTTTGTGGCTATTTGTTGAATGTTACTCAGCGCATCGGCACCTCCAATAACTTTTAGCAACAAGGACATCGAAAGGCATCTGTAACAATGACGTTTTCGATTTTTAACACATGTTGACTATTTTTTAAAAGCTAGGTAACATAATTACCAAAATATGATCCTTGGCTAATTTAACCTAACTCACTTAAGGATCCCTAAGTAATGTATTTGCAGTCGGTAAGATCATTCACGCAGTTTTAAATTAGAGAAAAATGATAGCGACACTACTTTTTCGGTATTTCGCATATTAATTTACCAATTTAAACGTTGTTCCAACTAAAATAAAGTAACTTCATGTTTCAAAAAACTTTTTGATAGCACTTCAGAAAAGTTTCTGTTGTAAACACCTAACAAAAAAAAGATATCAATTAATGACAGTTTTCACCTCCTCATAATTCAATGACTCTAATTGCAGCCAAAGGTTAAACTATGGTCACCCTAGTCTCTTTGTTAACAAAATATTCACAATATACAGGGTATATCAAGACTGCTACCGAAAACGAAGCCGGGTGGTAGTTTAAGCGACTTCAAACACAATGCAACAGAAAAAGTTGCAAAAAAAAGCGACAATTTTTTTTTTGTAATTTTTTTCCTATTGCCATATTTTGGTGGTAAATACATTTTTTCCTAAAATAATAGTGTATACCCTTTAATTTATAAATACTCTAAGATATAAGAGAGTTTAAATTATTATTTTAGCAAAATCTATGGATTTACCACCCAAAAATGACGATATTTAAAAAATCATAAAAAATAATTGTCGCGTTTCTAAGCGAAATTTTTAATTGCATTGTGTTTGTAGCCACTAAAACTACCACCCGGCTTCGTTTTCGGTAGCAGTCTTGAGATACCCGGTATATAATCACGTTTATCTTTATGCTTATATGAAAAAGGTGTTCATGAATGATGCAAGACACATTAATCTCACAGTTCATATGTAAAATATCTATGTGTTTAGTACATTTGTATAAATATTCACAATAATTATAACAATCGATTTACCTGTGTAATTTCACGCTAGATACTGGATGCCAAACATTTTTACAACTACACAATACACAACTCATTCTGGAAAATTACTAAACACACTAAAAAATACGTAAAAATGTTGAATTATGCGAAATAACCGCAGAAAAGAACATTTACAAAATAATAGTTCAGTCAATATGTAAGGAATAATTAATTGCCCTCCGAATAAAGACCTACCCTTATTTAACACAATTAATCGTTAGGGGGGCATGTCAAGAGGTCACAGAAAAATTAAAAAGATCGCGCTGTTTGCTGATTTTGAGAAATTAAAAAAATGAATAAAAACAATTGAAATGCTTTTTCTTGGAAACTATTGGTTTTAGGAGAAAGTTTTTTAAATAAAAAATGTAGAAGGCATTACGAACTACATTTTTGTCATTGGAGTGACGTCATCAGACTTGAAATAATGTGATGCAAAACATAGCTAAATTTACCTAAGTTCAAATTTTTGCTGAACAAAAGTTCAAATTTTTTGATAACAAAATCAGAAAACAATTGCTGCTGTTTCATTTTAATTAAAAAAAAAGATAAAAACTGAATGACATGAGTACTGTGTAACGGCACGGTACATAATGTACAATTTGTACACTTCGACAAGTTCCAGCTCGAAAACGGTAAGTTTTATAAAAAAAAATGTGTAAATATAAGTTGTAGCTAATTTTGTGACGAACAACTTTCTAATTTACATTGTTGTAAAAAAATCATTCTTTCCTATCGTAAATAGCGTTGGAACACTTTTTTGATCCATTAGCGCCCTCTACTCTTTGTATTTCAAGTCGGATGAGGTCACTCCAATGACAAAAAATGTAGTTTCCAATGCCCTCTACATTTTTATCAAACATGTTTTTTCCTATAATCAATAGTTTCCAAGAAAAAGAGTTTTTTAATATTTTTTTTATTCATTTTTTGAATTTCTCAAAATCAGCAAACAGCGCGACCTTTTTAATTTTTCTATGACCTCTTGACATGCCCTCCTAACGATTCATTATGTTAAATATGGGTAGGTCTATATTCGGAGGGCAATTTACATATTGACTGAACTATAACAACAGTAAATGATTTTGTTATCTGAAGTTGTCATTTTGTTATAGTGTTGCCTAGCAATGTATGCGCAATGAGCAATTAAATGAGGAAATAATGTAAAACAAAAATATTAATAAAGTTAAGTAATAAACACCAAATCCTATCGAATCCATAAAATCCTAATCGAATACGTAGTTTTTTAGGATATCATGACCATACAAACTTATGTAAACGCACAGGTCGAAAACATAACCTTTTTATTTTAATTAGTTAATTAATACCATCAATACTTTGTGCTATCTGGGGAAATAATTCGTAAGCTTTGGCAACATAAGAAAAGGATCGAAGACCAAAGGTCAAATTTCTGTGCTTCAGTTTTCTAAAGGGAATGCAATCTCCATTTGGGTATAAGCTTCTTGGCCACACATGTATCTGACATTTCAGTGTCAGTAGGTATGACAGGGATAAAGTGTACAAAATGTTGGAAGAATCACCATGTGTCAATCTGGAAAGTATTCACACTGAAGAGACGACACTGCAATGGCAAAACGGCATTATGTCCAATTATGATTACTTATTGTATCTCAATTGGTAAGTTTTTGTTGTTATTTATTGTTATAATAGAGAAGCAACCCACTCTAAGCTGTTTGTTAGTTCTATAATAAAGTTTTTGACTATATTTTTCAAACTTAGCTTTCCTAAAAATATTTGATAAAGCAGAATGCCCATTTTACTATGAAAGTAAATTCTCCAAGAACTCCGGGCCTGGATCTAAATTATGTTTATATTTATTGTAAATATATATTTTTCCCTACACAAAAAAATAGGTTTCAATCAATCAATCAATCATTTATTTACTTGTGATACATAGGTATTACATAGTTGGAATAATATTAAATTAAGTGCTCTATGCTCCGCCTCAATTGGCATACAAGTATGATTATAAAAGTATATATATATTTTTTTTCAATTAAATATTCAACAAGCTGACAGTGACAAACATAAAAATGGTCAATAATTATTCAAAATAACAAATCCATATTCTATAAATTACATTACAAGTTATTCGTCAGGTAATTGTATATACAGGGTATATCAAGACTGCTACCGAAAACGAAGCCGGGTGGTAGTTTAAACAACTTCAGACACCATGCAACAGAAAAAGTTGCAAAAAAAGCGACAACTTTTTTTTTTGTTATTTTTTTCCTATGGCAATATTTGGACGGTAAATACATTTTTTTCCTAAAATAATAGTGTATACCCTTTTATTTATAAATACTCTAAGGTATAAAAGAGTTTAAATTATTATTTTAGCAAAAACTATGGATTTACCACCCAAAAATGACGATATTTAAAAAATCGATATACCCGGTATACATACCGGGTATATCAAGACTGCTACCGAAAACGAAGCCGGGTGGTAGTTTTAGTGACTACAAACACAATGCAACTAAAAATTTCGCAAAGAAACGCGACAATATTTTTTTATGATTTTTTAAATATCGTCATTTTTGGGTGGTAAATCCATAGTTTTTGCTAAAATAATAATTTAAACTCTCTTATATCTTAGAGTATTTATAAATTAAAGGGTATACACTATTATTTTAGGAAAAAATGTATTTACCACCAAAATATGGCAAAAGGAAAAAAATTACAAAAAAAAAATTGTCGCTTTTTTTTGCTACTTTTTCTGTTGCATTGTGTCTGAAGTCGCTTAAACTACCACCCAGCTTCGTTTTCGGTAGCAGTCTTGATATACCCTGTATATTATTACATCATCAAAAACATTTTTTGACACAATTAATTTCATCGAGGGACAATCTTCGCAACGATACTAACGCCCAGATACTGGAACGCAACTTAAATATAAATGGCGCTTAACTACTGATAGCGCGCGAGTTGAATGCAGAGCTTAGGAATGCGGTAGTGCTGTGACCTAATTATTTATGACCACAATAAGTATGTTGATAAATTTTAACATTGTTTTAACTTTAATTTCACAGTAGTTTAACAAAATTAAAAAAAAACTATGTAATAATTATCACACATTTTTAATAAGTGATAATTTTATACATTAAAATAAAATAAAACAAATAACAAAAAAAATTAGTCAGATTCAGAAATTGCAAAAAAGCATTGTTTAAAGAAAATACCAAATTGTTGTTTTGCCTTTCTTCAACACACATATTATCTAGGATCTTTTTCGCCATTTCTCGTGCTTGGCGATGAACGAAAACTCGTTTTTTTTTTGTTACAGAACTTGATGGAATCGGATCAGTCATTATGAATGATTAAAAATAATAAAACTAATAACACGGATTGCAAATTGATGACTAACACGATAACAGGGTAAGCGTACAATTAGCTCGGACAGCACATCACTAAATTGCAGGCGTGCGAGGTGAGACATCCGGACGGCGGTCGGAAACACTCCCGCTCCGCACCTCAGGCCCCGACTGCATTCAACTCGCGCGCTATCTATACGTTAATGCCGATTAAATATACTGGCTAAGTGGGCCGTGCGCTGTTAAGAGCAGCTTATTATTTGAATGGCGTTCCAGTATTCGGGCGTAAGTGTTATAGTACAATGGGCATTCTCCTTTACTACATTGTTTTCATTGCTGTAAATGACGAGACTAGCAAGCCGTTCGCCTGATGGTAAGCGATACGACCGGTCATAAACAGTAGCAAAACCAAACAACACCTTGTATTATAAAGCAATGCTTGGCATTCCACTGCGCTCGTCATCCTGAGACATAACACGTAGTTAGTCTGGCTAAGTCCTTCAATCCGAAACATAACCGTGCATTTACACTGCTGTTTGGCGGGAGATGTAGACATGTGGTGGTGCTTGGGAAGGCCCTCACATATGAGAGACCTACCACCAGTGCGTACTAGTAGTGTAGTAATACTTTCCAGAAAAGACAAAGCCATATTACCGAAAAACTGAACAAGGGGCATAATGACGTTTTTCATGTCAAAAAAACAAAAGCAAAACTGCCTGAACACACATGGGTCACTGCCTGTTTATTAATTATTCTACTTGTAACTATAGTAGTAACTAGTAGACTTTTGTTATTGATCTCTCAAATGCAAGGTCGGGTTCAACTTGAATGTTACAAACTTTTGCGCAACACATTATTTATACAACTGCATGTATTCGCAATAAATTACTTTCTACAATATGAATTATACCAACAAGCTGTTAATATGTAAACATATACAAACAATACGTAATCATGACCTATTTGTATTGTCTTTGTTGTTCAACAACGCATTTTGGGGTACGTGATGTAGGTTCAAGTCCAAGTTTGGTATTGAACACGTTACGAGGTCAGTCACCGTCATTAGTATTTCATTATGGAAGCATGAAATACTGATATAGACTTTAATAAGTAATTTACTTTAATAATAAGTATCTAAAATTTCTACATCGGGAATTTTCAATAGCAGAAAGACTAATATTGATACCTAATACACTGCAAGAGGTCATTGCCTTCACTACAACATTATTCCATTATTGTCGGTAAATGCCGGAATTCCACAGGGCTCGGTGCTGTCGCCCACCTTGTTTATTCTGCATATCAATGACATGTTGTCGCTTGGCAACATTCATTGCTATGCAGATGACAGCACGGTTCATGGGCGATACCACTGCGGGCCTCCGGGTTGCCGAGTCGAAACTGTGAGGGGACGTGAAGATCTTGTCATTGAGCTCAATCGGACCTTGGATCTCATTTCTACATGGGGTTCCAGGAATATGGTTGAGTTCAATGCCAAGAAAACTCAGGTGTGTGCGTTCACGTGCAAAAAATCCCCGTTCTCTCCCCTCCCCATTCTTCAGGGTACTCCCCTCTCAGTGCGGAATGACCTGAGTATCCTTGGTGTAGATATCCGCTGTGATCTCAATCCAAGGAATCACATCGAGGGCGTAATATCTGCCACATCACGCAGGGTTGGAGTCCTGAACAGGGTGCGTCGGTTTTTCACGCCTGGTCAGCTTTGTCGCTTATATAAAGCGCAGGTCCGGCCGGATATGGAGTACTGCTCGCACCTCTGGGATGGATCCGCCCAGTACCTGCTCGATGCCTTGGATGGATTGCAGCGGCGGGCCATCCGCATTGTGAATGATACAGACGTTACGAGCAACTTAGAGTCGCTACAACTCCGGAGGGATGTCGCCTCTCTAAGCGTGTTCTACCGCCTGTATCACGGTGAGTGCTCTGAAGAATTGTTCAACTTGATCCCCTCCTCTCCATTCCTTACCAGAACCACGCGTGCTGGCTTGCGAAGCCATAGCTTGACGGTCCACATCATCCCGGCGCGAAACAAACGGTTCTCGAATTCTTTTTTGTGCCGCACCGTCAGGCTGTGGAATTGTTTGCCGTCTCACGTGTTCCCTCCTTCCTACAATCCTGGGTCCTTCCGCCGTAGCGTGAAAAGGCACCTTAGCAGGCCGGCATAATTGTTTCCATTGGCATGGGACCGCCGTCCGATGCCAATGGATACTCTGCCTGGGCGGCATTTGCGCTTACCATCAGGTGCAATGCCGCCACTATGCCGGGCCAGAGATATTTTTTTTATTGCGTTTAATGGCGAGACGAGCAAGCCGTTCGCCTGATGGTAAACGATACGACCGCTCATGAACAGTAGCAACATTCCACTGCGCTCGCCATCCTGAGACATAAGATGTTAAGTCTCAATATGTCCAGTAGTTGCTCTGGCTACAATGTCCTTCAATCCGAAACACAACAGTGCATTTAAGCAGTGTTGTTTCACGGGAGAAATAGACATTGCGGTGGTACCTACCCAGATGGCCTCTCACATATGAGAGACCTACCACCAGTAAATGTGTAAATTCCATGAAGTGACTCTAGATTCGATAGAAATAATATTGTAGTAGAAAATTAAGCGTGTGTATTCCTGAAGCTTTAATCAGTTACTGACTCTTAAAAACTTTATATAATTTGTAAATAATAATCGCATAATCGCATAATAATAATCGCATAATACAACGACCTAATAACACCAAAATCCATATACGTCTTTTAATCACTTTTAGCCTACAAAACAAACTATTTATGCCCCTCTTAACCTCCTTAAATAAATGAGTATATGCCCTCAATATCCCTAAATAGTAACTGAATTTCTTTTTACTCAAATAAAAACAATTACATACCGTTATTAGCTTTAACAGCCTCCTCACCCCTCTGCTTGTAACCAAAAATGAGATCGATCCATAAATGCAAATGTCTGGAGGCATATTCTGACTCCAAAGCCTCTCTCAGTTTGTAGACAAAGTCTTCAGGCGAGGAGGCCCAGGCCGGGAGCGCCACGTCGTTCACCCTAGACCCGTCGTGACGGTAGCCGAAGTTTATCTCGTATTTGTTCAATAGGAAATCGCCTTTAGCTTCTGTGTCGTAGAATTCGGGTACTAATTCCTAGAATATTAATAAGATTTGGAAAGTGTGGGGTGGCAGGCATAGTAGTTCTTTTTAAATTTCGTCATGGGAAGCCTAATGCGTAACATAGGTTTTTTTCAATGGTTATCTTACAAGAGTTATTGGACATATTAAAACATATCATGTTATGTCTCACGATGGTGAGTACAGTGGAATGCCAAGCATTGTTTTGTAATTCATGCTGTTGTTTGGTTTTTTGGAGCTGTTGTATCGCTCACCATCAGGCTAATGGAATGCTCGTCTCCCCAGTCATAGTAGTTTTTTTTTTTATTTACTTGCATGGCGAAACGAGAAGAAAATACGAATCAATACTGATAGTCGAGATAAAACCACCAGATCTTTAGTAAATTACAATGTTTGCCATATAAATCATCGATTAAATAAAATGCATTATGACTCAGTATTAAAATATATTCTTTTTAACACAACAAATAAAATTCAACAAAGGTTAAAATAATAGGTCTCTACAATAAATGCATGATGAAATATTTCGTAACATGGAAAATAATATGCAAATTATATTCATATCGGAGTAACTCATCTCTACATAAGTGAAGGTTGTGAATGCTCACTCACCTTAAAATCAGACATATTCCGCAAACAATTGTTGTATACATCTTTAACTGAATTGAACATTCTGTCTGGATGGTCAAACCTTCCATTTTGCAAACATAACATGTATTGGGGATACTTTCTAACCTGAAACATGCACAATTCATTAACACTGGTTGTAGGTCTCTTATATGTGAGACGCCATCTGATAGGTACCACCGAAATGTATATTTCTCCCGCCAAGTTAATGCACTGTTGAGTTTCGCTCTAAAGGAAACCCGAAGAAAACATTCGATAGCTAGAAATTTTATGAATAAAGCTGTATATTTTTATATTACTGATTATTTTATATTATTCATTATTGATGGCTAATAGCAGAGTATCTGTATCTCTATCAGCCTATATACGTCCCACTGCAGGGCAAGGGTCTCCTACACAATCTAGAGTACGATTGAACGGCCGGAATTGTACGGCCTAATGCCTAGGCCGTATAGTCTAATAAGTATGGTGGCTGTGAACTGAGAGTTTCCGAGTTTGATTCCTAGGATAGGCAATCGAATTCGTATGTTTGTTAAATCTTGAATGACATGCTCGTGGCTGATATTTGTGCTTGGCTTAGGGTGCCAAGTGTTCAAACATTTACGGAGGGAGTTTTGCCCTGCAAATACCGATATTAGTGATACCTCTGCCAAGCCTCTTTAAAACGAACAGGCGTGTGCTAACATGTGTTATCACAACAATGAATCATTCAAAACAAACTACCTATGAAAGGATGTTGCATCATGTTTATTTACTCAGTAGGATGTTACCTACCGTTCTGATTGTAAGATTCGATATATTGTGATAAGGCAGGATATTGCACACTGTACAAAATCCTACATAGATTTCACATCAAAGTGTTTAGTACATGTGAAAAATCAATAAATACTTGAATGAATCGACGCGATAGCATATCTCTGACGCTCATTACTATAAATGCTCGAAATACCTATTTTACTGATGTACCTGTTTATTCTAAATACTAATAAAACAAGATTTTATTACGAATTTATGTATATACTTTTTCGGCCTTATCCACGACTTTTGAATTCAGTTTGAGCGCAGAAAAAAAAAGGCCGTTTATAAATGAACTATCTAATTCATTATGTCATAAAGTAACATATTATTTAAATATTAAATTCAACTTACTAAATAAAACAACACAAGACCAGGTGCTGAATAATGAGATCCATAAAGAAACTTCGGGTCAGACATTTCATAAAACCTTTCCTTTAACTTCTCCAATCTATCGGGGTTCAGTGCTCCCATCGGCTTAGACAAATCTCGGAATGTTTCAGGGTTATTGAGATCTAGAGATTCAGATGTGTAGTCAGCCACCACCCAAGGAAATACTGGGTACTGTGTCAAGTCATTTTTACTTCTATCTGCCAGGCTGAAAAAATAGAAAAGAATGATCAAAAGTCTAGTCAGCGACGACTTTATGTATGAGCGAACATAAGCGACCGCCCGCGACCTTGCAGGAAAATGGGCAAATTCCTTCGATCTTTTATGTTACAATAAATTCACGCCTTTTTCCCAGACTGGATAGAGGTCTCTGCCAGGACACCTACGTTTAGCCTTGTGTGTTGCGACCCACTATGTGATAGGGCGCAGGCCTCCGCGCAAACCCGCGCAACTCCGGGTTGATAATTAGTACAAAAATGCAACATCATTTTGGCCGACCTGAGATTCGAACCCAAACCCCACCTTAGCGATCATACTGTTGAACTGCGCCACTGAGTCATGAAATATTTTTAGTAAAGAACAATTGAGGAGAAAAATATGTCGCCTTGTACCGAGAGGCGAGCGAGCGTTGAATGTATTTCGCCCACATAATATTATTGATTCGCACTGCCTTTGTCGTCACATGTTTTAACATTTACACATTCCAATTTACATCTACTAAAATATTTACCATAACACAATCAGTTAATATCATAAGTTATTTTGTAAATATTTCACTCCCCCATCATTAATGATATTAACCCAGATAAGCCTGAAACAAGTTTTTTGTAAATCATCAGAACTAATGATTTTCTTTAATTTCATTACCCTCAAGACGAATAAAAAAAATGTTGAAAAAATTATCTGCCATAAGGCTTTCCGGGAAATGACCGTCCTATACAGGGTGGACAAGAAAACGGCGCACCTGCCAATATACATTATAGTATATGGTGAAGGAATCTTAATTAAGACGGATTTGTATGGCGCTAGCGAATATTAAGAAAGATGCCGAGAAAAAAAAACTAACGTTACACATGCTACCCCTTAACATGTTAAGCTAAAGTGATTGAACCTTACAACTGAACGGTAGACATTCAACAATAAATAAGCAGAGCTCATTATTTACTTATAAGTCCAATGTCGATTGTGTACATCACGCTCAGGGTACATAAAAAAGATATTAAATTAATACTGCCAACAGTCACATACATGGGTACTAACCCCACACTAAGATACAAATTTTGTGTCGCGGGTATTAGAAAAATAATTATGGCTCACGGAAATTATTTGTCTCTGGGCGGGAACCAAACCCGCGGTCTCTCATTTCACAGGCGGTTCTTACCAACTGCGCCACGGAGGCCGTCGGTGACTGACGGCAAAGCTAGCGCGCTAAGGAAGCGCAGGATCCGCCAAAACCCGCACGAAAACACTGTCACAGTTTGGTAGCACAAATCACTTTTTCTTTTACATTTCACATAACACAAGTTACATCAAAAGCGATCAAATTGGGTAATGTTCAAAGCATAGTGCAATTAATAAAATTTACTCAAAATAACTGAAAACGAATTTACAATAATATGCACACGACTAATACATGCACACGCGATCGCAATCCGAATTCAACTAATAAAAAATAAATTATTATTTTGATTCTTGAAAGATAAAGGCCTGTTCACATTAGATACAAAGCTTTCCTATTTGAGTTCATAATAATTCATCTGAACAATTAGTATTACTACTGTATCAGACCATATACGTGCCACTGCAGGGCACGGGGTCTCCAGTGAAGTAAATTAGTAGTTAGTGTTTATTGATTTCACTAATTTTATCTCAAATAAGTCTCATATGCAAATTCTATGCTATAATGGTAGACGACATTTCTCTAGGTATAAGAATTTAGAAGAAATTTTATCACTTTAAAGTAACATTATTTTCAAAATACATTAAAATAATGTTAAATACAATAATAAGCAAAGTAAATAGGCAATTTGTAATTGACTGGATCGGCTGATGACATATTTAAATAACATTATAAGCTCTTGAGCAAGTATCAGTATCAGTCCAATAAGATCTTTTTTTTAACGTAACTTTTATATCGGAGTACTTAATCCAATTAAGTTATATCAAGTGTGTAGTGTGAACACACCTCAAGATGTCGGTCTTCTTTTGCAAAATGCTAAAAGTTACCGACAAAGAAATTGCCGCCTTTCGGCACGCACTCACAAACGGCGGCGGCAACCTCAAAGGAAGAATAATCGAGCCGCGTTGGATCCGACAAAGTACACTATGACCGGCGGCTTCCTTTGACTATACTGTTTCCATTCGTTTATTTTATTTTTGACAGTTCACGCCTATAAAGTACGACATTACAGTAGAACAATATTTTGAAATAAAAGTAGATACTTTCTTGACGGGTAACGCCCACTTAGAGTTGTGCCATTCGTAACGAATGACCACAGATAACAAAAACGATTTTGAATAGAATCAATCAATCGGAATCATTTGAAATAAAATTACATTAAAATGCTAATGAAAACAGTTAAACGTAATATAGTACCCAATATTAGGATCGAATGTATTTGCTGCAAATTAATTAATATGAATAAAGGTATACGTATTGAAGTGACTTTTAATAAGAGTTTAATTTAAAATAATTACAATGATTACAACGAAAATAAATGTTTAGTACCTACTTGTAATAAACAGTTAAACCATGTTGGAATTCATAGTACTTTAAGGATTAAATAATTAAAACAACTAAAAGGTAATTTGTTAATATTTTTATTTATAAACAATCGTCTGTTTCGTCGGAATCGGCGTCGTCGTCACTCGTATCCCCAGTAACACTAATTATTAATGAGTGCATGGGTAAGTTGTCAAATGCGACATCGCGATCCCAATCAGACATTATTTCTTTCTTCATCTTATCTACGACACTCGCCCAGTTATGAGGCGTCACATTTTCACACGCATTTTTAAGCAACTCCAGCATTTTGTTTGCGGTGAAAGGAGGAGTTGTATTTATTCTCGCAGCATATCCTTTCACTTGCGCCCATATTAGCTCTATGGCATTATACTGGCAATGATATGGAGGAATTCTAAGGACGGTGTGCCCATGTTCTGCAGCCATTTCATCTATAACGTATCGTTTAGGCTGCTTCCTCATTTTTAATATTTTAAGTAACTCTACTTTTAATAGGGACTCGTCCACCTCCTCGCCATTGTTACGGAGCCAGTTTATTATTTCATTTTTTTTACTGGCTTGCGTTGGCATTTTGTTAATTTGCCGAGAGTGATAGGACGCATTATCTATAAATATTGTTGATGGCTGTTCGAGTGACAATAACATTTCCCGAAACCATTTTTCATATACTTCGGAATTCATTTCTTCGTGGTAATCCCCTGTTTTCTTTGATTTAAAAGCTAACATAGCATCTTGCACAAATCCTTTTGCGGTTCCTGCATGACAAATTATAATTCTTTCACCTTTTCCCATTGGCACTGCGGTCGAGGAGCTAGCAGTGTTGTCAGTCCAAGTTTTTGATACCGTGTGATTCGCATTGAGCCAAGTTTCATCGGTGAAAACAACATTCGACCAGTCTTCTATTTTTTTAGCTTGTCTTAAAAATTCGCATCGATACAAAGCAACATCATTGCGTTCCATCAATATTTTTCTTTTGTCACATTTTTTGTATTGGAATCCAATCCTATTCAATACCTTCGCCAAAGAAGACTTTTGACCACGGAACAAGCCACTAGTTTTCAGAGATTGTACTAGGTTATGTAAAGTAGGAATCTCTTTTCTTTGGTAATAATCGTATATATGACGACGAATAGCATCACCATCAAAACTGTCAATTGCTGTCACTTTAAAGGGCTGACGTTTTTTCTTAGGTGTAGATGGCTTGTTTTGTTCCATGCCACTACTGCCGTAGCCTTCTTTAATTATTTTTGAAACTGTTGGAGCAGTAATACCTAATGCTGCTGAAACACGGTCTCTGATTTGAGTCACTGGTATAAGAGGTCCACCATTACGGCTTTCCCTTTCAAAGTACTCATGAAGTCGCAACACAAACTCCCTTGTTTGTCCTTTAAGCACCTTTCCTTTAGGCATTTTGAAAGTGATGAAGGCAGGTACGATGTTCTCAATTCAACCAAATGTAGGAATTCACGGGTAAAACAATACGGAGGAATATAAATACTCAACTCGACGTATGAAAAATGTGAATTAAAATTCAGCGAACGGAAAACACTAGCACGGGCGCGAGCGTCTCGTTGTGAGTGACCACAAAATGGCGGCGCGCGTCACCTGTCTGCCCAGTGTTGCCGTTTCACAATTTGTTTTTAACAACATTACTATTGCCGACGGAAGTGATAAGAATATTAACTTAACATGAGTAAATGGTTTATTTTAATATAATTATTAAATCAAGTAACTTAAATATCCCTGAAGTTTTATAAAACAATGCATGGAGCAAAAAATAAAATATGTATTAAATCGATTAAAACTTGTTCAAAAATAAAATCGTTTGTTATAAAAAATTGATTCGATAACGCATCAGGCCATCACTATTTGATTCAGTACTCGATGTGTCAAAAATAAAATAAACGAATGGAAACAGTATAATAGGGCCGAATTGGGCCATCATTTTAAAAATATTATTTTTTATTAATCAGTGTCATCAGATTATTTTTTCAATGAATCTAAATTATTTAGAAAATTTAAATGTTATGTAGGTATTACCAAAACTTTTCTAATTATAATTAAATTCGCAATTTTACATGATTTAAGCGATGACCAGTGTGATTTCTTGGTATCTTTCAGTTTGGATTTGTGACACTAAGGAAAATAATGACAAACAAAATAGTCAATCCATTCACGATGCAACTGCACCTAAAGTTATTATGTTGTTAATTTATTGACGCTTAAATCTAAGTACGTCCCTGTTTAACTGATTGATTTATTTGAAATGAAACAAAAAATATCCTTTTTTGAAGTTAGAGAAGGATAAATTATACAGCTAAGAGTTCATGACCTTACTCATGTGTAAACAGCTGTTAAAGCGAAGTTTAAGAAAGTTTTGATGCTGTTAAAAATGGTTTTCGTGGTATATTTCGTTAACCGTTCAATTAACGACGAAACGAAAAAATACGTATGTGTTTAAATCTTGTTCTTCATCCATTCCAACTGATTTTATGCGAAAAAGTGGTGATTAAACTTAAAACTTTAAACGGTCATAACTTCAAAACGGATAGGTATTTTCCAAATATTATTTTTTTATTACGATATTAATATTATGCCCTTGTACCCAACTGAGCAAGTGCGCCATTTATTTGCGCTCCCTGTATATAGGACAGTAGGATAATAGGTAGCAAGTATAGTTTAGTATTGATATTGACCAAATTGAATATAAAAGGTATATTTACTGATTAAAAGTGTCCTAAATATCTACATGAGTCATGGACATGAATGTCGTGAAAGAAAAAGTCAAATCTACCCACATAACATTTTTAAATTTCAAGCTAATCTACTGAAAATGACTTCAGAACCTATTATTTCGGACCATATTATTTCTCGCAAGAAGCTACCTAACTTGTAGGTTTGTTTTTGCGATTACTAATGTGATCTCTACCGGGTTTCTTTGAACAAAGATAACTGCTACTGGAATTATTGTGTTTGTTGGCTAGTTATTCAGCGTCACATTCTCAACCACTGAGTCGTTTTTTACTCTGGCCTATCAAACTGTTCCAGTGCACTTGATGTAAGGTTAGCGCGATCCAAACAGGGTATCTAATGGATATACACAAGCTGATCCCTGAATGCGATACACTTGCATGGGTCATCGACGAGTTTTCCACCAGTGTATATGATGACAGCCCTACACGGTTCGATAACCAACACCCGGCAATATGGTAATCAAGCACATTGCCAGCTGTTGGTTCTTGGACAATCTCACTCGACGAATGAAACGCAACAGCGAAGATGCTGCTATACAGTTCATCTGTGAGCTAGTAGAGCCTCCTTGGCTGAGGAGACATGTGTTTCGTAGCTTTAACGACTTACAGCAAAACTCTACCACTTACAAAAGTCCTTATACAAAATCTACATTAGTGTGTCAATAAATGTTAGTCAAAAGTGATCATATATATATTGAGTTACCTCTCAGTATTTTTTCCATCATCAGAAAAGATTTCAACATCATAATCCACGCGATAATTATGACATGCGACTGTAATAGTGGGAATATAAAGTTACCCCGTATTATCCTACCGTCCTCTATATAGGACACTACTTTTTATCCCTAATTATTTCCACTTTCCGAAGTATTATATTGAGGAACGAGTTTTCGAAAATAAGGAACAGGCTATCTAGAATAAGAAAAATGTGAAATATAAAACTTTACTGTAATATACAGTTTTTTATACCTACCTTTCGTGCACCTTGTCTGGGGCACACTTTTATTGCGTACTTTGAAGTGAAATATTTCTATGAAATGTATTTATATCATCGATATTCTATTTTTTTATAATAAAAAATAGTCTCCTTACTTCAAATAACAACAAATAAAATCAATCCCATCAAAACATCCTGTAAAAAATTCCAAGTCTCGCAGCTCAGGTTTTCTACCGCAAAAAGTTGTGAGATGCATGTAATACCAAGTCGATTAATTTATTTAGTCCTTAAGGGACCTTCTATATAAAGTTATTACGTTAGTTATTACCATATCAATATTAAAAATTCTTTACGTTTTAAATAAATAGATCGACTTGGCCATCGCATGAAAACATAATGTATCGTACAATTTATACATAATGCTACTGGCCAAGTCGATCTATTTATTTAAAACGTAAAGAATTTTTAATATTGATATGGTAATAACTAACGTAATAACTTTCTATAGAAGGTCCCTTAAGGACTAAATAAATTAATCGACTTGGTATTACATGCATCTCACAACTTTTTGCGGTAGAAAACCTGAGCTGCGAGACTTGGAATTTTTTTACAGGATGTTTTTGATGGGATCTCACGTCTTTTTGTAGAATCCTACTTTTTTTCCTTTTCGGTACTTCTTACTTCTAGAATATCACTAACAATTTTTCTTAAAGCCTCTGTCTTATGGATTTTTCTTATTTTTGTAGGTATCAATTTATCACAAATATAGCGGATTTGATTATTAATGTTCTTTCTTTCATTGTAATTGATATTTTCGAGTTATTTAATCTATTATTTGCAAGTTTTTCTTCATCATGTTTTTCTAGAGAAATGTTGTACAGTTTCATGGGCTGAATAAACCATTTCCCTCTCTATATCCCCTCCTATTATGCCTCATGTATATAGATATCTATCTACAACTATTATTCCATTATATACGGGTACAATGATTCATTAACTGCAAATGTAACTTTGTAATCCTATACATTTATATGGGATTACAAAGTTATTCACGCAGTTGGTCTATCTAGAAAACTAGACACAAATTGTGAAATGTTTGAATTTTCCCTTACTTTACACACTAAACACTAATTATATTCTAAATTTGAAGGTTCTATGTCTGCTAGAAGTGCCTTAGACTTTTGATGATCGGTCAGTCAGTCAGTGAGTGACAAAATTACGAAAGTTTGACACATTATAATTCTTAAACTACTGGTTCAAATTGAATGAAATTTTAAATATACCGTGTTTACACAATGCCTACTTAGTAACTGAAAATTCAGGCTTCTTGCTTTAGCCACAACGAAGTTATGGGGGGTTGAAAATGGTCTGAATTGCTTCGAGAAAAGGATGTTACGGCCTATAGCTCGACTTGGAGGGGGCTCGGCCGCGCCCCCAGACCATTTAAATGGTTAGTTCAATATATTTTTTTATTTTGACTGTCCTATATATAGGACAGTAGGCTTATCTGGGTTAAGTAGTATTGTATAATAACAAATAATTAAATTAATGTACCTAATTAACTTCTAAAATCATAATACAATTTTATTTAAAACAATATTAACAAGCTATACTTCAAACAAAATATATCGATGTATTTTATGCTGAATGAACTTATTTTAGGAGCTTGGCCCCTTGTTCAACAAGTTGGGTTTAGTTCAGTTTATGTAGGAATTATTTTTATTGTAGAAGTAGAATGTAACAGCAACATTTTTAAGCAAACTATGGAACTGGAAGCAGTAAAGCAGTAATGTTGCCATGACTAAAACGGAGAGTGCCCATTCATAGTGTCAGTAAAAAATATTGTAGTTCCCGAAACCAATACTGCTTAAAATTTATTATAGCATTTTTATGGTTTCTCCTTAAACATTTTCCTGTTTGATCCCAGGTGACAGATTCTTATAATATAAAATAAATATCATCACATTTGACAACTTCTTCACATAGCTGATGAAAAAAAGTATATTTATGGGACGTCAAGTTCATTTCTCTCAGTACTGTGGGCCTGGGTCGCTTTTATGTTTATATTTATTGAAAATATATAATTTTCCTTACAAAAAAGTAAGTTTAATCGAGGCACAAAAATCTTCTCACCAATGTTAAGTTTTATAGTAAAATGGGTATTCTGCTTTAACAAATATTTTGAGAAAAGCTAAGTTTAAAAAATATAGTCAGAAACTGTATTATAGAACTAACAAACAGCTTAGAATAGGTTGCTTCTCTATTATAACAATAAGTAACAACAAAAACTTACCAATTGAGATACAATAAGTAATCATAATTGGACACAATGCCGTTTTGCCACTGCAGTGTCATCTCTTCAGTGTGAATACTTTCCAAATTGACACATGGTGATTCTTCCAACATTTTGTACACTTTATCCCTGTCATACTGACACTGAAATGTCAGATACATGTGTGGCACAGTGCTCTCCTCTGCACTATATATTTCAAGACCCTGAAACATTTTGTTATGTTCAAACAAAGGGTCATTTACCTAGACTGGATAGCAAGCAATACAATTGCAAAATAAATGAATGTGAAAAAAAACTAAATTGATGGTTAAAAAGAAAATAAAAGCATGAAAGTAATACAAACAAATGGATACATACAACTTGCCTTAGCAAAAATCTTCTTTTGTAAATTCTCTTCAAATGATTCAGTTTCAATTTTAATATTGGACTCTGTAAATGTCAGAAAATTAACATTACAGGACAAAACATATAAAGATACTCATGTGTTATAATAATGCATATACAAAATTTTATATATATACAAATTTCTTAATAATGCATAGGTATTTCACATACTGATTATTACATTTTCGCACCTTTATTGTTTATCAAAAATAACTTTAGCATATTAATATTGATACTAGTTATGAGCTTCTACATTCAGAACATTCAAGTAATTCTTCAAAGAATCAAACACAATAAAGCAATTATTCAACTAATCAATAAACCAGTTAAATATATGGCATTTTAACTTCAACAAAAATCACATAATAATAAATAATAATCAACAATAATCACATCACTTGTAGCAATTAAATCCCCTTAAAAAAAATAAGAAAAAAATCTTCAGCAAAAAATGGATGTCATTGTCACATTCATTGTTAAGAAGTCAATGAAGCAAGGTTGAATTTTTATATTGCAATTATTTTAAATGAACACTGCATTTTGTAAAAATAATGGATTTTACAAACAATGCAAAAACCATTTTAATTGTCGTTTTCAAAAATATATCAGGTAAAAACTGCTTTAATTACTTTAATTAGCATACTTACACTTTCTACGTTGCTAAAAGGTTGAAAATAAATAGTGGTGGGAGTCAAGGCCAGTTTTCCTTGATGTCTCACAAGAGGTGATATTTTTTCAGCTTGAAGTTCACACACTATCTCTTCAGTAAAATCATCCATCATGACAGGATCAAACTCCATCCTCATATATCTTGAATGGAGTATGGTGGCCACCATGCTGTTGTGTTCAGGGGCATGCAAAGTTGATGCCCTTTGTAACTGCTGCATTTGACTCAAACACTCCTCAGCCGAAGCAAAGTCAAAGAAAATGTAAAAATCTTTTTCATCATACACAAATTTGTACGGGGCGAGAATATTCTCTTCGAGCATTTCCGCAAACTGCTTTGTGCGTACTTTAATAATGTTTGTTTTGTTATTTGAGGGGACGACTGCCAGCTCAATACAATCTTTAAATTGTAACTTGATTAGTGGATGTCTTAAGTCCCTAGGTTCAAACACGAGGGATTTTGAACACAATTTCAACCGTCCCTGGGTAGGGTTCCCCGTGTCAAACCGCTCATTGTCGTTAAAACTACAGGAAAAGTCCTCGAAGTAAACTTCGCCCGGTTCGAGCAACAACATCGAAAATCTACAAAAATAACACAATTATGAGTAATATCAATATTGAACAAAATAAACAAATACGGGAGTAATAAAAATAATAAAATACAAAACCTTGATTTATCCATTTTGCATGCTCCGCCTAAATGTAGTATTTCTTTGTTACACTCCTTTAAACTGAAAAATTTACCGGTCAAGTAAGACTCGGCCTAGGGAGCGAGAACTTTCACCTTTTGTTTTGGTTATCAATCCGTTCCGTTTCACAAATGCAGCCGCAGCTAAGAAATAAACACAATTGCAAACAGCGCAAGTTGGCGCAAGTAGATACCTACCCAAATTCAGAATATTGCGTTTTTTTTTGTTCTTTTCGTTCCGTGAGGAACAACTTTGGGAACAACAGAATATTGCGAGTTGTGACAGATTTGACCTTGGAAGTAATTTGACATTTAAAAACCGGTATTTGTTGAGTAGTTTACCGATGTTTATTTTGATATTTAAACAAAAAAATTGCGAAATCCACTTATTTCAGTAATATTCGATACAATATTTTCTATACACATCTTATAAAAGTAGTACACTACGCATAGATTCTTATTTCTTGCTGATCACAAGACATAAATCAACAATGATTAAATTATAAATTATAATCGACTATACACGAAATGGATCTACATCCCTATTTGATTCGAACACACACGAACACATGAAGACAGTCGGCGCCAATTTTAATTGTAATTCCTTTGTTTCGCGCAATCATGCAAGAAGATAAAAATGCTATTTTTCAAATGCGATTTCCGCAAAAACTGTGGTATTTGCTGAATTTAAGAACAGAAGCAATTCTATGGGGCGGTACTGGGAGAACCATTTTATTAAATTATCGTATTCTGCATAACTATTTGCAATGCGACCATTCAGTTTTCAAGACTACGAATATCTCAAGTTTCGTGCGGCAATTGAATCTTTACGGGTTTCGTAAAGTAACTTCACATCTACAGGACCCTCTATGTAATTCAAGTAACCCATACATGCACGAGTATGTTCACGATTACTTTCAGTATGGACGACCTGAATTATTAAATAAGATAACTAGAAAAGCCTTAGCAATGAAAAGAAGTTTTAAGCCAAAGGTTTGTTTCATTGTGAATTTGTTAATTTTCATAGTATTTTATTTAACGTGGATGATGTATTCTTACAGGGGCTCTGCGACAATGTAGAACAGCTACTATATTTGACACCACTGCAGAAAGCTCGACGTGCTTTGAGAATGGCTTTGAAAAAGGCCGCCCAAGATATGTTTATTCAAAATTCATCGCAACCGTTTTGCAATCTAAAGTTCGAATGGGAAGGTGACTACAGTCCTTAGTCTTTTTCATACTTACTTTACATCAATTAGTCAATTATTGATGAGTTATATTGTCCACTACATGTGCTGCTTAAGTGATGTGTGTATGGATTATGCCTACAAGAAAGTAGAATTCAATATGTGTATAATTTCATGTAATTTAAGTTTCCTATAGATCTTTCAATTGATATTGTTTACCAGCTATGGCCAGTAAACAGGACAAACAGTTGTATTAAGTATGGCATATTCAATATTTCAATTGCACATATTTTGGGTAGATATATGTATATTATTAAGAAAATACTAAAATTTATTTGTTTAAGTTTGTGTTTACTTTGTTCATAGACCAACAAGACGAATTTTGTGAAGATGAAGAGAATATTGAGCTGGATTGGTTTTCTCAAAATAATGACACAGTAGAATGCATGCCCCCTGTCCCAGGTTTCTTGAAAATACTTTACCTAGTTCCTTATTATGTACTAACTTCCTTATACCTACCTTTCCACAATACCTATTCCAGAACACAATCAAGAACATGTTCCACAAGTTAAAACTGAAAGTTTTGGGTAAGTTAAATCAAAAATAATTGAAAATGCATGTAAATATACCATTCAAGTATGGTTTGTAGACTAGAAAATAATGAAAATATTCTGGTGTAAGTACCATCTTGGCAATATTTTATATTTATAGCTGGATAGATTTAAGTTAGTTAATCATATAGTTGCAACAATAGAAGAATTAATTTACACATCATAAAATATTTCACAGAGAAGAAAAATCTTCAGATGGCATGATTAATTTTAATGACACATGCCAGCAAAGCACAGAGAATTTTCCTGGTCAATTCCTTAACATGCCTGATCTTGATCCGGAACCATCTGACAGTAATCAAGGAGTGGAATTACTGGCTGAGTTTGACATAGACAATGATGCAGATCAAAATATTGTGCGGAAAATAAGTGATAAAGGAAATGACTGCAATTCCTTGAACTGTGTACTACCATCAATCAGCAATGATCAAATTGATGATGTTTCTATTGCTGAGGTAATTTACTACATACACAACTTACAAGCTTCACTTAAGAATTCAAATTATTAGTTATTCTTAACATGATTTGAATTCCCCCAGAACAATGAAGATTCAGCTCATTACCACAGAGAATGGGACCAAATGTTCAATGACATCATGGCCAATAAAGGACCAAACCATGAATGCGGTTCAGATCTAAAGGAAATCTACTCTCAAATCTCCAAAACCATAGATTTGCTCAATTCATAACAGAAAAAGTATTTATATAATTAACTTATACCTTTATTTTAAAAAAAATAATACACAATATTACTTCTTTTGCTTTTTCTTCTCTGCTTCCTCTTCCTTTTCCTTTTCAATGACTGATACATATGAGTTGATAGTATCAATGTCCAGCATCTGCATGGGCTGGCCACGTCGCATCACTGCTATTTCAAGGTTCTTTTGCCCAGACTGTACCACCTCAAGTAGGGCTCGGATGGCAAGCTGAAATTGTCAAGAAACAATTTTAAATTACATATCAACACAGGAAAGCGATTTTGTTGTATCTCAAAAAAATGTGTATGTGCGTTTTGTATATTATTTAATTCATAAAAAAAATACTGCATTGAATTTCCTTGTGAAAATGTAAGGTTTTATTTCAAAATGTTATTATTAATGAAATGGTATTCCTAAGTTTTCTAGTTTAGAGGTTCTTCATTTTTAAAATATTTTTTTTTTGATCCTGTTGTAAAATTGCTTGTTTCGAGATACGACAAAATCGCTTTTGCGACAATATTATTATTTACATCATACAAATGTCTATTCCGGTGTGTATCTTACAAGCCACAAGAATATTATATGTGCACTGGAGCATCATAATGGACCATAACCTAACACTTCTCATAGAGATAGTTTGTTTCCAACAGCTCAATGTCTTTGAGTATAAATAATAGAGGGATTGCTAGTAATTCAAAAATGTAGTTATAATGGCACTAGACCACCTTTTACATCTCCTATTGGCCTACTGACATTTGACAGGTCCAATTAGCAGAAATTACTTGGAAAATAAAAATAAATAGCTTAGGGCTATTTAATTACACTCAAACTTGTTTTAAAAGAATAATAGCTAAATATAAGTCAAAATAATTTGCTGTTGAATAATTAGTTAATTTTCACTAATATAGGAGATACATCTATATTATGAACAAGAAAATAGTTATGATTTTGAAGACAAATATATGACAGCACTCCCTGTATGTTAAAATATATTATAAGTTTAATGTACACAGACTAAAATGGGCTATATAAATTATTTTCAAGTTTCAATTTTTTTCCGTGTGCACTAATATAGAAAGACTTCATAATGAAAAAGAATTCAAATTAAGTTTAGTATAGATGAAACATTACCTTGACAGCACCATTCTCATTTGCCACTTCTGAGGGTGTGTAGTTCTTCTCCAAGAACTCTCTCACAGTCTTAGCAGATCTACCAGTAGCATTGGCTTTCCATTCATAGTAAATTCCAGAAGGCTCCGTTTGGAATAGGTGGGGCGAGCCGTCATAGTCAAAGCCACCGATCAGACACGATATACCGAATGGACGACGACCGTTGCTCTGAGTATACTTTTGTTTGAGACCAGCAATGTATCTTGTAATGTATTCCAATGTTACAGGGTCTTCCACGGTCAGTTTATGAGATTGACATTCAATTTGGGCTCTGTTGATCAAAATTCGCGCGTCTGCAGTCAGACCGGCGAAAGCCATCACGACATGATCGTCTAGAAGGCATATTTTCCTCACGGTTCTTTCTTCTTGCAATTTTGCAACGGATTTCTTTTCTACTCCTAATACCACAACATCAGCGCCACGAACACCCACCTAGAAATTAAAAACCAAAGACTTCAAAACCACAAACTCATCGTCAACTTCAATGGAAAACATAACCAATTACAAAATTACTTACAGCAGTGGAACCCTTCCGAACGGCTTCTTGTGCATATTCTACTTGTAATAAATGACCATCCGGCGAAAAAACTGTAATAGCTCTGTCATATCGTGCAGACATTTTGTTATTTTAAACTTATTCTCAAGATGATATTCGTAAATTGAAGTTTGGTGTTCACCGATTGTCGACCAATAGTGTTGTACACGTGTTGTATCTATGAATATGTCCAAGTTAATTTTAGTATCGAGTACTGACATTGAGTATCGATTTTAATAATCATTCGGATTGAAGATTGCAGAGACGAAGTAAGTAGGCTTATTTAAAATAAAAAGGATTAAATCTCTAATTTATAACATTACATCATGATAACAAATTATAATATCGGACGTATTTTGGTGTTTGAATCATATCAGTGCTCCCTGGGAGCTATTACGAGCTAAATGAAATCTAGTGTTCTTATTACCTGGAGTAACTATGCTACGACACGCAGTTTTACTTACCCAGTGTATCACAGTACTCTATGATTGTACTACGGAATAATTGTACAGCTGAAGTCTTGGGTTGGAATACCGGGTCGGGCAAAGTCAAATTGAATTTGAAATTTATTAACAGCCCGTAATCAGAAATTTGTGCCTGATGCTGTGATAGGCTCGCACCCTATCACATCGTGGGGCACAACACACACGGCGAATCGTAGATGTCCTCGTAGAACCTGTACCTACACCTGTTGGGAGAAAGGCGTGAGTTTATGTATGTATATTTGTAACTATTTGATTCTTAAACTTCCTAGTGAAGTTGCAGTTGTTACTCTTTACCGATCTCCTGCTACTACAAATTAGTTTAGACAAAACCGTATTCGAATTTTAATATCTTAAAATAATGAAAACACCATGCCGACGAATAGACTTAGCTTAAGTCCCATCAGGGGCGTGCGCTCCTTGTAGGCAGAAATGCAGTCCTTTACTTGCCATTCACAGATATTTTATTATAACGTACGTACGTCTTAGATGACTTTAATTAATAGTAAATAAATGAATACAACAAAATATATAACTTAAAAACGCCTAATATTTTATAAATAGCACCTATTTGCAAGCACACAAACATTATGTTTGCCACGCGAAAAGCAAGCGGCACTGCAAAGCAAAATAATGTACCTAATCAACCAAGTCATGCCGCCGCGCCGCGTCCCGCAGGACATATGTTTGCATGTGTGTAGTAATTTTGGTGTCCGTGCACAGTCGCAAACCCACACACCCATGAATATCGAAAGCCGCGACTCCTGCGGCAGGCCTTGAAAGTTCGGCAGTTGTCGGGAGTAATCGGAAATGTTCGTTGCCTATAATCCGAGTAAAAATAATAGACATAAATCTAATAAATCACCTATGCACATATTCTATATTCCTTTATAACACAAAATAATAAGAATTATTTTGACATTAATTTAAAACTAAATTAATGAATGTACTATTAAAAATGTACAATAGAAATATAATATTAAATTTTTTACTATGAAAATAGGTGAAATAAACAATTTATATTATGAATTACATATTAGTTGAAATTCATAACATTCTTCAACTTTGATTTAAAACACTGTTTTCTGATGCAAATTTTTCTTCCTTGACCCAATTTGTCTTTCTTTTTTGTATATTTTTATATTACATACTCATTTCAAAAGGGTGTGTATTGTCCAAATGATTTGCTGTATGTATGATTTCTATAGCATTACCTGCAAAAGTTTTTAAGTTAGAATATATCATAATTTTATATATCTCTTTTTATTTTTATATATATTTGTTGAGCTTAATTATTTGGTCTGTAGATGATGTACATGGCACTATATATATGAGCCATATTTCTTGAAAGATCTTATTATGTGTATACATTGAATATTTATGTACTCCATTCCAGCACCTGAAACAAAGGATTATTCATAGTTATACACATTGTACCATACTTTATTTTCCATATTTATTTCATTATACTACTATATGAGGAGGAGATAATAATTATATAGGAGGTATAATATGAGAGAGGCCTATAGGTACCCAGCAGTGGGATCCTACAGGCTGTAGATGACGATGATGATTTAAAATGAGCGAATATTCGATTCATATTATATATTAAATAGTTAATGATCATATAAATACGTTAAACCTTAGAGGAATACGTGTATACTTACCTGTTTATAATATCCAGCACAGCTTCATTCTCATATCGTATTTATTTACGTAGTCTTCTCCGTTTGGTACTTAGCTAGTTCTGCAGCCGTTGTTTGGTATTTTATATACCTATTTATTAAAAGAGATATTCCAAAAACTAACTTTCAAACCGCGTGCAATTGTAAACAATAAATAATTAAAATAATAAATTGGCAATATTTAATATAGCTTTAAACATAATCGTAACATAAGTAAAAACGTGTCAATGATTCCTCAGATTAAATATAAAGGGTTAAATTTCCAATTTTGAGTAATCATGTATGAAGAATATTGCGTCAAATGAAACGTTTATATTTATACATTAAAAATTGTAACTGAAAACAAACTTTTCGTTAATCTGTGGAAATTTAACTGGATGTTTGCTGAGCAGACCGTTTTTTGAGCTAAATGGCTATCCAGTATTTCGTTTTGAAATTTAACGGAACCTCAAAATAACGTCATATCAAATGAGTCCGGTGGCTGAGTAGCTATCCAGTATTTGGGGGTAAGTGTCATAATTAACCTATAATATTATAGGGTGTTTTTATAGAGGTTTATAACTTTAAAATGGAATAAAACAAAGATGCTTTATTAAATTGACGTGAAATTAACCTTATTCGAAAAATAATCTTCTGGCATTATAATTAAATGTGACTTCTGGCGATTATATGGCGTTCTGGCGATATAAGCCCGAAACCATTGACCACTTAGAAGACAATATTCACCGATATACGGACACAAATGTTGGAAAACGTCATAGAAAATTTTACCCTCAGATTAGACTACGTCCGAGCCGGCCGTAGCCGAGTCATATGCCAGAAGTCATATTTAAATTATAATGCCAGAAGATTATCTTTCGAATAAGGCCAATTTCAAGTTAATTGAAAAAAGCATCTTTGTTTTATTCCATTTCAAAGTTATACCTCAATAAAAAACACCCGTTATAAGATGTAATTCAAGCTCATGATGTATTAAATTACACGTATTAGTTACGTTATTTGCGGTATTTAATTGTAATTCATATCGATTCTACAGATTAAAATTAATCCCAAACCGTACAACACTATTCCCAAGATGACAAACAAAAATTCAATGACGCTTGTCGTTCAGAAACAGTATAGGTAAAGAGCCACAAAGTATCTGACCCGGTGAGAGAGTCGCTGTAATCGAATTTGGTGTTGCCATTAAAAATAGATACTGCAATAAATGGGGCTACCCCATATATTCTGTCTAATGAAAGCTGAGAGTGCAAAATAGCGGGAAATTTAAAAAATCTAGCGCTTACAACCCCGAGTATACTTGGAAATATCTGATCGATACTTAATGATTACATTTTTTAAACTCACTTTTTCTTTTCTAAATCATCGGTTTTTCGTTTGGTTAAGAAACTCTAAAAATAAAACTTGAATTTTTCAATATTATCTAGATAGAGTTTATACTTGAAACTAAAATTCACTAAATATTTACAATAAGACAGGAGGGTATTATTATCGCCATCATTTGGGTTTTCGGATTTTTATATAAACATGTACTATAACACCACCTATGATGCTAGTATAACAGGAAATACCTTACAGAATGCCTTGACAGACCGATCTTGGACAACAGAGTAGTCAGGTATTAGAGTACAGTTTTTCCATATTTGATACGGAATCCTAATAATTGATACTTAAACTGCTTATAAAAAAAATATAATAAATGCATTTATTCCAAATAAATCAATCATCAAAAATAAAATTGACAAACTCGTCGCCAACTGAAGTCTCCAAAAAAGTCACTGCAGTCTTCATCATTAAATTAATTGCTTTATCATAGTTACTAGCATTGTCCATTACACACGCAACACCTAAAAAATTATCGTAATAAATTAATTTTATTCAAACAATGCAGTAAAAGTATCAACATTACTACAACCACCTACATGCAATTTCGGAAATAGTTGACGAAAATCACGATTTTTCTTTGAAAACGGAATCTCTTTGACGTTTCACTTCTTCGTAATCGTTAGTCATGTCGTAAAGCATCTTTTTCACATCCTTTTTAATTCTTTTACGCATTGTTTAATACTGAAAACTACAAAACTATTCACAAATTGCTATTGAAGAGGTTATGTAAACAATAACTAACAGTATTTGTTGCCAGTATAAGAAAAAAAATAATCACTCTCAGCTTTCATTAGACAGAATATAGTAAGATTTTTCAATCCGATCAATAGTGTCGAGAAAATGACCAGTTTCATCTGCATATTATTTTTCCTTCACACGATTTCTAACAAATCGCTCCCCAAAACCCTTAAAAAAGTGTATCTGTATTCTCCTCCACAATCGAGAGTACGATTTCGGGGGGGTTAGGCCATATCACAGGCCATATAGCCCACCACGCTGGCCTCATGCGGGTTGGTGGACTTACATACCATAGAAATTCTAATAAATCGCTATGGTATGCAGGTTTCCTCACGATGTTTTCCTTCACCGTTATAGCGCGTTTTTATCAATACAAGCATGGCTCCGAAAAGTCAGAAGTGTGACCTGAGATTCCAACCCGCAACCAGCGTGAACAAGTTGGCTGCCGCGTCTGGTCCATTTACCAACAGGCCACCACGCACGTAACGTAAAATGAGACGAGTAAGATACATTTTAGTTTATGATATGTACTTACATATTATATTCTACTAGTACGTACATAATTCTATTTTCGTGGAATTTATTTTATAAAGCTGACAACACAAACCTTTGGTGGCAGCTATGCGTTAATACAATTTTTCGAAGGGTATTATTGATGTCGGAAGACGCTTTTCATCCTACGTAAAATTTAATACCTGAAGTATAACGTTCCTAGCATCACTTTTCAAAGCTTTCGGCATTTTTCACTAGTTTTAAATAATGCAGGAAAAATAAATACATTGAGTAAACAACCAATGGCGGATATGTCAGCGACTGGCAGCTAGATTGACAATTTCAAATGACGTCTTTGTTTCCAGTTTTGGCCACCGGGCCAGATAACTTTGTGGCTCTATACATAACTGATGATGCAATTCACAGACGACTAAAAATACAGACGGCCAACCATATGCGGCCAACTCCATACAAAATTTTTAACACGTTATGAAAACTCACACATCGAAACCAAACATGCTTTTCTACATATATAATTCATTCAATCTTCATCGGATCTTTCTTTCTTTTCATTGATAATTTTGTCACTGACCAATAGTATTAAAGAATTTTGTTCATCGTATTTGAGCCATCTCTTTCGTACGTTATACGCTTAGAGTATTTATATATAGAGGGAGCACTGTCGTACATTCGCGTTTTGAAAAACGTAGATATTTTCTTGTTCGTAATGTTGGTAGCGCTCCTATATTAGTAAAAATTGAATTAATTATTTAGCAATAAATTGCTATAAATTCCTTTAATAGCCGAATATATATTTAGCTATTATCCTTTTAAAACGAGTTTGAGTGAAATTAAATAGACATAAACTATTTATTTTTAAATTATTTTTCAAGTAATTTATGTATGTTGCACAACCTGTTCAAATATTAGCCAATAGGAGGGCAGAAAAAGGTGGCCCGGCACCACCATTTTTATCTACGTTTTTTTTTTTTTTTTTTATAATGGCCTGGCATAGTGGCGGCATTGCACCTGATGGAAAGTGCCAATGCCGCCCAGGCAGAGTATCCATTGGCATCGGACGGCAGTCCCATGCCAATGGAAACAATTATGCCGGCCTGCTTAGGTGCCTCTTCACACCACGGCGGAAGGACCCAGGATTGTAGGAAGGAGGGAACACGTGCGCCGGCAAACAATTTTTGAAGTACCAGCGCTCCCTCTATATATAAATACTCTAAGGTTATACCAATGATAAAAGAATTATAAAGGATCACGCACAAAAGTAGCTATATATGTCAAGTTATAGTTATGTTAAGAATATCGACGCGGAATGTACATTTATGTATCTGTCTCATTTACACAAAGCTGACTTGTCCCTTAATGAAAGAGACAAATAATAATTCCTTTGTTTCGAATATGGCAATATTTTGTTCACTAACCACACTGGGACCGCCCATAGACCAAAATGACGCCATTTTAGTTATGCTTTCGAAACCACAGACTATTAAACCAAAAACTGCATGAAATGTCAAACTGTGGCGTTATCTGTCAATCGGAGTAAACAAATCTGCACAATCAAAGAATTTCGGATTATTCATTGGTTAATCTCGTTTGTTGAGTTTGTTTAGTTTGCTTATTAGTTTAGTTGTTAAGTTTTTAAAATGCCTCAGTGTTGTGTTAAAGGATTCGAGTCGAGTTCAAGCAAAAAGGACCCTAACATTTCTTTTCATAGGTTAGTAACTGTTTTTACGAAATACTAACAAATATGTGCTAAATTTACATTTTGGGTTTATTTTTATCATTTATAAATGTATTTGGATCTTGTTGATTAAGTTTTAGACTCTTCTAGGCGTTATTTATACAAGTAGTGTAAATAACAACCTCATTGTTTGTTTACACACAAGTTTAGAGATGAGTGGATTCGATACGAAATTATTCATATCGATATTATCATTTTTAAATATTTTGATCTTTATTTTTCAAAAAAAGAAAAAAATAGTTTATATTTAAATATATGTTCAGACCGACAAACAAAGTGAAATTAAAAATATTTTTTAGATTCCCTATAAACATATAAACCAGGACAAAATGGATACAAAAAATTGGAAGCTATTGGAACCCTGCAATAAATACATTTATTTGTTCATTACATTTTGAAAAAGAAAACAGCTTTCCAACAATATTCCCGGTAAGTGAAATTGTAGTAATTATGATATTTTACCTAATAATCCTATTAATAATACAACTGTTAATCAATAACAAAGATGATTCTGCCATATCCTAAACCACTCCCTTTCCAGCGGCACCTTTCCACAAACGTGGAAAGAAGCTCACATCATCCCTATACCAAAAAAAATCAAACCCATCTACATTCTCCGAGTTCCGTCCTATCTCCATTCTACCTTTTCTCTCCAAAGTTCTCGAGCGTTTGATCCACTCCCAACTCTCTGATTTCCTCTACAAAAACAAGCTCCTTAATTCCCTCCAATCAGGTTTTCGTCCTGGTCACAGTACTACCACTACGCTTATTCATATCACAGATGATATCAGATCGGCTATGGACAGGGGCATGCTGACAGTTTTAGCCCTGCTAGACTTCAGTAATGCTTTTAACACAGTCGATCTAGATGTGTTGCTCAGTATTTTGACTTCTCTTAACATATCTCCAACTGCAGTTGATTGGTTTCATAGTTACCTGTTTGGTCGCCGGCAGCGCATTTGTGTCGAGGATAATATATCTTCTTGGTGCACCATTTCTGCTGGCGTGCCACAGGGCGGCGTGCTATCTCCCCTACTTTTCTCAATTTTTATAAATTCCATCACGAATAATCTTCGATCTTCCTACCACCTTTATGCAGATGATCTACAAATTTACTCCCAAGCACTTCCTGATGATCTAAATGACGCTATTTCATTTATCAATGACGACATTAGAAGCATTTCTGATTGGAGTAATGAGTTCGGACTAAAAGTTAACCCAAGTAAAACGCAAGTCATTGTTGTCGGCAGCCCTCGGTTAATGTCTAGATTAAACTGGCCACTTATACCATCTATTTCGTGTAATGGAATATCTATTCCTTACAGTGACACTGTAAGAAATCTAGGCATTATTTTTGACAAATCTTTTTCTTGGGGTCCTCAGCTTCGAGAGTTGAGTAGGAAACTATTCGCATCGGCTGGGTCCTTGCGGAGATTACGCAATTTTCTACCAATCGCCACGAGAATTTCGCTTGCTCAATCCCTCCTTCTCCCCATCCTTGATTATGCGGATGCCAGTTATCTCGATCTCACTGAGGAGCAACTTAACAAACTTGAGCGCCTTCAAAACTTCTGTATTAGATTCATATTTGGATTACGCAAATATGATCACGTTTCCGAATTTCGTAAAAAGCTCAAGTGGTTACCCATACGGTTTCGCCGGAATACACATATTCTTTCTCTTCTTTACTCTATTCTTTTCAATCCTCTCTCTCCCCCGTACCTTAAAAACCGATTTCAATTTCTTCACGTTACACATTTAAGATCCCTGAGGTCATCAGAGAATTTAACACTGAAAATTCCAGTGCATTCCACAAACTTTTACGGCAAATCCTTCACTGTTCAAGCTGCAAGGCTGTGGAATGCATTACCAGTCTCAGTGCGGCGAGCAAAGTCCCTACCCATATTTAAAAGACTAGTAAAGCAACATTATCTATCGCTGAATAATTGAAGACAGTGCTTATATTTTATTTATATATATTTTCCTTTTTGTTTTTGATGCGGATACATATTTATTTTATTCATATGTATATGTATCTATTTTTTTTATGCATGTTGTATGAATGTGTTTTTTAGTTTATTTTATATCATTTTTATTACATATATTATGTATTTAGATATGTTATATATATTGTCCTTTGACATCACGTACACCTCACAATACCCCACAGTTGTCTCTATTTTATCCATCCTATGGTTGGTTGTCTGGAAGAGATCGCCTCGAGCGATAAGACCGCCATTGTACTCTTTTCTTGCTTGTTAAATTGTGTTAATGTTATTTCCTTTTATTTACTGGTGTACAATAAAGCTTTAAATAAATAAATAAATAAAATGCCATGCAAGATAATTTGGACAATTGGTAGTCTATTGTCTAATGTTCTGGAGAAACTTTTAATGAACAGAAATAGTTTAATATTTTATTATTAATTATTATAATTGTTTATCTTAACCAACACTTTCATATTCATTGATTGAATTCTAAGTGAGACATAATGATTTTCCTCAGTCAAATAATAGCAATAAAAATCTACCTATGTTATTCTATTTTATTTGGTATGTGTTAAATATCCTGATAGGTATTTTTGATTTTAGCAAAGAATGGTGCAACGTAATAATGAACGAAATGTATTAGATGCAACTGGGTGTTTGTCTCGACAGGTATAACCTTGTAACGGTTGTAACATGTAAATTAGTATTAGTTGGTCATATGTTTACATTATGGCGACTAAAAAAGTAATTTTAGGAATATCAAGAAATAATTACCTCCAACCGTCACATACATAGTCTGACCCCACACTAAGATCAAAATGTTTAATACATCATATTACTATTGTTTATGTAGCAGTTGCATTTTTATTAGTTTTGTTATTTATCATAATATTAATATTTATACATACATAAACTCACGCCTTTTTCCCAGAATGGGTAGGCAGAGGTGCAACCAGGACACCCACATTTCAGCCTCCGTGGCGCAGGCGGTAAGACGCCGTTTGTGAATCGAGAGGCCGCGGGTTCGATCCCCGCACCGAGAGAAATGTTTGTGCGGGCCACAAATATTTCTCTCGGGTCTGTGTGTTTGTGAGACCGAAAAGTCTCTCGTAGTTCCTGATACCCACGACACAAGACTCGATCTTAATATGGGGTCAGGACTATGTATGTGACTGTTGGGTGTTATTTATTTATTTATTTATTTCGCCTTGTATGTTCCGTCTTACGATGTTGTGGGTGGCGAGCCTATCGCAATATCGGGCACAAATTCCTGACTGTGCTGATAATGAATAGAAAAATCCGATATCACTTTGCGCGACCCGGGATTCGAACTTGAGACCTCAGCTTTGTAACCGTACCATAATACAACTACGCCACTGAGGCAGTCAATATTTATACATAAATTAAAATCTATAGTCCACATTATTCACCGCTTGTATGTTTATGTACGTATGTACCTTATGTTTTTTTTGTTTGATTGAATTATTCGAAAAATATTTTTATTCTAGTGCTGATTTCCTGCCTTCGTTCGCGATGTCCGCTACAATTCCTTTATTCAAAATCAAAATCAAAATATTCTTTATAATTTAAGTTTATTTCATTTGGCGATCTAGTGTTGTTACATAGTTTATTAAGTCTTTTAATTATTATTTTTTTTTCGAGTTTCTTATTTTTTTATATAAAGCAGCTGTTAAATAAATAATTGTCGAAAGAGACTGACTTCTGTTATACAGGGCTTCCTAGTTCAGGAGTCAGGGTGTTATTATGTTGTAAACATGTTGTAATGAAATAAAGATTAATTATTATTATTATTATTTATTCAAATAGTCTTTCAAAAGATCTTTTGGATTGTTCATTTCTGCTACCACCGCTTCGGAACGTGTTGTAGCTGTGAAGAAGAAGTGGCGCAAGAAACTTCGTCAGCAACACGAACTGTCTTCTTTTTTCTTTTTTTTATATCGCCATTTAAAATTACAATGGTTCATGTCACAGAACACAATAATGTCAGTTTATTTAGTTAATTGTGTTTATTTAGTTAATTGTTTAACTTCTATTTTTACATTTTAATTGTTAATTTTGTGTAGATATTTTATTTCTATTTATATATTTAAGTTGTTAGTTTAGTGTACATATTTTCATTGTTGTTTGCTAAATGTCTGTTTTTTTTTAGATTTTAGTTATAATTTGGCAAAAGAAATATTGACATGGTGAAAATTGGTGCTTAAGGAAAAAAGTGTGGTATATTCGAAGTCGCAACCGAATTCTAGCTATTAATAAAGTTGTATTTTATCTCACGTGTGTATTATTTGACAAATCCAATCCAATCATCAGGTAAAACTTACCCATCAAATAAATCATAGCATGAAAAAAATATCAAAACATTGACCTATTATTATCAGATTTAATTTTTAAAGACTTGACTGTCAAGTCCTAAAATCCCCTGTTTATACTCAATTGACATGTAAAGCAAAAATTAAAAATGTTATATTAATGTTAGTCGTATGCCACTGTTGATGATCGATATCGATAAAAAAATTTGGTACTAGCGTATCACTATTTTTAGGGGTGGAGCCGCCGCCATGTTTGTGAATCAAAGTGGTACGCGTCACGTGACCTTATGTTTCATCCCCTCTATTCTTTAATCATTGACCGGGCCAGATAACTTTGTGGCTCTGTAGTGCGATTCACGTAATAAAATAAGTTCAGCTGTAGTGCAGTTGCGGTTAAGTTTCGATCAAAACAGCCCTTTTCGTATTCTCCAAATACGCTCGCGTCAAGTTCGCGTCACGCAAACGTTTTAGCGTATTCTACTGCTGCGCGTATATGTCAATGTCAAACAAATTTCATATATCTGACGTACAGTTGACGCGCAGCTCACGCGCAGTTCACGCGCAGCTAAACACTTACAAGAATACCATTTACAACCAAAGCGTAAACTTCATTGTAACCGCACCGCAACTTGATCGGCGCGTCAAAAAGTTACGTGAATCGCACTACTGTATATATATTTAGATGCGTTTCCGACCAGGGCTGAAATCGGTACTTTACCGAAATTACCGATTTTGAAATATTTAGGGATGTACGTTATACTTTCAGCATACCGATTTTTACTACTGGAAATTTACCGGTTTTATATTTGGATTCATGCTGATATATTTAAATTTATGGACTTAAAATAAAAATAACAAATAAAACCAAGTTATAATTCTAAACCATTACTCAACAATATATTCTTTGATTTATTTGATGTTATGTTTTTATATTACAACATTTTTATCCTAATGAATATTATAACCTACAATACTTTTTATACATCTTCAGATTAATTTAAACATTTTCAATTTGTTAATATCGCTTAATTTTATCTCTTAAAATTCTCTTAATATTAGGACCAATAAAACAATGCCAAATGTAAGAACATGACTACCGAATTGAAATATGCATTGACAAATAAAAATTTAAATGGAAACATTAATTGTTGCAAATTAATATTTTACAATACCATGAAGCAGCACAAGATTGCTTTGTTTGTAAATTTTGTTTAAGAGACAATTAACATAAAGTAAATAACAAACAAAACGATTTAGCTTACTTTTGGAGAAATTGAAAAGCAAAAACAAGACATACATAATTAAAATAAGCTATCAATTAACAAATAATTATTTAAATCATTGAAAACATTAAATGCATCATGCATTACTTAATACTAAAACTTTTTGATTCATTATTATAATATATTAAAGGAATAGGCAAAACATATGTGTGAATATAGTCATTTTAAAGAATGTTAATGCTATTACTATTACTATTATGCACAATATAGGTCTATATTCTATAATATACTTTTATAAACTACTGCATTGCGCTGGATTTAATAATATAAAATCTTTAGCAAATGCATTTTTATGAGAATCTTAATTATATCAAGAAGTATAAATATTATAAACAGATTATTAATGAACATAATTACTTCTGTTGTGATTTAACCTTCGCCAATATTAACATATAAGTTTACAGTGTAGTGATCCTGCAGACGCAGTAGATACTTTTTTTGTTCTTCCAATGATGAACCCATTTGCCTGCAAATTGCTTGAACTGGAAATTTGACCCGAGTCTAGCCTAGAAATTATAAAACAATTAATAAATAAATAAATACTATAAGGGCTCAATCTGTTGAAGTTGACTGCTTCCTGACTTTACATACATATAACCATAAAAAATTGGATAGTTATAAATGAATATGTTATGAACTTGGAAATACCTATACCGAAAAATGGCTTTAATCTTACAATGTACTGTGCTGGGACGACCCATTTACTTTTCACTGTAGAGCACAAGCCTCCTGTACAGTCGAGAGTACGAATGAAAGGAGTAAGGCTACATAATTCATCAACTCGACACTAACAAAAAGTTAACCTTATCACATGTTCAGAGATCTAATAAATCTGCATTTTAATGGGTATTTATTTCAACTTATTGTTATTTCTTATATTCCTGTAGCAGATTAAACTAGAAATAGGGTCACAACGGAATAACATATTATTATATTTACCTTAATTATGTCAGATGAGGTTAGATTTATGTTTTTCAATAATTTGGTATTTCTTGCTCCGCCAACGTAGCTGTTCACTTATTAAAGTGTTTGTATATTTTGGGGCGGACTTTAGTTCAGGGTAGCACGAGTTGAGGGCTAAAAGTGATCACAGGTGATAGGGATTGAGTTCCTGATTACAATGTTATCACTCCTATTAAAAGGAAATGTATAGTTTTCGAGAAATTAATATAAATAGTTCCTAACCTCAAATCACATATTGGACGGAACGTTTTTATGGGCGATTTACAAACAAATCATCAGTACTAAGTCAAATATGTAGTCTATGGTGTAAAAATCGGTGAAACGGAACGTAAAAAACCGTAAATACTATGTGAGTTGATTCAGGTGTCAATGTCAACAAAAAATTATGAATGTTTTGTTGATGGTTTTTGGCGGATTTCGTATCTGAGTTATACCAATATTGATTTGTTTGTGTTTTGTTGTGTTATAATATGTTTTATAACGCCTTAGAAATTATGTTCAGAAGGAAGTTAGTGCACCCACTTTATGAATCGGTTAGGTCGACTGTGCCCCAAAACCGACTCGGAACACCCCGACTTCACGTAGTCTTTTGGCTACCGACCCTAGAGTGTATATAAAAAGCCGGAGGCGCGGAGGGAGAGCAGCCCCAGCCCACTGTAACAATGGATAGGCACCCGTGCGAGCCGGAGTGGCTGAGGCTGGTCGCCGGAGGCGACCAGCAAGCCGAAGCTGCAGAGGTGAGCGTGGGTGCCTATCCTTTGTTACGCAAGGGTGAAGGGGCTGCACTTCCCGCAGCGCCGGAGACGTTGCAGAAGCAAATTTGTATTAACAACAAGTGTTTTTGTAGGTTAGGTTACTTAAATTGATATATCTCAGGAATGGTGCATTACCTTTTCACAGGAGTGGTACCAGGTGAGATGGGACACTCCCTCTCCCCCCTCCATACCCCGCACCCTACCTCATCGTGCTACCCTATTCTAAATTTTACCCCATAACTAAAATTAATAATTATCACGTAAATCACAAGTCTTTAGATACGATTTACACAAACAAAACTATATCATGTTTGTACTGCTAAATATTTACGTTACTGATTACAAAACAGATGAAATAATATGCAATTAAAAATAAAATAAGAAAATCAATATTAAACAACAATCGACTGTTGAAAAATATGGCAGCAATATGGCGGCGGCAGCGCACGCCGGCACACGCACACATTCATAAAAGTGGCGGAGCGTGAAAGAGATGGGGCGAAAACGGCATATGATAAAGCGAGATAGAAATTTGCGTTACTTTTTAAGCCTGAGTTAAACCGGCAATTGAGCCTTAGGATCAGTTGCACCAAGTAACTTTGCCAATACCTTTGCCTATGAAAATGTCATCGCCATACATTTGAGATGTACCTATTTGACCTTGCGAATGTGTGGAATTGACAGTTTCAAGGGCAAAGGTATTGGCAAAGTTAGTTTGTGCAATTGAGCCTAAATGGTCTGTGAAATACAACCAAACACGTTGCCTTAGATGTTATTCTCGTAGAAATAATAATAATTATTGTCCATAATCTTGTTCGTTCACGTTCCACTTGGCACGCTCATAACACTCATTTCGCCGTACCACTTGACAACCAAGTTTGTATTGGTAGCGAAGGTTGAGAGTGGGTCGAGGGCAGCGCGGCGCGGCGCGACGCGACGCGACGCTGCGGTGACTAGTCTTGTCAGTATCAGCCCATATAAGTCCCACTGCAGGGCACGGGCCTACTCTACAATCGAGAATACGATTGAGAGTGGTTAGGCCATATAGTCCACCACGCTGGCCTAGTGCGGGTTGGCGGACTTACATACCATAGAAATTCTTATGAATCCCTATGGTATGCAGGTTTCCTCACAATGTTTTCCTTCACCGTTTTAGTGCGTGGTGATTGACTATCAATACACACATGACTCCGAAAAGTCAGAGGTGTGCCCTGGGATTCGAACCCGCGACCACCGTGAACATGTTGGCAGTCGCGTCTAGTCCGTTTACCAACAGGCCACCACGCACTTTTACTACTACTAGACTACTCTTGACTAGACTAGTCTTGGCGTAAACGTAATTATTGACATCATGACATACACTCACGACTATCAAAGACAAAAGGTGAGCAATGAATTGTAGTGAGTGTTGAATGTTGATAATAATTATTGTAGGGACTATACTCCATCGGTTTAGGTGCTTAACTAAATGTAAACAAACCAGAACACGTGACGCATGGTTGTTCAACATTTTATTACAATGTCCAATTTACGAATATTTTCTTAGCCAACCAAGTAACAAGTATTAACAACAATTAACAGCAGCTTATAACAAATAATAACTAAAACAGTAAAGAACAACGGTGAACACTTCCAAACACTTCACCACTTCACGAAAACAGTAAGTACATTATCGCAATGAATAATAATTGGCTGCCACACATAACATACGATGATGCTTAGTTATCCGACTTAACGCATTATTTTTCATTTAAATAGTCGCATTACGATAAAGTTGTACTTCTCGATTTTGTAGCATAATATTTCTTGTAACTTTTATGAAAATGTTTTGGATGCCTGAGTGTTTGGGTCTTTTTTTGCAGACAGACTGCATTATGTAAAATTAGATAATTTAATTTAGGTAATTTAATTATGATCTCACATAATTTAATTGTTTACAAGCTTACATATTCATAATTATAATCGTTATAATAAAATTGAACATGTATTGTAGTTTTACATTTACGTAAACATTTTTTTTGTCTCCAATTAATTTTGAAATGAGAAATGGCAATGTTAAATAACCTTTTTTATGGTTTGTTTACATTTAGTTAAGTACCTAAACCGATGGAGTATAGGGATTTTTAAAATCAAAAAATTAAGTCGGCAGTCAAAATTAAATTTTAATATATGTAGATTTTTTTAGTAGAAGTTAATGTACCTGCAGTTGTTCATGCTTAGTGTGCGTATCCTAACCTCTTTAAAGCTTTCGTTTTTTTTTTAACTCGCCCTTCCTCATCGACCATAACGGGTTCCACTTGGGTTTGCTAACGCTCACGAGCTAGTGCAACGGAAATATCGCTGTCGTGAAGGTGGGTGTTTTGATCATCAAGTGGAACAATGTCAATCCTAGGCTGTATAGCTTAGACCTGTGCCTTTTCTTTAGGAGGAATAGAAAATACAAAAGCTGTCATTTGTCAAATGATTGTGGTAAATGTCAAAAATCAAAATTTTAAAAACAGGCAATTGCCAATATGGCGACAGCGGTGAGTGAGTTCGAGCCGTGGTTAATTGAAAAACTGCGGTCATTAAAAACTGACGAAGGTGTCTTTGGATCATATATATCCGGTATTTTAGAAAGCGAGGATAGTGTGGATGATAAAAAAGATGCTCTGGAAGGCATACTATCGGAGATAGTGGTAAGTAATCTACACCACAGAACATGCTTTTAATTTTGTAATTACAAATTAATTTAATTCTTCACTCAACAGGAAAATGATATTGCTTTTCACATTGAAGAAATATTAGAAAAATGGGAGTCTTCTCGTCCAAAAGAAGAGGCTCCAAAGCCGACTACGGATGTCGATGCACAACTTGCCAAGCTTCTGGAATCCCAGGCGCTCGCGACCACCACACGCAGAGAATATACAGATGAGGAGAAAAAAATTCGCGAAGCGATTCTTTCACAATACAGCCAGCTCTCTGATAATGAGGTTAGTTAAATAATACATATTACAAGAAATTAATAATTATCTTAAAAAAATGTTTTCAGTAACCTCTCAAATTGCCTATACCAAGATGGTGTTAATATAAAATACTATTTCAATAAAACATTTTACATTTGCTTAGAAGTTGTTGGTTTAATTATGATTACTAGTGGTCGCCTAGTGGTCGAAATTCGACCAAATCAAGAAGAGAAAAAGTTTTTACCTGTATGATGATGTTGTTATTCTGATAATTCGTGCACATTCAAATGTACGTATCTCTCAAAATCACTTATTTATCCTGAAGTATATGCAATTACTGAAATCGTAAACTACAATAATTGCTTTGAACCAGCAATAGCAAATTATATTTTTTTTGTACCTGAATGTTGTTATTGCATATGCTGCTACAGAACTTTCTTTATGCATATAATGATAGTCCATGTACATTTAAATGTATCTTACTGATACACAATTTGTATAAGCGCTCAGTATTTCACGTAGTATATAAATAAAACTTTTCTGTTTGACATTCAATAAAACCACAGTAAACAAACTTTTCTGTTTGACATTCTACTATGTCTATATTATACAAAAGAAACAATTTGACCACAAAGTATGTATATGTTTACAAATACTTGTGTAAGCATGTGTCAAATGCATGCTGGTTTGTGAAATTATAATGTACTTTTTATGCATTATTATTAAAATCTTTTTTTATATTAAATGAGGCAAATAAAACTTTTTTTTATATATCTTACTCTATGTCTATGGACAAAATGAAAAACAAAAGAAACAATTTGACATATACAAATACTTGTGTATGTATGTGTGTGTGAAATGTATGGTAGTGTGTGTAATGTTTTATTTATTGATTTAATGTACTTTATAAGCATTATTATTGAAAAATATTAGCGTTCTGCACTTCTCTTACACATAAACTATAAGTGTGTCAAATTTTATGCCCCTGCGTCCGCGCAATTTTCGTAAAAAGGGGTCCAAAGTTTTTGCATCACGTATTAATATATAGATTATTTTAAATCATGCTGGACACATAAATATAAAACAATATGCATTTATTGTTTATTATCACTATAGATTTCAACTAAACTTTGTTTTATATTATAATAATTAATAATTTTGTCTGTTATTTCAGGAAGATCATGAAAATGAGGAGATAGTTGACAGCCCAGATTTGGTTAAGAACACAAATGTGGCCGATGTTGCTGCTGCAGCCAGAGAGCGCCGTGAACAAGCTCGCCTTGAGGCTCAGAAGAAGAAAGAAAAAGACAAAGAAGACAGGTATTGCTCTTACCTATCATTTTTTATATTAATAGTGATTAATTACTGTCATATATTTTTTTACTGTGTCAAAGACCACCCATAATCAAACTGTTAGCTAAACATTGTTGTTGATATATCTTTAAACTGAAATGTAACTTCATAGGAGAAGGCCCGTTTACTATAAAAATAGTATAGGAGTGAAGATTATTGTGCCTCAAAGAAACTTTCTTTTTTGTGTAGGGAATAATATATTTTTTCAATTAATATAAACATAATTGCAACCTAGGCCTGGAGTTATTGGAGAAATGGACATGAACTCCCTGCAGTACTAAGTTTACAACTATCTTGCACATTTGTTGTGAATCATATTTAGTATATTTATGAGTTATAATACTGTCAGTTTAAAATTTATTCTTAACATTACTTTTATTTTCAGAGAGAAACAAAAACAACTAAAGGAAGAGAAGAAAGAGAAGCGTAAGACACAGAAAGGTGAAAGAAAGAGGTAGCAATATAAATTTAAGAAAGGCAATCATACTGAGTGAATGTTGCTTTTTAAACATATTTATTACAGTGTCCTGGTAATTCAGCAATTTATTTAATACCTTTCTTTGCAAATTTTTGTCTATTATTTTATTTTAACATGTTAACTGTAGAGCCATGCAATATACTGTCGTTATGAATTAGGGATCTGATAAGTAAACAATGTGATAACATGCCTGGCATGTGATAGGCCTCAAAAATCAATATATGGATGCTGCAGTCAACATGTTAGTAAAATGTGATAAGAGGCCCTTGTAATAAATTTGTACATTCAAAATTTTTATGCTCATGAATACAAGTTGTTAGATAATTGCACAATCCTGGTTGTTTTTGTATTTATGGGAAATTTATATTATTGTACTATGTGACAATGAAATTATGAGTTTCATATGGGAGAAAGTGTTGTATTATGACTTATACAAGTTTCTTAACTTATCAGTTAAAATACATAATTGGCTACTGAATAACATCAAGCCAAGGGAATCTAATTATTTCATAAAAATATACATTTCCTGGTGTTGTTTTTAATTACTAATAATTTTGTGTTAATGTTTATCATAGATTATAGTTTAAGATTCTAGTACTACAGTTATTAATTTGATACCTATTTTCAAAATTGCGATGTGCTTTTCTTTTATACTATGGTGTTTTCCAAATAAGTGGCTGAATTTTGGAATCCTTATTACTATCCACCTGAGAACCTATATTGTATGTTAGTTGTAAGATTTGAAAGATTTCAACAGTAAAATAATAAAAAAGAAATAGTTAATAAGATGATACATTCAATAAAGATTGCAACAGGATAATGTAACAGTTAAATTTTGCAGTATTTTGTACCATAATTGAAAGTAATGATGTGTACAGTTAAAAACGAAACCTTACTGACTGACTTGAGTGACAATAGTGCAAACAATAATAGGGATTACCAACCGACATCGTAAATGACTGTACATACCTTCATTATGCTTTTAGTCATTATTATAGTTGTTATTTATTATTATGCAATACATGTGTAACATTTCTAATAAAACTACATATGTATATCAAATATTTTTTTATTTATAACAACCGTTTAGTATATAACAATTATCACAATGGGCTTGTATACTCACTTAACTCAGCTTCATGTAATAAACTTGAATTATTTCATAACACTGGATCACTGTCATCCCCTTGATCCTCAGTAACAATAAAGTTGTGAGCTCCTCCGCAATATATTTGCTTAATTACAGCATTTGGACCAATATCTAAAGGGACTAGAGTTGGTTTTTCTATGTACTTCTGTTCATCTGCACATTTTATTCCTGTGTTAAGATGTTCATTCCATCCCCACGCCCATAATGTGTTGTCAGTTGATAGACAAATGGTGTGCTCAGAACCCAATACAATATCTTGCACTTGTCTACCATCTGAAAATGATTTTATATTTATTAATATGATTAGTTGAAATTTAATATTATGTTGTATCTGAGGGCCCGAGTGCTATTTGTGCTTGTTAAGATTAGAGATTTTCATACTGATTGAACTGAAGAACAAGCGAAAATTGTGTCTTTCCCTTAATAGAGACAATAAGAAATGTGTTATTGGACATATTCTTAGTCGTAGTCTCTTTGGAAGTTAAGGTTAAATTTAAATAACTTATTAGTCATAAGGCTAGATCATTATTGAAATGATGTATTACGGCATTCGCAATAACATTTAAAAAAAAATACTAATTTTAATTAAATGAATACTACTATTTTGATGAATATGACAAGTGCTTATTAATCCAATTAATATACTTAATTTATTTGGAACAATAAGTACTAAGGTTGTACTAATATCATAAGTTTATATAACCTGGTAACTTGAGGTATATCCGGCCACCAGAAGGGGATGTTTTATTGGTACCGAGTTGTGAATAAATATTACACCCCCAAACAATAATTGTCCCATCCTCCAACCATAACAAAATATTAGACCATCCTGACAACAATTTTTTAACTTTTTGTTTTACATCAATATCTATCTTCTGAGGAGTGTATACTTTGGGATACTTCTTGGTATCCAACAGTAATTGCTCATGTCTGTTGTCACCCCAAACATATAATGCATTCTCGTCTGAACTCCATGCCACTGTGTGTCTCTGACCACATGCAATATGAGATATTGTACCTAATTTGGGCACTTTGCAGAACCTGTCTGAAAACAACTGCTCTTTGCCTAGACCAAGCTGTCCATGTCTTCCACATCCTGTTATCCACACTTCTCCTTTTGAGTTAATTATTGCTGTATGCCTCAAACCCATAGATACAGCACATGCTTTGACTTGGAGACGTATTGGTTTAACATTCTTAGGGAAATCATTTTGGGGGAGGCCAAGCTGACCATAATTGTTTGAGCCCCAAACAAATAGAAATTGATCATCTGTGATACCACAACTGAAATCCCATCCACAAGCCACATTAGTAAAATTTATTCCACTTAGTTTCCATGTCCTTTCAAAGGTATGTACTTTCCCATCTGTTGCGAGTTGTAGATTAGAGTTCCAACCACAGGAGAATAACTTCCCTTCAGAATCTACGAGAAGGGTATGCCCGCCTCCGCATGCAATCTGTCTTATGTTATTATTATATAATTCTACGTTCACTTGAGTAGGTTTCTCTACTTGTTCGTTAGCGATGCCTAAGCCAAGCTGTCCATGGGAGTTGGCGCCCTGCAATGTTGATAAATATAAGATTTACACCTAAATTGGGTTAATGGCTCTGCTACAAATATTAAGGTTATATTTATTTACCCATGACCACAGTAACATATTTTAAGCAGTGTTTATACTTTTAGGTTATGTGAAATTCATTAATTTAATTAAAGTAATATGTCTCTAATTAAATATTAGTTGCGATGTAAATATTATTTAAAAAAATGGTTGCCTGTAAAGTCGGTTTTACGGGCGAAGATTTTACGTGACAACGTCTTTTTCTCGGTAGAATATTTATTGATATGAATATAATTAAATTGCACAATAGGAACAAGGAATTGAATGAAAATAAGAATTGCACAAATTTTAACTATAGAAATATATTTTGTTTACTAAAACATTGTACATGTAATGACGAATCTAAGCACTCCATATTTTCACTACAGACACAGCTGACGATACTTTAACCACACGTGTGAACTTGTATTGTGACGCTTTCTTGTTTTTCCAACGCCAAGAACGTTCGAGAAAGACAAAGACAGAGACACAAGCATGCGCCGATTCAATGCGCCTAATTCTCTAGTGCTGCGCGCGCACCGTTACGTTACCGGGCGTTACACTTTTTCATAAGTGACTCCCAGCCGCAACCTAATTTAAGACGTTGTCACGTCAAAACTTGACAGGTGTATTGCACCATTGTCAGTGATAAACAGTTATCACCAGTTATCACTTTTCAGTTATCACCAAAGAAACATAAATCACAGAGTACATTCTATATATAACATAAATCATCACAGGTTAACACAGTAAACCTATCACCATCTGTCCTAGAGATGTTAAAAAATAATCGATTTTTAATTTAATCGATTATTATTTTCTTATAATCGATTTTTATAATCGATTTTTAAAATACTGTTAATCGATTTTTTATAAATCGATTATATAAATTATCCATAAAAATCGATTTTTATCAACAGCTCCATCTATGCGACGCGACGTATGAAAAAACTCGAAGTAAGTTTATACTGTTCAATATTATTATCATGTTATGAGTGAGTTATGACGTAGCCGGTAGCATCTCTATTTAATCTGTCATTTGTGGAGCTTCTCACATATGAGAGACCTACCACCAATATTCGTTTTAGTATTCGTTTTATATTTTAGTTTTTGAGACCATAACGGAGTCGTTAAGTTTGTTATAAGTATTTTAGTTCATTACTAGTCAAATGTAAAATAGGAGTGGACATTGGTGACAATAATTACTTCTAATATTTTCATTGTTTAAACTTAAAGATTAACAAAAGATAATAATATGTTTTATATTTTTGTTTTTGAGATTACAGACAACGCAGACGTTTATTTCTTAAAGAATTTTATTTTAAAACTAGTCACATGTAAAATCATCATCATCATATCAGCCTATTGCTGTCCACTGTTGAACGTAGGCCTAAATATGAAATAGTACTGGTTATTTATGGCATTTTTTTTAAATTTGATGAATATTTTAGTTTTTGAGACAATAAAGTTTTTATTTTATTGCGATGCTCATCATTTCATTTTTATTAATGTAGGATTTGAATGTTAAGAAGAAAGATGAGTAGAATGGAACGTTTGATGAATGACTGATATGGAACGTAGTTTGTGTGAAAGAGATGACTAATGAAAGTATTTAAGATGGAAAGAGTACGAGGATGAATGATTAAGATGTTGAAGTATGCAAGGACGGAATATAGAAGAGAACAGTCTGGAAGACGACGGAAGACGTGAAAGACGGAAGACGTATGAAGTGAAGACGAATTTATTTAAGACGACAATATATTGAAGATTATCCAAAAGATCTTTGTTTGATTTGACCCCTTACGGAACTATTCCCACATATTTTTGGGGGCTCGTCCGGGATAGTTCCGTATTTCGGGTCAAAGAAGAAGCAAGCAGAAGACGAAAGGAAAATACTACGTGAAAAATGGGTGGACGTGGTAAGGAGCGTCAACAAGACGATGAGGATGACGAATATACTACAGCTTCGTCGGGGAGAATTATTCATGATTTATTCCACGCGGAGAGCATTATCCCCAAATTTAATGGCCAGGATAAGATATGTTCTGTGGTCAGATGGGCCCAAGATATTGATGATAATGCTGAAATATTTCAATGGACACCTCTGCAGACTCTAATAGTTGCGAGAAGGGCGTTAACAGCCAATTTATGGTTGAGGTCGGAGATGCCTTTCAAAAGCTGGGAGGAGTTAAAAGCTGCTGTGATCAAAGAATTTCCTGATTCAATTGACGCAAAAACGATACACGAGATGATGGCTGCAAGAAAAAAAAGGAAAGATGAAAGATGTATAGATTACATGCTAATCATGAAGGAAATGGGAAAAAGAGGCAAAATGGCCGATTATGTGGCCATTAAGTATATTATTGACGGCATAGTCGACTCGGAGGTCAATAAAATGGTTTTATACGGCGCAACAACATATTCGGAGTTGAAAGAGAAGATCAAAATTTATGACACTTTAGTGGTATGATGGTGCGTTGGTAGTTGGTGGAGCGTGGATCAGGTGTTAAAATCACAACACAGTCTTTAAGTCTCAACACCGTATAATGTCACAATAACACATATAGGTACATACACACTAAATACAGCACAGAAGAAATAACAGTCATAGAGAGAAAGAAAGAAAGAGTTCAAGAGCAAAGCGCGGAATATAACAGCGGTAGGCAATCAATCAATGTACGGAAGCGAGCGTCATGCACCGAGCGTCAAGCGTAGGTTCCGACTGGTGAGCCGCGCCGGCCGTTGGCCGTCGCACGCGCAGTGTCTGCGCGGCGCGGGGGGCTATCGTGGCTCGGGCATCTCCACCTCGGGCCGCCGGCGAGGGGGGCTCCGCTCGGTAGCGAAACCGTCCTCGACGATCGGCCGGGCGTCAGCTGAGTGGTGCGAGTTTGTGCGTACGCGGGTTCGAATCCGGATGTGTATGCTTGAATATGTGGAATGTGTGAATGTGAGGTTGTTTATTGTGTATGGCCAGTGTAGGTAGACCACACCACCCCCCTCCAGAGACCGTCAAGGGCGATACAAATCAGGAAACCTGACATTTCGTCCTGAGCGTGTTTTACGCGTGGTGATGTCTGAAGGGTCATGTTCGTCGGCTAGCAAATAAGCCGGCTTAAGACGATCAATTGAGACCGTGACCTCTTTTCCTTTTATAGACAATTTAAAAACTTTGTCGTCCCGTTCAAGTACCTTATGCGGTCCAGTATATGGAGGCTGTAAGGAACCTCGTGATGCGTCTTCCCTAAGGAACACGTAATCACTGGTTCTAAGGTCCTTGAATATAAAAATTTTGTCCCTACAATGCCGTGAGGCTGGCGCGGGCTGAAGTTTCGCAGCGATCGAGCGTAATCGCGCCGTGAAATTGCTTACGTCCGTAGTGGCGTTTGCATCGCTGTGAAAGAATTCGCCGGGAAGCCTCAAAGTTTCGCCATATAATAATTCGGCCGAAGATGTTTGAAGATCCTCCTTATAGGCACTTCGTATTCCCAGCAGGACCCATGGTAAAGACTCGGTCCAATTATTTCCGTGGCACATTATGGACGCCTTGAGTTGTCTGTGGAATCTTTCCACGAGGCCATTGCACGCGGGGTGATATGCTGTCGTCCTTTTATGCTCGTATCCGGCTATCTTTGAAAGATAACTGAATAGAGCGGACTCAAATTGACGACCTCTATCGGTGACTACGGTCTCAGGACAGCCAAACCGAGCTATCCAACCCGATAGTAGAGCTTTTGCTGTTGTTTCAGCAGTGATATCTACTATCGGGATGACCTCTGGCCACCTTGTAAAACGGTCGATGGCTGTTAAGCAATATCGATATCCCTGTGATAGCGGCAATGGCCCCACGATATCTATGTGGATGTCCCTAAAACGACCACGAGGAAGAGGGAATACGCCTATGGGTGCAGAAACGTGTCTGCTTATTTTGGCCCGTTGACACGACAGGCATGTTTGTGCCCAGCGCCGACAATCCTTTCTTATCCCTGGCCAAACAAAACGCTCGGCAACTAGTTTTGCCGTCGCGTTGCCGCTAGGATGGCTTAAGGAATGTAGGCAATCAAAGATTTGCTTCCGTAGCGACTTGGGTATAAAAGGCCTATGCGATGTTGTGCTGACGTCACAATAGATAAAATCTTTGCTGTCAGGTATTGGTGTCCTCACCAGGCGTAAAGAGGATTTTTCTTTAAGAAAATGTAAAAGCTCTGGATCTGACGCTTGGCTTTCGGCGATAGTTACGAGGCTGACTGGAACTTGTAGCTCTTCCACCCTAGACAAAGTGTCGGCTACGACATTTTCGCTGCCGGATATATGTCTTATGTCGGTGGTAAATTGTGCTATGTAATCCAGGTACCTATACTGCCTAGGCGAACAGTTATTCTTCCGTTCGTGGAAGGCAAAACTGATCGGCTTATGGTCAGTATACACAACAAAATGTTTCGCCTCTAACATATGCCGAAAATGTTTAATGGCCTCGTAAATGGCCAATAATTCCCTATAATAAGGGGAGTAGTTTTGCTGAGCCGTGGTTAGCTTTTTTGAAAAAAATGCTAATGGTTGCCACTCACTAGTTTTACGCTGTTGTAAAACCGCGCCTATAGCAGTGTTCGACGCGTCCGTCACTAGCGCCAACTCAGCATGACAGTCTGGGTGAGCTAATAAGGCTGCCTTAGCCAAACTGTCTTTGCACTCCTGGAAGGCCGTAAGTTGCTCGCCAACAAGAGTGATTGTCTGAGAGCTTTTTACTGCGCCTGTCAAAAGGGTGTGTAAAGGGGCTTGGAATGTCGCTGCTTTAGGCGTGAATCGCCTATAAAAGTTTATCATGCCTAGGAATCGTCTAAGTTGGCGAACGTCTTTAGGCAATGGGAAATCTAAAATAGCTTGCACTTTGGATGCAAGCGGTTTGCTACCATGCTCGGATATATGATACCCTAAAAACTTAACTTCTGAGGCGCCGAAAACGCATTTGGACGTGTTAATTAACATGCCGTATTCTTGTAGGCGTGTAAATATAGTACGGAGATGTTCTTCGTGTGATTTTTCGTCCGGAGAAAAAATTAAAAAGTCGTCCACGTAACAATAACAGAAGTCTAAACCACGGGTCATTTCGTCCACAAAACGCTGGAACGTTTGACCGGCGTTCCTAAGCCCGAACGTCATATAGGGAAATTCAAATAACCCGAAAGGCGTAGTTATTGCCGTTTTAGGGATGTCCTCCGGATATACAGGTATTTGGTTATACGCCTTTACCAAATCTATCGTGCTAAATACACGGCAACCTGCTATACTATGTGCGAAATCCTGGATATGCCTTATTGGATATCTGTCCGGTATAGTGCGCGCGTTGAGCCTTCTGTAATCACCGCAGGGACGCCAGCCGTTATTTTTGCTGGGTGCTAAGTGCAGCGGAGACGACCAAGGGCTCTCGGAGGGCCTAGCTGTACCGTTAACTAACATGGCTTGAAATTCCTGCTTGGCGATCTTTAGTTTGTCAGGTGCCAAACGTCGTGGCGTACAAGCAACCGGAGGGCCTGGTGTGGTCCGGATGTGGTGTTGTGTATTGTGCTGTGTAGTGCGTAGAGTGCCGGCTGGGCGCGTTATTGTAGGAAAATCGTTTAAGATTTTATGATAACGAGTCTCGCCAGTCGTAACCTTTACAGAAAATATGTTACTGTATTTATAAGCTGATAGAACGCTAACTTTAATATTCGTAGTGTTATCTATCAGTCTATGGTTGCGGCAATCAACAATTAAATTATAAAATGATAAAAAATCTACACCTATAATACACTTAGTCACATCAGCAACTACGAAACGCCAAGGAAAATCTCGGCGCAAGCCGAAATCTACATTGATATTAACAAAACCATACGTTTTTATCGGTGATCCATTGGCGGCGCGGAGCTCGTAGTTGTCTGGAGCGCGACGTTCACGAACTAGAGAGCGCGGGTACACACATAAATCGCTCCCCGTGTCGACCAGGAATCGTACCTTGGTCCTCTTGTCCGTCACAAATAGGCGACCGGTATTCGGGCAGTCGTCAGTCGCCATTATCGACCGCCCCTGAAGTTTTCCTGCTTGTAGTCACAGGGCTCCATGCATTTGTGCGCCTTACCTCCAAATTTAGAGTGGTAAAAACAAATTGGAAACTTCCTGTAGCTTGATTTTGACCGTTTTCGAGGCCCGCGGGAGCTAGTGCGATGTCTGTCGGAACTACGTGGTCGGTGGCGCCGCTCCGTGTTGTCCAACCTGGCACTGAGGGTTTGCATCTGCTTGCGTAGTTCAGCAATCTCCTTCACCAACATGTCTTCTCTTGATGTAGATGCAACGGCTGCGGCATAGACTTGAGGAGTCGGCGTGACGATGTCCATGATTTTATCCGCCACCTCGGCTTGTACGTCCAACGATGCGGTTGAGTGCGCTGCCAAGACGGTCTGCACGTTTACAGGCAAACGACTAATCCAGATTGTTTGGAGATAATCATCTGGGAAATCAGGTCCAGCCAAGCTTCTGAGATGCCTGCAGAACTGCGAAGGCTTCCTGTCTCCGAGCTCTTCGTGTGTCAGCAATTGTTTAATTTTGCTGGCTTTTGACGCTGACAATCGGTTGATAAGCTCTTGTTTCAATTTCTCGTATTTGTTGACCGTTGGGGGATTAATTATTACATCCTTGACTTCCTTAGAATACTGGTGTTCGAGATTCCCAATGACGTAATAAAATTTCGTCTGGTCATTACAAATATTTCCCAACGCAAATTGTCCCTCCAGCTGGGCAAACCATATTTCTGGTTCGTCGGGATAAAAGGGTGGTACTCTAATGCCCACCTTAAATAATTCCGAGTGTGCGGGTGGTTGGTTGGTACCTGCTTGTGCTTCGTCCTTTTGACCTTGTCCGCTGACACGCGGCGGGTCGATGTCTCTCTTCGACATAGTTGAAGTGTTCCACGGGGTCACCAGTTTAGTGGTATGATGGTGCGTTGGTAGTTGGTGGAGCGTGGATCAGGTGTTAAAATCACAACACAGTCTTTAAGTCTCAACACCGTATAATGTCACAATAACATATATAGGTACATACACACTAAATACAGCACAGAAGAAATAACAGTCATAGAGAGAAAGAAAGAAAGAGTTTAAGAGCAAAGCGCGGAATATAACAGCGGTAGGCAATCAATCAATGTACGGAAGCGAGCGTCATGCACCGAGCGTCAAGCGTAGGTTCCGACTGGTGAGCCGCGCCGGCCGTTGGCCGTCGCACGCGCAGTGTCTGCGCGGCGCGGGGGGCTATCGTGGCTCGGGCATCTCCGCCTCGGGCCGTCGGCGAGGGGGGCTCCGCTCGGTAGCGAAACCGTCCTCGACGATCGGCCGGGCGTCAGCTGAGTGGTGCGAGTTTGTGCGTACGCGGGTTCGAATCCGGATGTGTATGCTTGAATATGTGGAATGTGTGAATGTGAGGTTGTTTATTGTGTATGGCCAGTGTAGGCAGACCACAACACCATAAAAGAAAAGATGGCCGAGAATCATTTTCAAACCGATAAGTCCGAGAACAAGAAACGTTACAACAGTAGTAAACTCAAGTTAAGGTGCTATAGTTGTGGAGAATTCAATCATAATTCATTGCAATGTCCAAATAAAGAAAAAGGCCTAAAATGTTTTAAATGCAACGAATTTCGCCTCATTGCAAAAACATTAATGACGTAAATGTGCGATCGAGGACATACGAGAGACCGAGCACATCTGAACAAAAGAAAACCATGTGTGTCACAGAAAATGATTTGAAATGTGAAGATTACAGTTGTCATGACAACGCAGTTGATGGTTATAAACAACGTGACGATAATGAGAAGTTGGTCAATGAGAAGAATATACACAAAGAAATGTGTTTCAAAAACGCTTGTAAGACGATTTATATTAATAAGTGCGAAGTGACCGCGTTGATAGACTCCGGCAGTGACCTTAACTTAATCAGTGACGAACTTTATGTGAATATCGGGTCTCCGGTGTGTATGAATACTGCAACAAATCTCGTCGGGTTAGGAGGCAGTATGGGTCGACAAGCAAATTTTATACTAAAGTTTCAATAGATGGACATTATTAGAAAGTAACTTTTTATGTTGTGCCTAGATATGCTATGCCATTTAGTGTTATATTAGGCCAAGAATTTCTCAAAGATGTTTTTACTGTTATCTCGAAGGGTTCAATACTGATCGCACCAAATATAGAGAATTGGATGACGAAACTCTCTTGTGTAATTAACTATGAACAGTTTGTTTTAGGTAGAATTCAAGATGAACAGATCAAGCGCGAAGTTGTTAGTTGTGTAACGAATTACCAACCGAAGCAAATTAAAGAGTCACCAATCAAGTTACATATTGTGTTAAAAGATGATATACCGGTAGCTCAGAGACCAAGAAGAATTTCTCTGGCAGAACAACAAGTTGTTGAGAAGCAGGTAGCTGAGTGGCTTAATGATGGTATAATTTGTGTAAGTTATTCAGAATATTCGTCTCCTTTGGTTTTAATTAAGAAAAAAGATGGTGATACAAGAATCTGTGTAGATTATAGGCCAATCAATAAGAAAATGGTTAAAGATGAGTTTCCTTTGCCTATAGTAGATGATTTAATTGATAAACTCAAGAATGCCGTTGTATTCAGTGTAATAGATTTAAAGAATGCTTTTTTTCATCTTCGTGTTAGTGAAGAAAGTATTAAATATACTGCGTTTGTTACACACAATGGCCAGTATGAATTTTTAAGAGCTCCTTTTGGTTTGTCAGTATGTCCAAAGTATTTCATGAGGTTTATAACAACTGTGTTTCAGGAACTTATAACAAAAGGAATATTAATCATATTCATTGATGATCTACTGATACCAGCAGCTAATGAAGGCCAAGCTTTGCAACGATTGAAGGAAGTTTTATCTGTTGCATCAGAGTATGGTTTACAGATAAATTGGAAAAAAGCTCAATTATTATGCCGACGAATAGAGTATTTAGGCCATGTTGTGGAAGATGGAAAGGTGCAACCTTCACCTGAGAAAACGAATGCTGTAACCAGGTATCCCGAACCAAAAACGTTAAAGCAACTTCATAGTTTTGTTGGGTTGACTTCGTATTTCAGAAAATATATAAAAGATTTTGCATCAATTGCTAAACCGCTAACCGATTTATTGAGAAAGAATGTTAATTTTGAGTTTAGTGATGTTCATAGACACGCATTTAATACATTGAAGAATGCATTAGCTAGTAGTCCTGTTTTAAGAATTTATGATCCGCAATTGTTAACTGAATTACATACTGATACCTCAGCCCTAGCATACAGTGCTATATTGCTGCAAAGAGATTGTGCAGGTGAGTTACATCCCGTGCATTACCACAGTAGAAAGACAAGTGAGGCTGAAAGTAAATATAGCAGCTACGAATTGGAAGCGCTAGCAATTATTGAAGGTGTTAAGAAATTTCGACATTATTTGTTTGGTAAACATTTAAAAATTGTAACTGACTGCCAAGCTTTTCAGAAGACTCTAGACAAAAAAGATCTATCAACTAGAGTTGCTAGATGGGTAATGTTGCTAGAAGAATATGATTATGTTATTGAACACCGACCAGGTGGTAAGATGCAACATGTTGACGCTTTGAGTAGGAACCCATTTGTTGGAACGATTGAATTAAGCTTAAATGAGCAGATCAAGCGGGCACAGATGTTGGATGATGGTTTAAAAGCTATTATAGACATTTTAAAATTTCAACCTTATGGAGATTATGTTTATAATGATGGTTTATTGTATAAAGGTGGTGAAAGGAAGTTGGTTATACCTAAGAGTTTAGAATTGGAGTTATTAAGAAGGATTCATCAAAAGGGACATTTTGAAAAGAGAAAAATGAAAAAACTGTTAGAGCAAGATTATTACATTAAAAATGTTGATAAAAAAATTGAAGAACTCGTGTTGTCATGCATTCCTTGTTTGTTAGCAACGAAAAAAGAAGGTAAACAGGAAGGATTTTTAAACTGTATTGATAAAGAAAGTATCCCATTGCATACTATTCATTGTGATCACATAGGACCGTTTCTGGAAACGAGGAAATTGTATAATTACATTTTAACGGTTGTGGATGCATTCACAAAGTTTGTGTGGTTATTTCCGGTAAAAGGAACAAGTAGTAAAGAGACCATAGATAAGTTAATGATACATCAACAAGTATTTGGGAATCCCACTCGATTGATTTCTGATCGTGGTACGGCATTTACGAGTAATGAATTTAAAGAGTATTGTGAGCAGGAAGACATCCAACACATAACCATAACAACAGGAGTACCGAGAGGGAATGGTCAGGTAGAGCGAATACACAGAACGATTATAACCGTATTAACGAAGTTGTGTATTGAAGAACCAACTCATTGGTACAAAAAGGTTAGCCGTGTACAAAGAGCACTAAATGGTACCTATCAAAGAAGTATTGATACTACGCCATTTGAGCTTATGTTTGGTACTAAAATGAAAACTAAAGAAGCTATTGAAATTTATGAATTACTCGAGAATGAACATAGAAGTACTTTCTTTCAAAACAGAGAAAATTTAAAAATAAAGGCGAAGGAGCAGATAGGAAGAATTCAAGAAGAAAATCGTATGACTTACGACAGGAAAAGAAGATATTGTAGCTATCAAACGAACACAATTTGGTAGTGGATTAAAGATCAAACCTAAGTATTTGGGCCCATATAGGGTCACGAAGATCAAACGAAACGATCGATATGACGTACAGAAAATTGATAATATGACTGAGGGATCTCGAGTAACATCCTCTTCTGCAGATAATATGAAGCCATGGCCATTGTCTGGTAGGGCAGATGAATTAGGTGAGTAGTGGTTTATTAACTGATGGGGTAGATTAGGGAATATACCTGTCGGTTGGTTGATCCTTGGCCTAATATTTTATTATGTTGCTATTGTTTATATTCTAAGGATGTTAGATGTTAGATTAATAGTTTTATTTGCCGTGTTTTTTTGTGTACCTATTAATTTTTAATTTGGTTTAAGTTGTGTTTAAGATATGATGTGTTTACGGGAAGGTGGTTTCTAATGTTGTATGTTGTAGGAGATGATGGTTATTTTAGTTGTTTGTTATTTTGTGTATTATGTCATAATAATTAAGATCTGACTGAGGGCAGTCAGATGTCAGTATGGCCGAGATGTAGGATTTGAATGTTAAGAAGAAAGATGAGTAGAATGGAACGTTTGATGAATGACTGATATGGAACGTAGTTTGTGTGAAAGAGATGACTAATGAAAGTATTTAAGATGGAAAGAGTACGAGGATGAATGATTAAGATGTTGAAGTATGCAAGGACGGAATATAGAAGAGAACAGTCTGGAAGACGACGGAAGACGTGAAAGACGGAAGACGTATGAAGTGAAGACGAATTTATTTAAGACGACAATATATTGAAGATTATCCAAAAGATCTTTGTTTGATTTGACCCCTTACGGAACTATTCCCACATTAAATAAATGATTAATTGTACTGGAAATTAGTATCAATAAATAAACTTGGTTTTCTCATTCCTTACCTTGAAAGTTTAAAGGAACATTCACTTTGATTTTTAGTTTTGAATCTGATATTTTTTTATTCATATCAATTTATTTGATTTTTATTTGAATAAATTGTTAATATGAAAATGAAAATTATAATTGGAATATGAAAACCATTTAGATTTTTGAAATAATGGAAAAAAATTGTTTTTTTTCGCAAAAATCGATTATTTTTCTATTATAATCGATTTATAATTGATTAATATTGAATAAAGAAAAATCGATTTTAATTTAATCGATTTTTTTCCTCACATCTCTAATCTGTCCACAGATCACTATATTAGCACCTGTCCAGTGTCTTCCATGGTCCAGTGTGTTCCATAGACGACTAACGGCGCGTTCCATTAGGCGCTCACGGTGCCCAAAACACTCATTTCGCCGTTCCATTTGACGATCACGATCGTCGTGGTCGCGGTGAACACGTCATTGATGACGTCATGACAAACGCTCACGCGACGCCCACGACGACCCATGTCAAGAGGTGGGTCGTGGTGCGCGTTGAGAATATTTGGCGGGATTTCACATTTTCATTTTTTGAAATGTCAAAACAACAAAAATGTCACCGGAGAAAATTACTATAAACTATTGAGGTATTATACTAGAGCGGACATCGCGAACAAAATCTCCGCGTATGGTGCGTGCGCAATGGTACACAGTGAAGCGAGAGGGAAGATAATGTTACTTCGTTGGCGTGACAGAGACAGAAATAGAATGTACCCTTCATTTTGTTACAAATATTTTGTTTGCAGTGTCCCCTCTAGTATATTATCTCAATGCTATAAACGCATAATGCAACATAATCTTATTATAGCTGTTTTAAAATATTTATTACCTAAACGCTCAAAACGCCCCATAACCCGTTCCACTTGGGTTTGCGATCGTAACGCTCACGAGCAAGTGGAACGGTAAATATCGCGGTTGTGAGCGTGGTCGTTGCGATCGTCAAATGGAACACTAGAGATGTGAGGTTAATGGAAAAAAATCGATTAAATAAAAATCGTTTTTCTTTATTTAATATTAATCGATTAAAAATCGATGATTATTAAAAACAATCGATTTTTGTGAAAAATCGATTTTTTTCTATCATTTAAAAATCTAAATGCTTTTCATATTCCAAAAATAATCCTCAGAAATTCATATTAACAATTTATCAAATTAAAAATCAAAAGAATTGATATGAATAAAAAATATCTCTTTTCTTGCTTGTTAAATTGTGTTCATGTTATTTCCTTTTATTTACTGGTGTACAATAAAGCTTTAAATAAATAAATAAATAAATATCATATTCAAAACTAAAAATCAAAGTGAATGTTCCTTTAAACTTTTAAGGTAAGGAATAAGGAAACCAAATTTATTTATTGATACAAATTTTCAGTACCATTAAACGTTTATTTTAATAAAAATGAAATGATGAGCATCGCAATAATATTGACCAGTATAAACTGACTCCGAGTTTTTTCATACGTCGCATAGATAGCACTGTTAATAAAAATCGATTTCTTACGGATAATTTATATAATCGATTTATAAAAAATCGATTAATAGTATTTTAAAAATCGGTTGTAATAAATCGATTATAAGAAAATAATAATCGATTAAATTAAAAATCGATAATTTTTTAACATCTCTATGGAACGCACTGAATGAGGACTGACATTTGACTTTTATGACAATTGACAAGTATCAGAATGTCATTCGAAAAAATCTTCATACGAAAAGGGCGGGAAACGTCGAAAAGTATAGGCGCGAATTTAAATTTTTTTTTCAATTTATTGCTATTAAATAAACTAAACACTTTAATCTATTACGCAAGCTGTAATATTATATCCTCACAATGGGGAAACGAAAAAAGAAACATAAACAAGACTCTGTAGAAAATGCAGCGATGTCAAGTACGGAATCGGAGTCCGAAGAGGAGCATATGAAACAGGCGGAGGCGGACAAAGATACGTATAAAACCTATTATGATCCTCAATATATAAGAAGTTACACGGATTCTAATCCTAATATCGATTTCATAGTTTATATTGAGTCGATCAATGATGAAAAACCTATAGGGGATAGGGACATGATGTACCTTTCCAATATATTTAACAGATACAACAAAGGTATCAAAAAATTTCGACGAATTAATAAACAGAAAATTGGCGTTATATTCGATTCAGCATCGAATGCAAATAGATTAATGGCTAATATGCAGTTTCTTAGCGATTACAAACTTAAATGCAACATTCCAGCTAGATACACAGAGACTACTGGCGTGATCAAAGATGTTCCGACTTACACGAGTAATAAAAAAATCTTTAAAGCTGTAACATCAAGCACTAAAATAGTCTCCGTTCGACGTCTGATGCGCCGAATCAAAGAAAACAATACATTTATATTGGTGCCTACAAAAGTTGTATCCATAACTTTTGCGTCCACCACCTTACCAAAATACGTCGATATAAATTACTGGAACTTCCCTGTCTCTACTTACATTCCCCCATTAAAACAATGCTACAACTGTTTGAGATATGGCCACTTAGCCAAATATTGCAAAAATAAAACGTGCTGCTCTATATGCACAGAAAATCATCCGTACAAAGAATGCAAAATCGATGCAGCAAATGCTAAATGCTTTAATTGCAAAGGCAATCACATAGCAATTTCGTCATTTTGTCCCATAAAAAAATCTAAAATTGAAGAAAACAACAAGAAATTGCGCTCAGTTCCATACATAGACTTATTTAATGAGCAAGCTTTCCCTTCATTACCATCCAGTAAAAAATATATTAATAAAAATAACTTAACTAAACCTAACTTAGATGCTGACAAAATATTACAATCTGATGAAATTATAAATATATTAATAGAAACAATTTTAAAAATTACATCTGATAAAATTCCAGTTAATACCCAATCCATTAAAAATCTGTTGCAACAAATATCAGTATCCAATATGTTTACTCCACAATCTTCACTTTAAATATTTGTCAATGGAACGCACAGAGTTTAATTAGAAATCGTAGCATGTTCACTCATTTCTTATCAACTAACAGCATTCATATTGCTCTTATATCTGAAACATGGCTGCACAGCACGCAATTATTTACGATTAAAGGATATCACACAGAAAGACTGGATTCTGGAAATAGTCATAATGGTGTTGCTATATTTATTCATGCCTCTCTATATTATACTAGATTCCAGACATATAGTGACGATTCTTTACAAAACTTGGCAATTCAAATCAAAGCTTTTAATAAAACTATAACCATTGCTTCTGTTTATAGTCCTAGTAATTGCCATCCACAGTTATCAGAAAGTAAATTCCACAATTTTATCAAAAGTCTTCCTGAGCCTTTCATCGTTGCTGGAGATTTTAACGCTCATCATACCGTCTGGGGTTGCAATTCGATTAATGCCAGGGGAAGAATGATTATCAATGTAATTGATAAAAACGATCTTATCTTGTTGAATAACGGTGATACAACGACAATTGGTTCTAATTTATGGCGTCCTAACGCACTTGATCTCACTATTGTCTCCTCTTCATTAGCTCTAGCATGTGACTGGGAAGTTTTTCATGATAATTTGGGTAGTTATCATTTCCCTACTATTACCAAGTTACTTTTACTCAATGATAATGTTACAAATAGATCACATTTTAATGTTCGAAAAAGAAACTTTAAAATGGTTAACTGGGATTTATATTCCAAAAATGTAGATGATAATGTTCCATATCTGGAACAATCACTTAAAAATAATGATGACCCTATAGTTATTTATAATACTTTTTGCAGAGTTTTAGATGACTCAATTGACAGATTATTAATGGGTAATCCGCCCAGGGTCAGTAGTGATTCCAATCCATCTGTAAAAAAAATAAAAGTTCCATTACCATGGTGGAATAAAATTTGTGATGAGGCTGTTCAAAAATGTAAGATTTGTATGCTCGTTTTAAACAAAATAATTATAACCTACAAGATTATATAGAGTTTAAAAAGGCCCAGGCAGCCAAGAAAATTATTCTCAAAACACAAAGATCAGATAGCTGGAAAAAATTTTGTAACAACATTAATCGTAACACTCCTATGAACCTTGTTTGGAAAATGATGAAGAAATTCAATAAAAATTACTATGTTAAAAAGCTCTACCAGAATGATTCTTGGGTTTTTGATTTCTTATTAAAATACACACAAGACAGGGATGAAAATAATACAGTTCCTATTCAAGCAAATTTCATTCATTATAATAACGAACACTATTTATTAAAACCCTTTTCGCTGTCTGAACTAAGATGTGCTCTTAAATCTAGAAAAGATAGTGCCTGTGGCTTAGATCAATTGTCATATAAAATGATATCTTCGTTAAGTCCTGGAGCTCTTAAGATATTCCTCCATATATTTAACTTACTTTGGGACAAGTCTTTAATTCCCGATTCTTGGAAAACTGACTGTATAATACCTATACTTAAGCCTAAAAAACAACCTGACATTGCATCCTCTTACAGACCAATTACTTTAACCTCATGTATTGGGAAACTCTTTGAACAGTTAATAAAGCTTAGATTAGAGCACTATATTGAAAAGAATCAATTGTTACCAAGCAATCAGCTAGGATTTCGAAGAGGAAAATCTTGTAGAGAAAGTTTTACTCAATTACAGTTAGACGTTTATAAAGCTTTTAAAGAAAATAAATTCGTTATTTGTACTTTTTTGGACATCATTGGAGCTTTCAATAATGTTAATATTTATAAAATTTGTGAAATACTAAACCTTTTTGGGTTGCCTGCGAAATTAACAAACTGGATTTTCAATTTTCTTAATTGTCGTTTAGTTTATGTAGAGTTTAATCGACAGCTTTATGGTCCTCGTTTTTCTTATAAGGGTGTTTGTCAGGGTAGTATTTTGAGTCCACTATTGTTTATTATTTACATTCACAAAATCAACATAATATTGGGTAGTCACGTTAGCAATCTTCAATATGCAGATGACTTAGCTTTATACTATGCTCACACAGATATTAACTCTGCAAGAGATATTATTAATGCAGCACTTTGTAATCTTCAAGTTTACTTTACACAGTTGGGTCTTGAAATCAGTCCTGAAAAGAGTAAAGTTTTAATATTTAGCAAACATAAAAAACCTATAAATATTCAAATAATGTATAACAATTCTCCACTTCCCCTTGTAAATAATGCTAATTTCTTAGGCATTAACTTTTGTCGGAACCTTTCAATGAGCAGTTATGTTGATGATATTATCATCAGAGCTAATAAAGCTACAAATATGCTTCAATGTCTGTGCAGTACAACCTGGGGTTCTGATCCCAAGCTATTAAAAATATTTTATAAATCCTTTGTGCGTAGTCATTTTGAATATGCTTATCTTTGCTTTGCCCATGATAAAAAACTAGTAGATAAATTAGAAAAAATTCAAAACAAAAATCTCCGTTTGATCACTGGAAGTTTTATAACTTCCCCAATAAACTCCTTAGAAGTAGAATGTTGCATCCCTTCACTACATCTACGGTTCAAATTTTTGTCATTTAATTATTTGCTTCATTTAAAATCTCTTAATCACCAACTTTTGAAAAAAATTGATTTAATGACACAGAATACCTGTTCTCTATACATATGTAAATTTTATGGAGAGGTTACGAAAATCTGTGAAAATAATACCTTTTTCTCTCAAAATATACTTCCTTGTTATAGTACCCATTACTCTGCCATATTTCATTAAGTTTCAGTTGTAATATCACCTGATATTGTGTCTAAGGAGGATGTGTACAATTTATTGGATGGTTATGCTGGGTATAGAGTGCTATATACTGATGGATCAAAGAATGATAGGAATGTATCGATGGCTATGTATGACAGTTCAATAAGAAAAGGATATGGCTATAAAATAAATTCTCATGCATCTATATATACTGCCGAAGCTGCGGCAATACTTGAATCACTGAAATATATACAAACGAGCTCGGAAGAAAAATGGGTTATAGTATCGGACAGTAAGAGCGTTTTAGAGGCAATTAAACATTCAAAACTGGATGGACGCACTTTGTATATCATATACGAAATTAGAGAAATGATTATGAATTTGAATAATAATTATAAGAAAGATGTTGTTTTAATCTGGACACCATCGCACATTGGAGTTCAAGGAAACGAAGCAGTTGACTTTTTAGCAAAAACCCTTACAAAAACCGTTCTAGCATCTGACAATGACAGTCATGCCAATGTTTTGATACCTGTTACAGATTATAAAGCTACACTTAAAATTGAATTATTAAATGAATGGACAAATATTTGGAAATCTGTTTCCGTCAACAAGGGAAGATGGTACAGTTCCATTCAGCAGAATATAAGGAAGCCCTGGTTTGAAAAGGGGCCTTATGCAGACAGACATTTTTACAATGTTTTATGCCGCCTCCGCCTAGGACATTGTCATATAAACAGTCACTTACACCGAATGAAAATGTCTAACTCTTCTTTGTGTGATTATTGTAACCTGAACAAGGATCAAACGATAAATCATATTTTCTTTGATTGTCCGGCTTTCTCCGTCCAGCGTTTGATATTTATTGATAAGCTTTTGGAACAGTATGAATCACCAGACAATATCCCCCGCTCTTTGGACCTGCTTTTAAAGAACGTTGCTGTATACAAGGACATATACACTTATGTGAAAACCACAGTCTCGAAGATCTGAATGCAAACAGAAGAATCTGAGCACATCAGACTAGGCTGTATGGCTTAGACCTTTGCCTTTCCGTCAGGATAAATATAAAAAACAACAACATTGACAAGTATCAGCTGTTAACACAGATTACTTAGTACTAGCTGTTAATGTAAAATAGAAATACAATGTTGTTGTTATTAATTTGAGAAACTTTGTTCTTATAAAATAACTTGTTATTTGTAATTTAATATAATACATTTTACAACCATTTAATATGCATAAGTGATATTTTAAAGAAAAAAATATAATAAATAAATAGAAGCATACGTAAAGAAATTATTATTGATTCAAAATGTTTTAACAAATTGTATCATAATGGACCCAACAAAGCGGCACGCAACTTCAGCGCAAGTTGCAGCCCTGTGGGACTTCATGCAGGAACATTCGGTCCTTGCTAAAGGGGTACAGAGTTCAGGGTTGGAGAAAGAAGACTTAGAGTCCCAGTGGAGGGAACTTACTAACACTCTTAACTCCATGGGTGGAGCTGTGAAGTCAGTTGATAAATGGAAACAGGTTACTTTTCTTAGTCTGATATGTATATTTGTGCATATAAAAAGCATACTATATATTTCATGCTTCTAGAGACATTTAAATTGCACTTGGTTTCAGTCTGCTCAATAAAACTGCAAGCAAGTTTTTCAGTCAGTTGCTGGGAGTTTTAAGAAATATCCAACGAATGAATTAATTAAGCATACAATTTTGCTAGAACATTTAATTTTAACTGTGCATCAACCTACTGCTTTCAGACATGGCGAGATCTCAAATCAAACACAAAGAAGAGGAGCTTAAAACAGCAGCAATCAGTATGTGACAAAGGGTATAGTTCAGAAATGGGTGGTGATTCACAAGGTGAAGCAGATTATACACCTCCAAAAAGAAATATGGTAATTGTCTGTTCATTATGAATGTTTTAATATTTAAATGGGGATAAAAAAGCAACACCTAATTTGAGAAAATTCTTCTTATGTATAATTATTATTGTCTAGTTTTTTCATTTTTTTATTTTCAATTACTTATATCCTTATGTATTTCTGATGTTAAAAATTAGAATACAATGAAAATAGTGACTGCCTCAGTGGCGTAGTTGTACTAAGGTACAGTTACAAAGCTGAGGTCTCGGGTTCGAATCCCGGGTCGGGCAAAGTGATATTGGATTTTTTATTCATTATCAGCCCAGAGTCAGGAATTTGTGCCCGATAAGGCGATAGGCTCGCCACCTATCGCATTGTGGGACGGAAAATGCAAGGTGAAATGTGGGTGTCCTTGGCACCTCTGCCTTCCCCTTCTGGGATATAGGTGTGAGTTTATGTATGTATGTATGTATGAAAATAGTATTAGAAAGGAAATTGTCATATTAATCTCAGTGATCCCACTGCTGGGCAAAGTCCTTCCCTAAACTCTTCCACATCCTTGGCAATCTGAGAGAAATTTGCATCAGTTTCTATTATATTTTTGGAAATTGTCCCGACATCGCTTATCTAAAAGAAATAGTTATAATGTAATGACGAGTATTCAGTGGTACAGACATTGAAGGTGTATGCCGAAATAAAATTATAGTTGATATATTAGATTTGATAAACAATTCTACAGTTCTTTTATTTGACAAAAATTTTACAATGCATATATTATTGACTTGATTTTCTTATTAGAAATAAATAAAAAAATAATAAAGACACCTACATTATTTGATTTCAGCTTCATTTGATGAAGAAATTATAAAAATAGAAAAATGCAAATTGGAATTAGACAAAGAATACAAAATGAAGAAAATAGAAGTATTGTCGAGGTAAGCAATTTCCAATATGATTAACAAAATTAGATTACATAAATTAATATTGTTTTACAAATTTACAGTGCCATGTTTAAATTATTAATAAATAGTTCGTTTCAGTCTTTCTTTTTACATTTTATCTATATAGTAAAATAAATTAAGCATAGATTGATTCTATAGGTAGAAATAGTCTTCGTGTAGTCAGTTATAGTCTATTTACGAGACTATTTGTATGGATTTGAAGCTTTAATAATAATTAATTGTAAATGGCCAAAAAAATATACACAAACAATAATTCCACACTTTTTTATTTACAGGATGGCATCTGCTTTAGAAGAATTGGCTAAGAAGTATTGAATAGGCTTTGTTAATGTTTTATAGATTTAATTTTAATTTATCCTAATATACTGAGATATTAAACCTCGAAGGAACACTTCAATCAAAATGATTAAATTAAAAATAGATAAATACCACATTGAAATGTTTTTATCTGTTTCTGTCACTTCTATGCACTCATATCTTACCTCTCTACTGATTTTATGTACACACAAGTTTTGATTGTGATGTCTGCTTTAGAAAAAAATATAGAAAAATGCAAATTGGAATTAGATAAAGAATACAAAACGAGGAAAATAGAAGTGTTGTCGAGGTATGCATTATCTAAACCTCAATGCTCTAAATCATGAAATAAAAGCACTATTTAAAATTATTAACTTTGCGTAAATTAGTGTTTACGTATCTCGGATTCATGAGTACGAGGGGCGATCAAAAAGTAATGATAATAAGTATAATAAAACAACGATTGTAGTTTAAATTTAATTTATTTTTCTACATAGTCTCCTAACAAGTCGATACATTTAGTCCAACGTTTCTCCAAACCTAAAATACAATCGCAAATACGGCTCTGTGTGCAGGAGCGTTGTCCTGATGAAACAGGACTTTCGCTCGGAGTTTGCCCCGTCTTTTTTCCTTTATGGCGTCTCGCAGTCGTCTTATTTGATCAGCGTAGTAGGAGCCCGTAATAGTAGCTCCCTTTTCCAGGTAATCAACCACTATGATTCCCTGAGCATCCCAGAAAACGGACGCCATAACCTTGCCCGCCGAGCTCGAGACTTTGAACTTCTTAGGAGTCGGTGAGGATGGCCTTTTCCAAGTCATCGATTGTTGTTTGGTCTCAGGATCAAAATGATGGATCCATGTTTCGTCCATGGTCACAAATCGTGACAAAAATAATTCTTGGTCAGCCTGGAACTTTGCAAGATTGGCTCTTGAAATGTCAACTCGCTTTTTCTTTTGTTCGTCCGTTAACATTCTCGGGACTCAACGCGCGGAGACCTTCTTCATATTCATTTTGCTGGTCAAAATGCTTTGGATGCTGCCATATGAGATCCCTGTGACCTCAGCTAAATGTTTGATGGTTACTCTTCGGTCTGCTAACACGATATCTTCGATTTTTTTCACGTTTTCCTCAGTGAGGGACGAGGTTGGGCGTCCCTCGCGATGTTCATCTTCTGTGGATGTTCTACCCAGCTTAAACTCTTTGCACCACCGTGCCACCGTAGATTATGGAGGAGCAGAGTCCCCCAGTGTTTCCACCAAATCCGCGTGTACCTCTTTGGTAGACATTTTTTTCAAACAGAGGTACTTGATGACGCATCTCACTTCGTGTTTCTCCATTTTCGTGTTGTCGCTCCGACTGCTGGTATTCAAATGAATGTAGCTCCTCCAAATGACGTCCTATTTATACAATTTTTTTGCTGGGACGTGGTGAAAGACTGAAGAAGCGAAATTTTTTTTTTAATTTTTATCTTTATTAGAAATACCCGTTTATCATTACTTTTTGATCACCCCTCGTATTTCGACGCACTCAATTACAATTTTACGATTCTAAATTTAAAAGATTCGATAGAACTGTTATTATTTTTTCATTACACAGGTCAAGCAAACGAGCACATGACTCATCTGATGATAATTGATTACTGCCATACCATGCCACTACCCATGAATATCTAGGACACTTGAATTACAGATGCGGTGCCGCTCTCAACGGTAGAGAAAAGGAAACATGAAGGGACAGAAGGTCTTTCTGAGGAGGAGAACAGGGAAATAATAACGGATGAAACCTCAAAGCCATCGCTTAATGAATGGCTTCATGTCGGTTATTTATGAGACAGTAGTACCTACCTACTCCCTGGTCGCTCACCCTAATTCCTACTCTGATTCAAGAAAATTGTAGTACAGTTGTATCACTCTATAATTACGCATCTAAGTAGGTTTTATAGCATAGTGAAAACTATAGTCCAAAAACGAAATTCATAAACCTTACAATCGCTTCCACATTTTTATTTTATGGTTGTAGGAACATTTTATGAATGAGTTTTGTATTACGTCTTTGAAACTAATATTAAAAACATTTATTGCATTGGAGTATAGTTGAAATGTCGATACTTTCGCTTATGCTCAGCCACGGTTCTAAAATACGAGCACTATCTATTCCACAGGAAGTGAGTATGTTTATATTTTCCAAACACAACGTCGTTGCCAAGGCATGCCAAGGCAATATATGTATTTGTACCCCAAGCAGGAACATTTTGAAGTATCGTATAGTAATAGTATCGTGACAACGATTACTATATTATTACTACAACGATACTATACGTCAAAAATTATTCCTGCTGCCACTTTTCATACATTTGTATAGTAAAACTATCGCTAGACTATACGATTACCATACTATAGTGTCGTAAACGTTTCCCGCTGCCATAATTTAGTTCCAAATACGCTCACAATGGCGCTGTTCAAATTCCCATACAACATTTTACTATTACGATTACTATACTATAGAGCCAAATGTTCCTGCTTGGGGCACTGATATACAAACATAATATCGTAATCTACAATTAATATTATCCATAAGATTATCGTGTTTGATAAATGTTTACACGATGCAACTTTTTTATATCCTCACCATAATCGCATCTCCGAGGCAAGGAGCTCTCCTCGTGTAAAAGGGGTTTAAGTAAGATCGCCGGTGGCATGCATTTTAATGGATGCAAGCATCGTCTTTTTTATTACTATGAATGACGAGACGAGCATGGCGTTCGCCTGATGGTAAGCGATACGACTGCTCATGAACAGTAGCAAAACCTAACAAAACCTTGAATGACAAAGCAATGCTTGACATTCTGAAACAAAAGATGTAAAGTTTTAAGTCTCAATATGTCCAGTAGTTACTCTGGCTACAATGTCCTTAAATCCGAAAGACAATAGTGCATTTAAACTGATGTTTGGCGGGAAAAATAGACATTGCGATGTTACCCACCCAGACTGCCTTTCACATATGAGAGACCTACCACCAGCAATTATTAGTAATTATGTCCAATTTGTTTTTAATCCGCAACGAAATTAATCGAATAGTAAAATGAATGGAGTTTCAGATAATTTATTGTCTACTTTCTTCCATAACAAAGCACTGACTGACTTAGGACAAAAAGAATTACCTACATGTGGGGTTGCACCGAGTAACTGAATTTTTTGGCCATGTGAAAGGACGCAGATGACCTAGAACAACTAATGTTTACTGGCAAAGTTGAAGGCAAACGTCCGAGAGGTTGATGTCCCATCAGATGGATGGGCCAAATTAGCTCGACTTTACATCAAACTGCATGTTGCGCTCTATTATAGATAGATCTATTGACTATTATAGATATATCTTTGCAGCATAGTCAGAATACAGATTGCTCCATATTCAGGGAATCACGAACTTCAGCATTGAAGAAAACGATGCGAAGGGGGATAGCTGGAGTAGCGTACCCTACAGAGTACAGTACGCACCACGAGTAAAAAATGCTGCTCAAATATTATGAACTTTGAAGCATAGAAGATTTTCAACCTCTACCTAAAAGTATGGAAACCTATTCTATAAGAATTTGCAAAATAAACTAATTTCGTGATGTACAATCACGCACGCAACGTAAACACATGCGTCTTTCTTTGTCTTTGGTACTTTGTGGTAGCAATACTTAGCAAAGTGATTAGTCGTGTCTCATCCACATCTGGTGAGTTGTGAACTTTGCGCTTGTTCGTGGCACTCGCGGCGCGAACTTAACGAAGTTTATTTCGCAATTTCGGAACACAGATACAACGTTTTCGGTATCTGTAAAAGGAATTTCGAAGTTATAATCTGTGTTGCGTCTCCGTTTGTGTTTGTGTCGCTAGTTGAGGAACTACATGTAATTAGAAGCATCTGCGTTAAAATAATAACACTATTATATTTAGGTACCGCATACTGCCTCGGTGGTGCTACTGCACCAACATGGTACAGCATGGTACAACTGTACCTACCTACTACGGTAAGACTATAACGCTGAGGTCTCGGATTGAAGTCCCGGGTCGGGCAAAGTAAGATCGCCGACTGGATTTCTCCATTAATTATTAGTCCGGAGACAGGAACTTGTGCCTGATATGGTGATAGGCTCGCCTCCTATCACATCGTGGAATGGAACATAAGGCGAAACGTGGGTGTCATGTTAGCACCTCTGCCTAGCCTTCCTGGGAAAAAGGCGTGAGTTTATGCATGTATTTAGTCCTGAGTGTTCTTTTGTTTTCTCTATAACTTACTGTTATCTATATGGGATAGGCGCATTCAGAGCCGGTTTAAGCACTTACGATTTTGGGACCTGAAGGAGATTATTGGTGCCCCAGGCATCTGCATGATACTGCTACGCCCTTCAACCCCGCATCTAGGTACATGCGGTCAAACGCCAAAAATAAATATATACCTAATAAACTAGACATGGGTCGCCCTTTTATTTCCGGCGCTCTGGGCAATTTCGTAATGGTCTCCTAACTGTATTGCCAGCATTGGGTGTCATAACAAATATTTTTTGATCATGTTGAGGAATAACTTGGCTTCTATTTTTAACCGACTTAAAAAGGAGGAGTTCCTTATTTCGACTGTATGTTCTTTTTTTGTGGCTGTTCATCCAATTGCCGTTAATCTTTTACAGAAGTTATTCAGGGCCTGGTAATTTATATTTAGTTTGCGAACCAAAAGCTTACATAAAGTAACCTACAAAATGAATGGAGAATCTTATGGATACACCCCATTCATATTGTCTCTTTACCTATGAGGCAACAGTCAGGAAATGGATCACATAAACCACAGCTTAAATCATAATAAGTCCACGTATTATTATGATTTCGACGTATAATGTTAGACTTCCTTTATATACCTTCTCAATTATCCGATCTACAGTTTGGTTCATAATGTTTCCTTTCAATGTAACTGTAAGCGATATTGGATAGCCTTGACATCGACTGATTACCTAATCGTCGTCTAAGCAAACCATTTCGTTCTCAACAGACTTTTGAATACTTCTGTGAAAGTTTGTGGAGAAATGTATCACGACAAGTAAACTAAGTTCCAACCCCGAACGAGTAAATGTGCCAACAAATATCCAATGCATTAAGGCATTCAAGACGTCGTCACACGACAAATTCCCACAATGCCGCTTTCCACACCATGCACAGTTGTTAATCCTAGATTGGGACGGCACTATCTAAACACGACTGTTAGGCACGTTAATTTATTGGTGTCAGAACGCACGTAGACCCTTTGGCTGTACAGATTTAGCTTCAACGCTAATTATACTGGCGCTGTTTGCTAATTCCGTATGCAATTAGTAGTTAGACAAAGGTACATTAGCTACATAGTCACATTACGTAAATACCTGCGCCGGCATTCAGCGCCTCGAAAGCCACATGCTGAGTAAATTGGAATGCGTAACGAGGTAATTATGATTGATAGTGTTTTAATGTTCTCGTGGTTACGAATCGATGAATAATATTTGTAGTATCACTATATTCGCTCACTAGCGACCGATTGTAGATTAAAAACTGAAATAAATTAAAGCATGATTTAGAATATTCTGTTAAAAAGCAATTTGCATAGCTATTGAAGTTTAAAATGAAGGAGCATAAATATGTGCTGGAAAAATATTTTCGCAATATATTCAACCGAATCCTTTTCCCATTCGGTTTAAAAAAGGTAAATACCAATATACAAAACCACGTTCAGAACCACCGCACTGTATGAAATCCAAAACGTAAAACTTATTCAACAAAAAGTTCCGAACACTCCATGGATGGACGTGTGCATAGAGTTGTTCGTCGACCAGGTATTGAAATTCCCAGGCACATTTTAAAAAGTTCTAATGAAAAAGTTAGGTTTTGTACGCGATATAGAAGATGTTATTTCGAAGCCGAAGTTGGTACCTACGTACTACGTAGTGCAACCGCGTAAACTGCATTGTGATACTTTGGCGCGGTCGCGAGTTGGTAATGCATGTAGTCTGACCAAAGTTATGTTGTTAAAATAGTCAAGAAAAGTTTGGGCTGCTGTGGCGAGAGGTCTCCAGGCTATATAGAGTTGTAACTTTTCATAAGGGCCGATAGCAACTAAATTCATGAAGCGAATAATATTAAGTTGGTTTGAGAATTGCCATATCGTAATAAGGCAATGAAATAGAGATAGGTAATGAAATAGAGAAAATTGAAACACTGTGAGTTGTAATAATTTTAGATGTAGTCTGCTAAACAATAGAAGGTAGTTTTAATTTACGTGTTGAAATTCATATTGTAGTTTTTTTAATTTCGTTTAATGGTAAAACGAGTTCGCCATTCGCCTGATGGTTGGCGATATGACAGCTCATGGAAAGTAGAAAAACCAATCAACACAATTAATTATAAAGCAATGTTTGGCATTCCGCTACAGTCGCCCTCCTGAGACATAAGATGTTAAGGATCAATATGTCCAGTAGTTATTCTGGCTATAATGTCCTTCTAACCGAAACACAATAGTGCTTTTACACTGCTGTCTAGCGCAGAAATAAACATTGCGGTGTTACCTATCCAGGTGACCTCTGACATATGAGACCTACCAACAGAAAAAAAAAATATCTGCACCCTGGTAAACACTGCTTACTCGTCTTAATGCGATGTAAGTTCCTTTTCAGTGAGTAGTGAGTATCCATAGTTACGAAACGTTATGTTCACAAAAGTTTTCCATTTATGAGCTAATAGTTTACGTAAATATCGAGGATAACGAATCTCTAATTAAAGCAGTAATATTCTTCTTAAAAACTCAATTTAATTGCTTTCTAAAAAAACCCTTTTAAACCATTCTCGTTATAATTGGCTACGGAAACATGGATGAGTGAACGCCACTCACACTTGCCTCTTTTTCATCCTAAAGCCTAAAAAAGCGTAACTAACCTACGCTACTTCATAAAACTCCGTAGAAAGCTGCCACCTAGATAGAGCTATCAATATAGTTTCACAATTAATGTGGCCAACGACCGTAACGTCGGAGGATGAATTTCCTGCCAGGGTGTATGGGCTCAGGTAAAATGCAATATCTCCGGGCGTCAGGTCATCAACCGGCGTGCACCGTGTTATTTAATCAAGCAACTGCCGTGCCACAGTGTGTTTTAACTTGAATAAAACAACGCAAACTACGGTCCCAAAACGCATACATTTTTAGGTCATGCTCATTCTCGTGTTTAATGTTTACGTGGTTAGTTTTTATCCATTGTCGGAATGTTGTATGAAGTATAGATACAGTGACATGTTGGTTTTATAATGTAATTACATTGTTTTCTTCTGTTATGGAATAACAAATAACGTGATATATTGTATATCAAGACTGCTACTAAAAATGAATTCGGGTGGTAGTTTTAGTGAGTACAAATACAATGCATCTAAAATACTTGGCAAAGAAAAGCTATTTTTTTTGTAATTTTTTAAATATTATCGTGTTTGGTGGTAAATCCATAGTTTTTGCTAAAATAATAGTTTAAACCCTTGCATATACCATAGAGTCTTGAAAATAAAAGTGTGTACACAATTATTTTTGGAAAAACTTTGTATTTACCAGCCATATAGAATAAAGATATATAGCGATTATAGAATAAAGATATTTTTTTTGCGTAATTTTTACTTGCTTTTTCTCTGTAGTCACTAAACCGTCCGGCTTCATTTTCGGTAGCAGTGTTGATATACCCTGTATGTCGCAAAACATTATATACTTAGGAGTAGGAAAAGTCATCATTGTTATTGGCCACAAGACACTAATTACTGAATCGTACGTACGCAAGTACGTTCGCTCTGTGTATGGAATAGAGCACGTTAGATTTCGAATTCTACCACAGTAAAATTTTATTCTACATACATAATTAAAAAAAAAGGCTGGAATTAAAACATGCTAAACACCCAGCCTACATACTCCGTAAATAAAAAAACAGCTTCTTACTGGAGCGGTCTCGGGGGCCGTGTGATTCCACGTTACGGCATAGGTCGGTGGCCAATAACTCGCATGATTGAGTTTAGGCTTACGCCCCGCTGTGCCTTTACTCGTCGGTGCCACTCTCTTTCGAGTCGTTTGGTTTAAAATTGCCCTTTACATCATTCTAATAATATATCTTCGATAAAATAAAGGCCTGTTTAGGATAGAAACAAATATAATGTTATAGCATAAAATATTTTTAAGTTAGTATTAGTTGTATGAACATGCAAATTCAAATTCGTTTCTTTTAAAGCTGTATTTATTGACTACGCAAATCTTAAAAAATTATATAATCTAATAATAAGTCACTCACACATTGAAAATACCTGGATATATTGAGAATTAACATCTTATGTCTCACGATGGCGAGCTCAGTAGAATGCCAAGCATTGCTCGGTTATTCAAAGTGTTGTTCGGTTTTTCTACTGTTCATGAGCGGTCGTATCACTTACCATCAGGCGAACGGTACGCTCGTATCGCCATTCAATGCAATACAAAAAATAATAATATATTGGTATTCAAGTTCAACTTTACGTTGACCCGTTCCAAAATATATTTGAAACGCAATATATTAAATATTCAGTTTTATAGTGCATTTATTGTTGTCATAGGAATTTTATGCGCATGCTGTAAAAGTCAGATGGAAACCACGAAATAAGCCATTTCGACGTATCATTCGTTTTACATCCATTTTCGACAGAATACATATAAATATTTTATTCATTCTTTACATCGATTTGCAATAAATATTGGCTATAAAACGTAGAACGAAGCTACGTGGTAAGCAGTTAGAGTATATTAGCTATTTATTTATATGTTAGATTTAAAACCTCACATTATACACATTTTGATATTAAATTTTGAATTGAGATTACTTTTAACAGCTGTTGTAAACACAATTATGTTTAGGTTTAGCTATTATTAAAAGTCTCATATATGTACATAGAAACTATATCCAAATATGTATATCATCATCATCATCATATCAGCCACAGGAAGTCCACTGCTGAACATAGGCCTCCCCCAAGGATCTTCCACAATTACCTGTTGGAAGCGGCCTGCATCCATCGACTTCCTGCGACCTTATTCAGATCGTCCGTCCACCTTGTAGGCGGGCGTCCGACATTTCGCTTGCCTGTACGTGGCCTCCACTCGAGAACCTTTCGGCCCCAACGGCCATCGGTTCTACGAGCCATGTGCCCGGCCCCCTGCCACTTCAACTTGCCAATCCTATGGGCTATGTCGGTAACCTTGGTTCTCCTACGGATCTCCTCATTTCTGATTCGATCTCGTAGGGAAACTCCGAGCATAGCCCGCTCCATGGCTCGTTGAGTGACTTTGAGCCTTTTAATGAGACCCACAGTGAGAGGCCACGTCTCGGTGCCGTATGTCATCACTGGTAACACACAACTATCGAAGACTTTCGATTTTAGGCACTGAGGTATTTTGGACGAGAAGACGTCGCGAAGTTTCCCGAACGCTGCCCAACCGAGTTGGATTCGACGATTGACCTCTCTCTCGAAGTTGGACCTGCCTAACCGGACCACTTGTCCTAAATAGACATATTCGTCTACAACTTCGAGAGTCGAGCCCCCAACTCCAATGGGGGTGGGCACAACATGGATATTCGACATGATCTTCGTTTTATCCATGTTCATTTTAAGACCCACCTGTTGGGAGACTCGATTAAGGTCTTCGAGCATAGTGCTAAGGTCTTCCAGCGATTCTGCCAAGACTACAATATCGTCGGCAAATCGAAGGTGAGTAATATACTCGCCGTTGATGTTGATGCCGAATCCTTTCCACTGCAATGAGCTTGAAGGCGTTTTCCAGCGCGGCAGTGAACAGTTTCGGAGATATGACATCTCCCTGTCTCTGTAGTGGAATAGCCTTCGTGCTCTGATCCTGTACTCGGACCGACATGGTGGCGTTGTTGTATATACACCTTAACACTTCGATGTACCGATAGTCTATGTGGCACCGCTGAAGAGACTGTAGCACAGCCCAGGTCTCGATCGAATCAAAGGCTTTCTCATAGTCCACAAACGCTAAACAAAGCGGCAAGTTATATTCCTCGGTTTTCTGTATATCCTGCCGTAGCGTATGAATATGGTCTATGGTATTAAAGCCTTTTCGGAAACCGGCTTGTTCGGGAGGCTGGAATCAAACCTGCGTTCGAGACGATTTGTGATGACCCTCGAAAACAACTTATAGACATGGCTCAGGAGCGAGTATCTATATCAATTTAACAAAACATCTTTCTTTTTAAATAAATAAAATAAATTAATACAATAAACAGCCACATATAGTCCTGACCCCACATTAAAATGACTTAAGCCTTGTGTCTTTGGTGTCGGAATCGTCGATAGACTTTTCGGTCTGACAAACACGCAGATCCGAGACAAATACTTGAGGGGCTCACAAAAATTGTCTTGGTGCGGGAATCGAATCCGCGGCCTCTTGTTTCACAGCCGGCGTCGAACCGCTATGAAGTCTGTCATTATCAAATGTAATTATTTCAAATGAATTAAATTTACAACACCCTTGAATAACATAAATTTACGTAACCCTGCTTTAAATGTAAACGTTTCAGCTACATCAAAAAATTCAGGACCCCACATGCCTACTCAAAAATAATGTACGAAGGTATTCCTAGATAGATTCCTAGTAGTCAATGGTTACTAAATACATATTTGAACGGGCCGCAGTGCGCTGGGCGTTAAATAAAACATGCTGGCCGACCGACTTGAATTTTTCACGTAAGCAAGTAGCCCAGCACCCTTACAGACCCGACTTTATACGTTCGAAGGTGGAGCGGACTTTGTATTACTCGCCTTAAATCTTTTGTCGCTTGGGATTTTGTTATTTACTGTTGGATTATATATTCCTTAACTTACGTCGAGTTCGGTTTCGTTGTTGGTTTATAGTGTGAGTTCATTTGGATTTGTTATGAAATTTTGTTTGATTACCGAAGTGTTATTTTGTTTTTTTCGCATCTAGATAGGGTGACGCAACATGATGTATGAACATAATGTAAAAATATTTTCATATCATTTTAGAATCCATCGTATGTTGGACTCTACTAGACTCTGGGAACTTGACATTCTAAATGAATTGGTCGCTATTTCTAGACGCACAAATTATAGAACTCAATACTTAAGAGTGAAATTTACCCTGGTATTATCTGAGGCGTAAGTACGAAAACTTTGGTCCCGAAACAGCCCGTCCTAGAATAAATGTTAGTGAATCACACCAACATTTTTCCCCTGTGGCAGTCAAATCCAACTTTCACGTCTCATCCGGTGCCTCGCCCTGGGCGCCAGAGGGCGTTTCACTTTGTGAGCGTAGTAACACTGCACGTTTGAAATATTTAGCTATAAGTGAGTTTGTGTGTTTATACAAAAGCCACCTCTGGCTTATTCACGGACTCGAGTCTGTATTCGAAATAAATTTCCAACAATAAACCATACACTTATTCTCTACTGTTGTGCCGGAATTCCCTAAAAGGTGATTTGCATTATTTTTCACGAAGTTAAAATAAAGAGTACGTAAAATGTAAATTCGGTGCCCTCCTGAATGTAAAGTTCATGCTTGATTTTATTTTCATGGCTCGAACGAGGACCGAGTTTTAAAATTTCAATGGACCTTAATGATTTTTTTTGTTTGAGTTTTAAAATTTCTGTTAACTTCGCGTTCCTTTATAAATTCCAAAAATTAATCGTGTTAGAGAATACTGGTCGTTTTAGTTTAGTTTTTAGGTAGGCAATAGGCTCAGATTACAGTTTAGTTTTCCTTTTCTGTTGATTAATAATTTTTGAAACGCTACTTGTGAACCCGCTTTATTTCAATGACGTTAAATTAATTTGATGTTATCCTCCAATATTATAATAATTTTCGGAGTATTTTGATCTATGGTTCTCGTGGGAACAAAGGAAAATAGCCGTTTATTTATCAATTATATTACCTATGTTTGAGAAGTTGGTGTAATTAATGTTGGTGCATTTACAAAGAATCAATTAACTGTATCGGGTTTTAATATTTACTTATTTTAATCCTCAACTACTGCACTTGAAGGTTGAAATGACGTGAAATAAAAGGACACACAGGATGTATCCACTTCTCATCGAAAACCAATTGCTGTTTTAGTGATTTTTTTGTATTTTCTTCCTATCGCCGTATTTGGGTATATTTCGCTGTACATTTCCATAGGTGGTAAATCCATTCATTTCCTAAAATAGTAGTAGTATATAGTAGTAAAATAGTATTAGTATGCAGTACCACCCAAACACGATGATAATTAAAACATAAAAAGTCGCGGTTTTTTTGCGTCTGTAGTCACTAAAACTGCCACTTGGCTTTGTTTTCCATCGCAGTCTAGATTTAACCTGTATACTGTATTACTGGTGGTAGGTCTCTCATATGTGAGAGGCCATCTGGGTAGGTACCACCGCAACGTCTATTTCTCCCGTCAAACAACACTGCTTAAATGCACTGTTGTGTTTCGGATTGAAGGACATTGTAGCCAGAGTAACTACTGGACATATTGAGACTTAACATCTTATGTCTCAGGATGGCGAGCGCAGTGGAATGTTGCTACTGTTTATGAGCGGTCGTATCGCTTACCATCAGGCGAACGGCTTGCTCGTCTCGCCATTCACTGCAATAAAAAAAAAATCTATTATCTCCAATAATTTTTAAGCAAAGTCTAAGAAGAACCTGACTGTAGATTAGACATTTCACATTTCATACGCAAAACACATAAACAACACCCTATTAACAACAAAACCTTTTCGCTATAAAACATAAAATTAAAGCAAATTATATTTGTTCGTTGCAAAATGTTGCATAACATTTTTTCAGCGCAGCATGGTACGTTTCGCGCGCTCGCTTGCAAAGCCAGGAAAAACGGCTCGTTGCGTCCAACTTGTTTCGCCAGCCGACTTAAAGGTGCTGGCCCTCTTAAAATGGTTATGCATTACGTACACACTTGTTCTCGTGCACAAACTAGGATGCTATGATTTAAAATTAAACGTACAGAAATATGTTTTGGATGTTGAGCATTCGGAGACATTTTGTTATACTTATTTTGAATAGTAACAAATTGCTTTATGCTATAAACCATAAGTTCTAGGTTTGGAAACTTCTGTGAATTTTTGAATTGAAGAAAAAAATTGTCGTAAGATTGGATTTGTGTTTTTCTTAGAGATGACCCCGTCTTCTGCAACATTACTAGTACTTTTGGAGTTTTGTTTTTCTTTGGCTTTCATTTTTAAACATCGGTAACGCAGCTAATATTCGTTTGTAGGTGCCGGTCATCTCTTGTCTGATGACAACGATGAAGGCGATTGTGATGAGTAAATTGTTGGTATGCCATTATATTCGGCATTTATGCTATAAAAAATCTCTGGTTTATTAAATCTCCTTTAACAAACTTTAAACTCAATTTTGGCATACCACTTCAAATCAAGTGGCAATATATTTGGGAGGATTACGAGGAGCTCTCTTGAAAATATTTTAAAATAAACTTCAGCCTTAATTACTTTTAACGTTATAAGAGTTCCAGTAAAAGTCCAATATCGCTTTATTCATATTTTAATTTTCTTATAGTGGTCTGCGGGCATATTTTTTTTGGCTACATTTTAGCCTGAAAATATTATCAACGATAGTTGTGATGGTCAGGTAGGTAAAGAAATAAAACCATTTTGGAAAAAACAACGTTCTTTAATAATAAAGAAAGAATAATCTTTCATCCTTTTTTTCTCTTTCTTTCCATCCTATGTTTATGTGAAAGGGATTCTTTTGAACAGTAAGATTGTTATTTACGCTGTTCATTCTACTTATTATTTATTTTGACGTATGCACGACACATGGCTACATGGATATAAGTACCGTCGAAAGTGTACATAGAGGCAACAATAGTCGCAATTTTAAAATTAAGTGTATTCAGTGAAATAGATATTACTAAAAAAATATATTGGCTTACATCGACCCACAGCTAAAACGGACCTAGATCGCCAAGATTAAATTAAATTCTATATGAAGAGCAAGTAAGCCTACAGATCGATACAGACTAAAAGCATTGGCCGCATTACAAGATTCGGATTAATTTCTTGATTGAAACTGCAAATTAGATTCGCTTTGTAATTAATAGTAATACAATGTACAGTCTGCAAATTAGTCATTGATTTATAATATCGATAGCTAATTAGCAAAGCAAGTCACCTGTGATTCCCCATAAATTATTTGGGGCAATAATTAGAAAGCTGGGCGGCAAACTGCGGTTGTTATTTTACATTTTGGAAGATGTAATTGTTATGCGGTTTCTATTGTGGGTAATATTTTTGTTTTATTTGCGTGATAAATGTAATTTGTTTAAAATATAATTTATGTTGTTGTTTTGATAGGATAGTACATTTGAATGTTTGTGCATGTGTAATACAAGAAAAGAAAAGAAAACTAATCAGCCCATAGACTTGCATATTACTTTATATGTTTTTGCATTCCAGGGCTCGACCGAGGTACTAGACCTAATCCCGTCTCTTATATTTAAAAAAATACTAATAGCAATGATAAGTTTTCGTTGTGATAATATACCATTAAGACTTTATACCCAAATATTTCTAAAATGATTAAATCTCTTTCAAAATAAAAATTCAAAGGATTTTGTCGATTATGCCAATAATGAAATACTGAAAGTTCTATTTGGCAGCCATTCAGCAAGCTAACTCAGCTCGAATATTTTGGAGCGAGATTTTCTGGTGAATACTACCCGTTTATAACAATCTAGCTGAAAGAAACCTTAGTACGAGGAATATAATCGCCCCGCTTGAAGCTAATATAAAGAAAAACAAAAGCTATCGAGTTAATGTTGCTAGCAATTAAAATTCAAATAGCCTTGCACATAAGAAGAGTGTTGCCAACGGAATGAATATAGCAATTCGAGTACAGTTCCGGAACACAAAATAATTAAAATGAGGATGTAATGTTTGTTTTTCATCTGTAGGTATGAACGCCGCTTATCGTTTTTAGATTTTCTAGTTTTATCGACGCGTTTATCGTTGTGAATTTTTCACACTTTGTTAACAATGTTGTCGGGTTTATGGCAGTTTGTGATATTAATTAATTTAAAAATGTGCGCGAATGCAGTCGACAATTATGAGGAATATAAACTAGACTTGTTGGGTGAGTAAATATCTTTTTTGTTTTGTTTTTAATTATTTTACGACAGTTAATTATATGAAGTCTTCTTTTTTAATATAATTTTAAATTAACATATGCCATTAACTGACAATGCGTCCCCCACGTGACTAATTATCCGACTTCGTACTTAAGCAAAGATCATAAAACACAAACGACGGTAATTATGAAACTCTAATTTGTCCATCTACAAAGCAGCCTAACATTTAAAGGTGGAGCGAAGCACCAAAGCGAATAGTAATTCTTTTGTGTTTTAATTAGCTTGTGGTCGGCATTGCTTAGCTTTGTTTTCGTTGGCGCTGGACATAATGTAGTCCTGGATTACTCCATCTTGTTTGTTTCTTTTTACCAAGATCTTTCGAAATTAAAGTCCATTTTAATAGCTTTTAATAATAAATAAAGCAACCTGTGACCTACTCTGCTATTGTATATTACGCTGTTAATTGAAAATGCATCTTATTGTTCGTTGTGTTATATTTGTACGTAAGTATGGTTTATATGTTTATTGTATTTATTTATTCATCGTAAGTCTTCCAAGTATAAAATAAAATAAATTTCGATTATGGCACAGTTGATGACACGCTGGCTGTGAAACGAGAGGCCGCGGGCTCGACCCCCGCACCAAAACAAAGATAGGTGTGAACCGCATGTATTTGCTTCGGGTCTGGGTGTTTCTGATACTCACGACCCAAGGCTCGATCTTACTACGGGGTCAGAACGATGTATGCATGTACAAATATCAATTGTTTTATGTGTGTGTGTTTTTGTAGTCTTTGTTGTGAAAGCCGGTTAAAGAAACCATCAAGCCTTTTCCTTTGTCTACATTTTTGTGATACCATAAGTTAGAATTCTTACTTCTTCGTAACAAACCTACAAAATACCCATAAATAACCTCTAATATAATAATATTCCAGGGTCACTCCTGGTGAATTGCAGCAGGCACCGCGGGGTTTGCATCAAGTCCAGCGCGTGTCCTTGGGGGCGGATCATTGCAGACCACGCCGAAGTTTGCTCCCAGCAACACAACAACCTCGTCTGCTGCCAAGTAGCTCATGTGAGGATGCCCGTCGATATGTTTCAAGCTTATGAATAGATGAATAAGGAAAGCAGCTTACTGGTGGTAGGTCTGATATGGGAGAGGCCGCATGGGTAATCAGAGGTACCACCATCATGTCTATTTCTTCTGAAAAACAGCAGTGTAAATGCGCTGTTGTGTTTCGGTTTTAAGAATATTAGCCAGAGTAACTACTGGAAATATTAAGACTTAACATATTATGTCTCAGGATGGCGAGCGCAGTGGAATGCTAAGCATTGCTTTGTAATTCAAGGTGTTGTTTGATTTTACTACTTTTCATGAGCGTAAATATCGCTTACGGTGAACGGCATGCTTGTCTCGCCATTCGTTGCAATAAATTAAAAAATGAAGATAGTGTTAGTATTTGTGGCTTTCATACTCTTGACAATAAAATGTTACAGTTGGAACTTGGATGGGTGAGTACATCCGTTATTTTATTTTAAGCGGCAGCTTTAATTTTAATATAAAAACAATTAAAATAAGACACACAAAGATTATTACAATTTAATAACTTTTCAACAAAATAACAAAATACACAGAAACTAATAAAGATTATATAAAAAAAATATATAGCAACCTATGCACAAACCAAGATATACAAAATACCAACGATGTGAACACTATGAAATCTCGAGCGAAAGTGAACGGCTCGGGCGGATCGCACTGTTTTTATACAGTTGCTGACGTTTGAAATTTAAACATGGCGGCTTCATGATAATATTATATTATATTTTTCCAAAAAGTAATAAATAAACTTATTTACTACTGCTCTGTATAATCTATTTATCTTCAATAACATTATAAAATATATGCATGGATAATGTTATTGGAACGGCGCAGATTTAGGTCCAATATCCCTCACATGTTTCCCGATATAAATACGTTTTAAAACACCATGATGAACCTTAATTACTGGAAAAATTAAAATGAAAATAATTTATTAATTCGTTTAAACTTTAACAACATTTAGATCCAGTATTTTTTTTTATCTACCACCCGGTTCGTAATTCGGGCTTCACTAGAGAAGAACGGGCATGAAACTCTAGTGTTGCTCTTTTTAAAACCAGTTTCAATGTAGTTATTATTATAAATTTTACAAGTTGTTTTAATTTAGAACAGTTCATTAATAATTTGTTGTAAATTAACAATACATATTTTTGGTACGAATATTTTTATGTTTAATATGGCTGAGTGAAGCGGATGCAGTAAATATTTTTTATTATAATTAATTGCTCAACAATGGCTCCTTTATACATCTGGGGGCACGGCATGAAAACACAATGTATCGTACAATTTATGCATAATGCTACTGGCCAAGTCGATCTATTTATTTAAAACGTAAAGAATTTTTAATATTGATATGATAATAACTTACGTAATAACTTTATACAGAACGTCCCTTAAGCAAGGACTAAATAAATTAATCGACTTGGTATTACATGGATCTCACAACTTTTTGCGGTAGAAAAACTGAGCTGCGAGACTTGGAATTTTTTTACAGGATGTTTTTGATGGGATTTCTTCTTCAATTAATAAAAACGTGTGCTAAATGTCTGATTGGCTGAGAGCTTGTACAAGGCAAATAACCTACTTTGATGAAAATACATGAGTTATTTGGTTTGAATCAAAGGAGATGGTAATTAGCTATTAGAACTTGAATTTGTACGCGTACAAGGACAGTCAGTTGCTTAGTGTCAAACCTTCTGAATAAGATAACACCTAGGCTAGACGTTGAAACGGCGCGGCGTACGAGGTAACAACATTTTGTCTGAAATAGTCTTGGGAGAGGTACAAACTACATTACATCGGAGACATTAAATGAAATTACTATTGTTTATTGTAATCTTTTCTTTAGCCGTGATAAAGCTTTAAGAGTGGCCAGTGCTGTAACTAACGAGGTTATTCATGATACAAACAGTGTTATAGTTTTGCTTTAGATGCTGTTTTAAGTCGGTATAATTGGTTACAGTTGTAGATATCTGTTGTATCAGCCCATATACGTCCCACTATAGGGCACGGGGCTCCTTAGGCCAGTCAATAAAGCCTCAAACCCCTAAGTAATTCGTAACTCGTTCAAATTTTGAGGGTTTGTTAAGGAAGGTAAAATAACTTACCGTGTGATATTGCAGCGTTCTGGGGTGTACGGCAAGGGTTGAAAAGGGGTGAAAAGTGTTTTTGTTAATAACATTGCCAAAAAAATTACTAACACGCTGCTTTGTAACTATGTTGGTCTCACCATTTTGTAACATTTGTTAAATTTGCAGCGTTCTGCAACATACGGAACATTGTTTATTATCAAAAAATAAATAAAATTTGTTAATAACATACCCAAAAAAATTACTAACACGCTGCAAATTTGAAAATATGTTGTTCTTACCATTTTGTAACATGTATCAAATTTGCAGCGTTTTGCAACATACGGAACATTGTTTATTATTAAATAACAATAAAATTTGTTAATAAGAGGGGGTAAAAAAAAATTAGTAACTCGTTGTAAATCTGTTATTACCTTGTTTACACCTTTTCAAAACATTTTTTAACTTTGCAAAATTACTGTTTTATATTAATAGTATCGAACAATAAATAAAATATTTCAATATTACTTTTCTGAATGAAAATTGATAACGTCAATAGAATGTTATCATTATTATTTAATCGAAGTTTATAATAAGAAATGTTCATTGTTGTTATAGTACATTAATAATTTTTCATAATTTTGAAATAAGAATAATCATTTTAATAAGTAATAAATCTTAAAATAATAGTAATGTAAATATAGCAGTGAAATTATAGTTATACAACAGAACTTATCAAAAATTTTTTGTATTTAATAATCATAAAATATAAATTTGGTTGAAAGGAGATGGGCCAGAAATGTATGGACCTTGGGCCGTTTGTAGCACATTACACCAAATATACTTAGTGAAATTGGCATTCGATTTCTGTATAAAATACTATTATACGTTGCATATTAGCTTTATACAAAAATAAATACAAAGCCAAGAACAGCAACACTACAAGGGGACAATATGGCGTCCTGAAACGGCATGTTTGACAACCGATGTCAAAACTTGACATTTATGAAATAGAAATCGTAATTCGTATTATTTTTTAGTATTTTTTTTAGTCGTCTGTGCTATAAATTACTGTACTCTATATAACTCGTAAATGTTTTTACGTCAACGGAATTAGTATCATACTTTATTGATCATCTAATATAATATAACATAATGTCTATACAATAAATTGCAACAAGTCTGTCAGAATCTCGTCATGTTTATAGTTATTTAATATTAAGAAAGTGTACCTACATCTGGCCCTAAGTGCGGTGCATAATACCTGCTAAACAACCTATTTAAATAATCCACAATAAAAATCTGCTAGGCATGAGATATAGCACGGCACAGACTGATCACTTGTCGCGACTGCTAGCATATGAATAAATAATCATTTTATTATTAGGCATATGCACTTAATAAGCTCTTAGTGATTATAGTCCATACAAATGAATACGCTATAAAAATGGAATCGAATCTGATAGCAGCCATGTTTATTTCTATACCTTAATGTCTAGTGAAAGAACTTACTAGCAATTATTTCTGTACAAGCTAACATTTTAAACATTATATTTGGTCTACCCCTAGAAGTCTAATATACTTTGGTATATTAGACTTCTGCATACTTAAAAATAATATTATCCTAAGGTCTAAGATATTATTTTTCAAATAATGTATTTGACATTAATTCTAACTGGTTATTTCTGAGCACACATAAGGAAAAAGTAGGATTAATTGATCAAAGAAAACTAAAATCAAACAAAACTTGAGGACAATAAAGTAAAACCAGATCTAGCTTTATATTTTTTATTTAAATTCGCCTAAAAATAATCTCCAGTCAAAACATCTAGGAACAATGCCGGTGCTCCCATATTGTACTATTGCCTAGCCCAACCTAAAGGCTAAATACCACAGTATGATCATGGTATGAGTACAGCAACCCACTGTCCGGTGTCCAGCTATGTTCCTTTCAACATGAAGCACTTGTGGGTGTAATATATGTCCAAAAGAATCGAGATTGATACAATCTTCTTACGGCGGAGTTGGAATAAAATCTTGCTCATTGTCTACAGCTTGGTTTTTTTGGAGCCAGCAGTTTGTACAGATAATTGTTTGTTCTGATAACTGGAACAAAATAAAAAAGATTTAATATTGAAGATATCGAAGAATTATGATGAATAAATAACTCTTTGCAGTCACATGTGTTCCCTCCTTCCTATGATCCCAGGTCTTTCCGCTATTGTTTAAAGAGGCATCTTAGCAGGCCGGCCGGATAATTGTATGAAATGTCTTGGGACAGTCGTCTGATGCCATTAGATATTCCGCCTGGACGGCATTTGTGCTTACCATAAGACATAGTGTTGTTATTATGGAAATAATAATAATATAATATATTATACATAACATTAGATCTGAGTATCCAGAGCGAAATAAAAGAAAATGTAATTCATTTAACAATTTAAATAACAATATATAAAATATCACTTCTTACATATTTATGTACTAGTATCCTGTGGACACAATGCAATTCAGCTCTAACATGAATACTTTTGTAATACTCCATACTTTGTATTGACCTTGATTAATTGGCATAAAACATACATTTCCCAAGTTAATGAAGAAAATAGAATACTTACTTCTTGTTCTGCCATTTCAGCAATAAAACGTCTTGAAACACTCTACACGAGAGTGAATTGGCATCCCATGTAGTTAATAAGATTCTGTTCAATGATAGAAACCATTTCATATAAACAATTGCAGAAGTGCAATTCAAGCAAAGCGCCACTTTTGATGTACTGAAAAGCAGAATTGTGGGTTAGAAGAGAAATATGAACATAGAAAAACATAAAAGTATTACTTACATGTGGCATTCTAAAGTATATACATGTTTACTCACCAAAATATGAACTAGTAATTGCGTTTAAACGTCAGGATATATCATCTGCGAGAATCAGAATCCATAAAACAAAGCCAGGTCAACAGAGAAGCAAATACACATTTGCGAAATATATGCGAAAAATAAAAAATAATACGAATAACGGCCACAGAGTTTTGCAATTGCTGTCAAGTTAAACATTTTCGTTCTTAAACTAAAATCATGTAATATAAATAAAATAATAAAAGTGACTTCTTTAACAACATATATTGTCTTTTAAAAAGCGAAGAATATAGAAAAAGAAATATAGACAATAATTATAATTTGTAGGGGATATTATTTGTATTATATATATTTGTATGAAGACATATTCAAGTTAAAGAAAATGGGTTCGCGCATTTTTGAACGAAATGACAATTAGGCATCATGGAGGACAAATTATCGAAGAAAATATTGCTTCTGTACTAAAACAATCACATTTTTGTATAAAGCCCCCTGTTGTCCAAGAAATCTAAATGTATTTTATTTGAATTCCACATTTTTTTCTAGAATTTGTATTAGACGTACACAAAACGGCCCAAGATAAAACATCTCCTTTAAGAATAATTTATTTGGTGTTTCGCTTGTCTTCGTGTCCATCAGGTCCACCAGAAACAACTGTAATTAAAGGAAATAATGTATTAGAAATTTTGCAACACATTGATGAGATTCAATGTTAATGTAATGATTTCAAGAATACTAACATCTCACAAACTATTCATCCTCTAATATTCGCCTTTTTTTCCTGGTCGTTGGTCCAAGAATTTTCTTTAAGAAAGTATAAAAGGTGTAAACAACAGATTTACAACGAGTTACTAATTTTTTTTACCCCCTCTTATTAACAAATTTTATTGTTTTTTGATAATAAACAATGTTCCGTATGTTGCAAAACGCTGCAAATTTAATACATGTTACAAAATGGTGAGACCAACATAGTTACAAATTTGCAGCGTGTTAGTAATTTTTTTGGTAATGTTATTAACAAAAAACACTTTTCACCCCTTTTCAACCCTTTCCGTACACCCCAGAACGCTGCAATATCACACGGTAAGTTATTTTACCTTCCTTAACAAACCCTCAAAATTTGAACGAGTTACGAATTACTTAGGGGTTTGAGGCTTTATTGACTGGCCTACCTCTACAATCGACAGTACCATTGAGAGTGGTTCGGCCATATAGTCCACCACGCTGGCTTAGTGCGGATAGGAGGACTAACATATCATAGATTTTTTTATAAATCGCTATGGTATAGGTTTCCTCACGATGTTATCCTTCATCGTTTCAGTGCATGGTGATTGACTATGACTACACACACGACTCCGAAAAGTCAGAGGTGTGCCCTGGGATTCGAAACCGCGATCGCCGTGAACACGTTGGCAGTCGCGTTTAATCCGATTACCAACAGGCCACCATGCACTATCACTACATAGTTTAAAACAAAGTCGCTTTCTCTGTCCCTATGTCCCTTTGTATGCTTAAATCTTTAAAACTACGCAACGGATTTTGATGCGGTTTTTTTAATAGTTAGAGTGATTCAAGAGGAAGGTTTATATGTATATAACGTACATATTAACCGGGATAAACTGTGGTACGCCAAAACCAAGCTGAAGGGTTCCGGCATTACAATGTCGGAATTCCTGACTAAGGTACGTCACGACTTATTTATGGCTGCCAGGGAGAAATTCGGCATAGCGAAGTGCTGGACGCAGGAAGGTTCCGTGTTCGTTCTTGGTCCGGATGGCGTGCGGATTCGGGTTGTCTCAATGCAGGATCTCAGTCATATTGGCGCTGGCGACAACACTAAAACTTCTGCAATTCGGTCCAAGACTACGAGATCCAAACGTGCGGTGAATAATAAATACTGCTCGGGTAATTGCATGAAACTAGTTGTTTATAATCTTTGTTTGGACTACCTACGTTATTTTGTTTACTTTTCGTGCCGTCAATGACGTATATACAAAATAGTTCTGCCTGTGTAGGTACTTTAATAATTTTTATATTTACCATCTGTGTTGTGTTCCGTAGTAGCTTCATTGAATGTTATCATTGTTAGCATTGTATTGAATGCATTGCTTTAATACGTTAACGGTTTCTTGTTTAAAATACTTTTAATTTTGTTCTTGTTTTTATGTCACTTTAATACCTTTAACTTAATTTATTTAGTATCGAATAATATTCCAAATAGTAAATTGTTTTATAATTATTACCCGACAGTTGTTTATCATAAGTAACCGTAGCTTTTAAATTTTATAATGTTTTTTTTTTGTGTTTTGATTATGGTCATGCTTTTGTTTTTTTTTGTTTTTACTTTTACAGAATCAATATGTAACACAACCGGCAGGTGGAAATTTAATTGTTGCGAATTTGTAGCTATTTTTTTTTACAGATACATCTGTACTATAACTAATTTCTCTTTATTTTAAGTCTTTTTTTTTACATTTTTATATATGTATATTAAAAAACAAAATACATATAAAAATATAAAAAGTTATCCAACGATGGCGAGGCTCGAGACCCAAGCCACCGGTGGTTAGGAGCCCAAAGTGAGGAACCGCCTCACAATACGTGCCGTGTCAAGCAATACTGCCTTCTGAATCTGACTCCTGACCCAACAGCCGATTGAGAACCTCTGTAGATGTTGGTCGAGGCTCTTTGGTATCAACCCATGAGCAGAAACGACAATCGGGACAATAATTGTTGAGTCGACATCCCACATGTCGGCAACCTCGTGTGCCAAATCTAAATATTTAGACATTTTGTCTTTTTCAGCTTTGACAAGGTTATCGTCATGCGGGATGGTGACGTCAACAAGTATAGCCGGCGCGCCAATCGATCTATTATCACAATGTCAGGCTTATTGGCTGGAATAGTCCTGTCTGTGATAATAGATCGATCCCAATACAGCGTTGCATGACCATTTTCGAGAACTGGTTGGGGCACATACTGGTAATATGGCACTTCAGGAGTCACAAGTCCATATCGAAGGGCAATTTGCTGGTGTATGATCTTGGCTACTAGGTTATGTCTATGCAAATACTCGCCGTTAGCAAGATACGAACAACCGGAGACAACATGCCTGATAGACTCGCCAGGACGGTGGCATGCCCGACAGATGTCGACCGTACCGTCCTTCAGGATGTATTTCCTATAGTTGTTCGTCTTAATAACTTCGTCCATAATTGCAAAGACAAAACCCTCGGTTTCCCCAAAGAGGTTACCGAAGCGTAGCCAAGACACAGACGCTAGTCGGTCCACATCAGGCCCATGAAGGGCTCGATAGAACCGACCGTGCAGCTCTTTGCTCTTCCATATGTCCTCGCGATCCTTAATGCCTACCACCAGAGGTTTCCGCCAGTTCTCAATCGCCAAAGAGAGCGGGGTAAATCCTTTATCTACCATAACTACAACCCTATGCATATCCACATCACTGTGAAGGAAATAATCCCTAAGATTGCACACCTCGCGATTATGCAAGTCCTTAGCATTAAGAATGCCTCGGCCACCACATCTCCGCGGGATGTACAATCTCATCACTGATGATCGTGGATGATGCATACGATGTGCAGTCAGGAGAGTTCGGACTTTACGATCCAGGGCGTCCAATTCGGTCTGAGTCCATTTGAGTATGCCAAAAGAGTACATGAGTACAGGCATAACCCAACCGTTAAAAGCGCAAATCTTGTTTCCACCTGATAAAAAACTGTTAAGTACTTTTGTCAGGCGGCTAAAAAAACGCTCTTTCAACGATCGTTTTACATCTGCACCCATGATACCTAGAGCCTCAGGCATACCCAAATATTTGTAGGTTTCCGTCACGGAGAGGGATCTGAGCCTTACAGTCTCTGAGACTAGTATGTCATCAGAGACCGCAACCTCCCCTCGCTTCACATGGATAACCGAACATTTATCTACACCAAAATCCATATTGATTGATTTGCTAAATCTATCCGTTATTTTTAACAACTCAATCAATTCGGTTTGTTTCGATGCAAATAACTTGAGGTCATCCATATAGAGCAAGTGAGAAATAGGCTCAGAGCCTCTCCGTAGACGGTAGCCTAACCCTGAATCCAACAACAGAGTGCTGAGGGGATTCAGGGCCATGCAAAACCACAGTGGACTCAGACTGTCGCCCTGGAATATACCCCGCTTGATTCTAATCGGCTCGTCACAATCAGGAGGAACCGTACCACCTGGATATCTTAGGACAGTGGTCCACTGCCCCATACAAGACCCAAGGAAGTTGCATAAATTTGTATTAATTTTATACAAATTTAACACCCTCATGAGCCATGTATGAGGCACCGAATCATAGGCCTTTTTATAATCTATCCAGGCAGCCGATAAATTCCTTCGGTTTTGACGAGCCTGTTGGCAAATGGTCATGTTAATGAGAAGGAGCTCCTTAGTACCACGGGACCCATTCATGCAACCTGTTTGGCCGGAAAAAAGAATTTGGTTAGAATTTATATGGTCTGTAATTTTAGATCTAATTATGGAGGTCAAAACTTTATAAATAGTGGGAAGGCATGTGATGGGTCTATAATTTTTTGGTTCCGTGGTACAACCGGACTTAAACTCACTATATATCACGTACTCACGCATTTCGTGAGCACTGGGAAGCCGCCCATCCACCACACCTTGTGGAGGATTCTCCCAACATCTATAAACCCTCTTTTGGTCAGTTTGGAACTTGCGATTTTGTTGGAAACGATCCCATCGCCTCCTGTAGCGACGAATGCGGTTCGCCCACGCATAGACTTTTTGTTTGAAGAAGTCTATGCGTTCTGTGACGCAAAGCCTATAATTTCGAGGACTTGTGTTGGTCCCCGAAAAAGCCTGCGTCACAAAACGCATAATCTTCGGCCTGCTGTTTCCTTCTTTAAAAGAAATTAGCTTGCCGATGAGAGTTCGGGCCCTGTTGATACGATCCTCTATCCTCCGCTGCCAGGCAGGCACAGTCACAACACCTCGAGTAGCTCTATATTCTTTTGGGAATTGAACATTAGCCACTCGACATGCTGCAACGGCCGCGCAGTAAAGGATCGAGTGCGTATCAACAAGATCCTGATTGGACTCCAAGTATGTAGGTAACATGGAGTCCAAAGCTCCCATCAGCGCCAAATTTCTTCTATGCGTTGGCAAACGTGGCAGACTAATAATGTACTATTATTATTATTATCCTCTTTTACTCTTAAGACTTGTCTACCCCCGTTTTCCTACTTCCATTCACTCCAGTCCATCCAAAGGTTGTCTGGAAGATATCGCCGACTGCGATAAGACCGCCCATTGTACTGTAAATATAGGTTAAGATTTTTGTTGTGTATTTTTTATTTTGTGTAGTACAATAAAGTGTAAGAAAGAAATAAATAAATAAATATTATTGTACATAAATCTATTTGTACCCGGGCGAAGCTGGGCCGGGCCGCTAGAAAGTAATAGTTCAAATTGGTAGAGTTGATAAAAAATTGTTCATTTGAATACAAAAGTGCGTAGCTATTTTTGACGAGTTTTACTAATATTTGTTCAAAATGGTTTTGTTTATTATTTGTGGCTGTTACTTTTATTTTATTTAAAATGATTTGTATTTTAAGAAAATGCCATTAATAGATAGACCCAGTTGTTTATCATAATAAATCTAAACTAACTAAAACACGTTCACGTGCAAAAAATCCCCGTTCTATCCCCTCCCCATTCTTCAAGGTGCTCCCCTTTCAATGCGGAATGACCTAAGTATCCTCGGTGTGGATATCCGCTGTCATCTCAATCCAAGGAATCACATCGAGAGCGTAACAACTGCCACATCACGCAGGGTTGGAGTCCTGAACAGGGTGCGTCGGTTTTTCACGCCCAGTGAGCTTTGTCGCTTATATAAAGCGCAGGTCCGGCCGGGTATGGTACTGCTCGCACCTCTGGGATGGATCCGCCCAGTACCTGCTCGATGCCTTGGATGGATTGCAACGACGGGCCATCCGCATTGTGAATGATGCAGACGTTACGAGCAACTTAGAGTCACTACAACTCCGGAGGGATGTTGCCTCTCTAAGCGCGTTCTACCGCCTGTATCACGGTGAGTGCTCTGAAGAATTATTCAACTTGATCCCCTCCTCTCCATTCCTAACCAGAACCACGCGTGCTAGCTTGCAAAGCCATGGCTTGACGGTCCACACAATCCCGGCGCGAACCAAACGGTTTTCAAATTCTTTTTTATGCCGCACCGTCAGGCTGTGGAATTGTTTGCCATCTCACGTGTTCCCTCCTTCCTATAATCCTGGGTCCTGCCACCGTAGTGTGAAGAGGCATCTTAGCAGGCCGGCATAATTGTGTCTATTGACATGGGACTGCCGTCCGATGCCAGTAGACACTTTGCTTGGGCGGCATCAGGCGCAATGCGGCAACTATGCCGGGCCAGAATAAAAAAAATATATATAGTTAGGATAAACTTAATATACGGATTTCACAGACATGCAATGATATTTAAACATCGAACCAAACACCGCGACAACTGAAAAACATCCTATTACCTACTAAATTTAATTGTCAGTTTTCTACTAGGCGAGTTTAATAGTATTATTGTCCCCGGGCATGGTGAGCACATGTCCAAATTGATTCATCATGACGTAATCCGACGTCGGCGTCGCCGTCGCTCTGTTATCCAAACTTGACTAATGAAGTTTAGTGAGGCTGGGCCGTGCGATCCAATCTCCCACCAGGCCTAATTCTGACGACATAGCTCTGCTGGATACGTCTACGAATATGGGTTTAATGATTGTTATTTCCTATTTGTACGTTGTAGTTGTAGTTTTTCTTGTTTGAGTTTTTTTAGTGTCTTAAAGCCGATACTATGCCTAGTTTTTATGTGAGCCAATTGTTCTTGTTTGAGTTTTTTCTTATTTATTTAACTGTGGCTTAAAGATGCGCCTATCACATATGCCAAGTTTTTGACCTCGGCCACAGTTCTTTGATTGCTCTATTGATACGGGCTAATAAGACTTACAGTGTTGTAGGTAGTAAAATTGTTTAGGTAGATATGTGGATTTTTGTTCCTTTTTTACTTGAAAGTTAACCGTTTCATTTTTATAAAATTGTGCAATATTGGAGCTCATATATCAGAATAATGCATCAGTTATAATTGCACTAATAGGTTAATCTGGTGATGTTAAAAACGCTATGAGCAAAGGCTAGCATAAAATTAATTCCAAGATTAAAATATCTGTGGGAGAGATGAACAAGTCACAAAAACTAAAACGTATAAAAAATGAAAAATCATTCTTTTGTGTAAAGAAGTCAACATGGCAACAATCGACCGACATCTTTTGGTAAAATTGATTGCGGGCGGTAAATTGGAAATCCCAATCGAGACACACTTCGGTCCACTCCGTGAAGCGATAAGGGACGCGGAAAGAGGGCTTCAACTTACATAAACATAAAGGAAGTGTTCTTCACACACGCGCACAAAGACCCGACTTGAGTTTTTTTTTAATATTTAATTGATGAAGTAAAATAAATAAATATTCGAGTAAGCTTGCATTATGTTTAGAACATCGATAAATGATTAATTATATATATGTGTAGACTAACAATAAATAACGATATTATATTGCCAGCTGATACTTTATCATGACTGCCACCACATGCAACAGCTCTTTAAGACCAGTCCTCAATAAAATAATCCGGGAAAAATATTTTTGTATTTATTAGTACGGTGCTTGTGTACATCCATAACAAATTCGCGAACTCAAGTAATGTAGCCTGTAGAATTTTATAAACAACTCCCGGAGCTCATCCGGAGTTGACTGAGTTTATTTATGAAAACAACAGACTAAAAAACACCTGAAACAAGATGAGAGCGTAGTGGGGTGCTTGTGTTTTTTACGCCGATGCTGTTTCCAGCAAGTCTAAGTGTAGCGTCTAATTCAGCTCGGATATTGCAATTTCCATCCAGCTCACGCCCACTGCGTCTCCCTTCCATTTCGTTTCATATTGCGCTGCAGTAACACCATTTGACGTTTAGAGGAATTTTTGTGCTGGATTTCGCGAAATTAGAATTTTTAGTTTGATTTTACTGCACGTGTGGCTTTATTTACTGTTGCTTTTTGAGGCATCTCTTGTTGATAGAATTAGATATACGTTTTCTAGTAAATTGGTACTTGGTCAGTACTGGTATCATTTTGGTATGTCAGTTATAAAAATATTACGAATCATAGGATATCTGACATGGTGGTCTATGTCTTAACTCCTATTAATCGCACTTTTGGTTGTATAGGAAGCTCGTGCGCTGCAGTGGGACTTATATAGGCTGATATAGATAAGATATTTAAAAGAAATATGGTAAAAATATAAAAGTCATGAAACTATTTTTTATTTCAGTGACATCACATCTCAAAAACATATCGTATAAAGCATTGACTTAAATCAATGTTTGTAAGTAAATAAAAATATTTAGAAATCAATGCTTTGAAAATAAACAAAGATAGCTGAGGGCTGGTATAATTGCTTCGAGTGGTGAGAAATAATATTCTATTATAAACTGATACTCTTATTGCGATTGCAGTTACCGTCAGCTGCAGCGTCATTTACCTTTTGATCTAAGGTTACAAATATTTTCTGCGCTATGAGTTATTTAATGAATTTTATTGTCTGACACAGCTCGCCTTTTTTTAAAGAAAGTGACCTAAATGTATAAGTACACTTACAATGTGTTGCGGCGTCCCTTCATCGCGCAATGTTTCAGCAGGAATAAAATATTCACCGGGTTTTCGAAAGTTTCGTGCCAATCTTCATAACTTTTGCAGTGACTCGTGTGTTCAATAAAATTCTATATTTTTCAAGCGGTTGTGAATCAGAGGCGTTTACGTGCAAACATGGAAATATTATATTAGATCTAGAGGGGACATAGAGCAAACAGCTGACGGTAAGTGATTACGGTCGCCCATGGATATCCACTACTTTTAGATCGTGCATCGCCGGTCCATTAAATCAAGAGGAGAACTGGAAGGATCTCCACTTCCCGTAAAAAGGAAAGGGGTATGGGCATAGTACTATATTTGTGACTGTTGAGTGAATAGGCGTTATACCGTACCGCAATTTTTTGTTGTTATCTCTTTCACTACTGTACAGTCAGCTTATCTCCCATCTCGCTTAACATGTAGCCTACTGATTTGCTTGGAACCTGGTATGTGCGCAGAGATTTTTTTTATCATGGCCCCTCTAGAACACTAACTCAATGATAACAAAGTATGTAAAACAAAGACATTAAAAATAGAACAAAAGCGTTATGATCCTTTTAATGAAAAAGATTAGGCGCGATTATTTTGAATTTTATTAACATCCCGTGTATTGTTCTGGTTTGGGAAGGGTCGGGTGAACACGGTTTTATAATATTCGCTCCGCCACGCGATGTTTTATTTATCCATCTCCGCAACTTCAATATGCATCAATGCCCACCGAGCTCTTGTCCAATAAATATTGTACTACCAGGTATCTGAAAGTTTTCTTAGGATGTCTGTGTTTTGATGCTGAAATTATTGCAGAAGTGTTTAGTTAGGTATTTGGGGGTATTAACATGATTTTATATTTAGAACAATTCGATTAAAAAATTGTAAAGATCAATGGTTGCAAAAAAATAAATAACAAAGCGTTATTTATTTTAAAATCTAATTATATAGGTATTATCCAATGTCCTTTTTATTTTTAGCAGGCTTGTGTAAAATGTCAACCGGCTAGAGTTTGATATCTGTTGAATCTCTGGGTACTCTATGTATTTGTTCATACCGTCCAGACTGAGTAGTCATTTGCACGGCGCTATTTAAAAAAATCAATAATTACTTCCTGTTTTAATTCGAATATATAAAATAAAGCCACTTTAAATTATAGCCACATAAACCTCAGCATTACGTAAAGACACCAAGCTACAAAATCTCCAAAGACGAATTTGCACAAAAACAACATCCATTATTCGCCACTAAGCAAGAAACTTACGGGTGGCAAGAGGCATCGCAAAATGGATATTTGTCGAGTCAGAAAGCCGCTGAATCTTCGGTGAGGACGCTCCACGACGACGGGACGTGACCGCACTCTTAACTTATAGCGCACGTCTTTACTGCAAAATTAAAACTTTCACACCAAAATGGAGTTATGCATTTATTTATATTTAGATTTCATTTCAGAAGATTAATAACTACATTGGTCTATTATATTAGAACGCTTATTACAAACATGAATCTTCTTTGTGATTGGGAGGTTAAACCTTCTTGGTTAAAGTCTTCTATGGGTTGGTGGAATACACATACTTTTGAATGTCTTGTATACATTTCTCAATTATGCAAATTAATCTAGGATTTTCTTTAATCATTTAAATGTGCAATAATTCAACGAACGTATGAATGAAAAGGCAACCTAATAAAATAATTGAAGGTAATACGAAATCATTCCTTCAAACGTTAAATCCGTACAAAGTACTTGAGTGAAACATTTTCCTATATAAAACTAAATAGGCAACTTAGTTGTACACCGTAACTTTTGTTTGATGATCCGAAACCAGTTTGCTAGATACTAAACGCTGAATCGGAGGTAAACCTAAGAATTTCTCTTGAAATTTCAAACAGACTCTGTTACCGTCCCACGGGGCACTCAGACATTCACTAAACGTTACTGGTATCAAAGTGTCAGTTCAACCGAACAGCCGCAAGCTCGTTTGGTGAGCCAAGTTAGTACCGACCAGACATGCGTTGCTAGCTGCTTTTCGAACTTGATCAAATGCCATGTTTGATGCGCATTTCTAGCATTGTTTGTTTATCTAAAGAGCGAGTTCGCTGGGAGAAGGCGATGAATATCGAACAAAGGTTTTTGTGTAGACAATATAAATATTGAACTTCAAGTGGCCGGCCGTGCGCCATTTGACGTTGCATGCTTGTTCGTTGGAATACATGGTTTGCATAAAACTGAATTTTATTCTGTTCACCTGTCCTTGTTATTGTTATTCTCTTTGTAGCAATTGACGATCGATTGGTGCATTGTATAAGAAGTTGGCATTGTGCACCGGAGGTCGACGGTCTGAGCACCGCACGGATGAATATTGTTGGCCATACTCTTCGGATCTTAGTGCTTTTATACAATCTAAAACTTGAATTACACAACAATTTTCAATGCCATTTTCATATAATTAAACATTATTTAACTAGCTTTTGAATGTCCATTTAAGTGGCCTGGCAATGTGACTAAAATGCATATCGGTAAGCGCATATTATTGTGGTAACTCATCTCAGATCTCTTGTATACAATTACGCTGGCTTATATGAAGTAATTAAACGAAAATACATTCAAGTAAGATTTGGAACAAATGCAGTAGATTTTTACATTGCATTTTCTTTGTAAACGGACCAAGTAGACCGGCAACGTTCGATAAGATCATCAATCATCCGCAGCGAATTAAGATTCCGAACGAGATAGGTGACAGATTGTATCGCTGGGCCGGATATTCGCGCTCATCCTGTTACTAATGCAACCATAGCATAGTACTATGTCTACAGAGTACTTCATACTGAACGGGTGCAGAAAGTCGCTGAATGCAGGCCGCTTCCAACTCTCTGTGGAAATCCTTGGGGGAGTGACTGAATTTAAGGTTACACTAGCAGGGCTTAGCTGGGCGCGGGTGAAATCCATCCACTTCTCTTAACTCTCATTATAAACCAGCTTGCACGTTAATATAACCAGAAATAAGTGCATTTACCGCGTGCCACACAATACACGTGAGGCCAGCGCGGCGTGGTGGATTATAAGGCCTAAACATTCTCAAGCGTACTCTTAATTGTAGAGGAGGCCTGTGCTCTACAATAGAACATATATGGGCTTTTACAGTGCAGTAGGTACGTTTACCATATTTATATTATTGCCTTTTGGCTCGGCTCCTCAGAGTTGTGATGTGATGTTATTAGTCTTTTGTTTAGGATTAGCACTAACTCATAAAAAAAAATATCAGACTGGAAATTCTGGAGATAAGCGCATTCATACTCTTCTTTCAAGCTTCAGATGTGGTATAATATTGGAATATAAGGTAAATGCAGTACAATTTATACAGTTTCCAACGGTTGACACATTTAGGCTGGGCCGCTCAAAAGGGGATACACACACGCTGATGAGACGACATTTTCATTTGGGTCACTATAGCAGATTTTAGACGGCGTATACGGTGGATGTACGATCCAATAAAAATATCCTACAAAATATGTACCACTAATGATTGTTATTCTTTAAACACAAAGTAAACAATACTTAGTAAGGCACAAACGTCGAGTTCAATACAGATCATTTCAAAATACTGAGACCGATCCGCACTCCAAAGGTGTCAAAATGCAAACATAAAGAAAAAGATTGGTCAAAGGTGAAAGGAATTTGGAATAAGCGGCACCTTATATGAGAGATCAAAGACCGAGATCACAAAGAGATCGAAGGACACGCGCCGCCGCTCGAGCTGTTTTCATCAATTGAGCTCTCACACTCTCGCACAAACGCCTTTCATTTATTATTTTGTGGTTAAAATTACTCATATTTGGTTTATATTATGTAATATTCTAAATAGGAAACCATACATGTTATGTGGTTCTCACTTTCATAAAAAAAGTACACCTACGAGAAAGCAAGATTATTCAAGACGAATTATTATATTTATTTCATTTTTTTATTAGTCTAAGCATGCGGACGAGCCAGCCTGATGATGAGCGTTCAACACCGCTCATGGACCTTATCTTTTCTTACTTTTAATGGCACTCTTAATTTAATTATTTTCCTTATTTTTATTGCATATTTTTGCTGATGTTCGTAAGAATAAAAAAAAAATTCTAAAAAAAACACAAAGCAACCTCTAAAAAAGTTGATGACATAACAGCTTTTGTTTTTGGCGTGACATTGCGACGTGAAAATTTGGCAAGCATCAGAGGGCCGAATAGGCCATCAATCATCTTCTGGCATTCGATTTTTCGCCCTCTCCTTGCTGCCAGCTAGATAATGGGGTCAAAGTTTTGAAGTAAGAAACGCTGCTTTGATTTTAAAGGGCGGTGTTTCAAAATCTTTAATTGACAAGGGCCTTATAAAATTAATTGCTTCTTCTTTAGGGTCTAAATATCCGCAGGCCACTTACCCTTAAAATACCCAGAATTATTCTTAATGGTTTAATTTTCGTGCAAATCCGCTAATACAAATATTAGATAACTTTGAGTCTACAATTAGAAAACAAGTTAATTAGCGTATGTAGATAGCGTTTATGCGTAAGAAAATATGGAAATAGGATTTAATCTAAAACCAGGTTAACATCGAAGCAGTTCAAATATAATTATTATGTTCATACATAAATAGGTAGTAGGTATGTTAACATTACGTGTTATTTGTACGTGGCAGGATGTTCTTATTAGCGAACATCGTACCGAAGGTGTAAAAGCCGCTAATGATGCCATGCGTGCCAGGATCACGATCAGTATCAGCCTGTTTATTACTAGTTCTGAGCAGCCCAGCGTCATTGCGTAACGGCTGTGAGATGGGAAGGAATAGAATATTGTAACTACATTTACTATTAGCTTTAGTGAAGTCACTTTTTAGCAGGATAAAACACAAAGTTCAAATTAGTACTATGTCACAATCGGCATGTCTTATGCAGGTGAAACGAACTCCCAAGATTCTCCCTAAAAATATGTTTAACTTAGTTTCCACATCAAGAATACTCTGTTACAGCGAATTTGTGATGTTTAAACACAGTGAAGATAGTAGAAGGGTAGTAATGCGGTCGGCGGGCAGAGCACAAAATCCCGAACGAGCCGACGCGACGCGGCCATGAATCATGCTGGGAGGACGAAATTTATCGTTTGGCTACGCATTCACGCACGTACTGCTTTTTATTATATCACGGAAACTGGTATTTATGCTTTGTGTTATTTACAACGAGTGTCGCCCGCCAACCGAGCCCTCTCACTTAAACGAAGTGCTTAAATCAAAATCGCTGAATATGAATTGAGAATTAGCTGCTTTCGAAATAGTTTTGTGGTGCGGGATTCTGTGAATAATGTATGAATTGGATATAACGTACCAGGTGGCCTCTGGACTATTTATAGTTATGGTATCCTAGATTTACGCAGATGTTACACATTGAAATAAAACTATTATTTGCTTACAGATTTTATTGCGGCTTTAGTTTAATTTTTACTTTTAACATCCCGACGCGACGTTTCGATTACTTTACAACTTTCGCTTCAATAAACGCTTAAACAATAGTTTTACTTCAATATTTATAGTATGATCAATATTTATTTTAAAATCCTTATTTTAAAACACTAAGAGAGAATTAAGCCAGTATTTGCAAATTATTTAGTTTTTGAAAACAACTCCAGCAACACACAAATACTTTACAGAAGGCGATTATGTAGAGCATTAAAAGCTCCATACGGTCGGTACAATTATTATGGTTGCACAGCTTTATATTTATGGTAGCTTTCATAAACACAAATGTTGTTTATGCTACAATTTTTAGATGCAGCTGGGTTTCCATAACAACGCTAGATAATGTCTCGATATTAAGTAGATAACCACGCACTAAAACGGTGAAGGAAAACATCGTCAGGAAACCTGCATACCATAGTGATTTATTAAAATTTCTATGGTATGTAAGTCCGCCAACCCGCACTAGGTCAGCGTGGTGGACTAAATGGCCTATCCACTCTCAATCGTACTGTCGATTGTAGAGGAGGCCCGTGCCCTGCAGTAGGACGTATATGGGCGGATACAGAAGTAGATAATTTGAAACTAAAATGATTGAAGAGAAAAAATATAAAAATTACTACATGGTTTGCATTTAAAATCGAAAATACGAATGCCGACAGTTCAACCCAAAGTATTGCATTACACATCTCATTCCGTAAGTATATTTTTACATAACTGGCACATCCCCCACCGGGCAGGCCGCAGTATGCATAAACAAATATTCAAACTTGGATTTACGAGCAGAACCACCCGTGGGATTTGTCCTGTGCTGAGTAGCAACCCGCTTCCGGCATACACACATTTGCTCTAATCGAATGAGCCGTGTTTGCGAATATATGTCAACTGTCTTTTGTTTAATGACGTAATGTGACGTGTAGTTTGCGCGTGGGAACTTTTTTTGATCGTGGAATCCGAATAGCAGATTTTTTTTTATTGCACTGAATGGCGAGACGAGCATGCCGTTCGCCTGATGGTAAGCGATACGAACGCTCATGAACAGTAGCAGAACCAAACAACACCTTGAATTACAAAGCAATGCTTGGCATTCCACTGCGCTCGCCATCCTGAGACATAAGATGTTAAGTCTCAATATGTCCAGTAGTTACTCTGGCTACAATGTCCTTCAATCCGAAACACAACAGTGCATTTACTCTGCTGTTTCACGGGAGAAATAGACAATGCGGTGGTACCTACCCAGGCGGCCTCTTACATATGAGAGACCTACCACCGGTACAGAAAGAACAAAAACAACAACAAAGAACAGAACAGAAATACCTTTTTCCAGCTACCTATTTCAAGAATATATTTTTGTAAAAAAATCTGAAATTGGGAGTAGTAATATCCCCCAATGCCCTAGTAAGCGCTTAAAACCTAAATCAACAAATATGTATAGGGAGTAGTCTACACATCACTTATTTTCCTTTGCTCTGTTGTGTCATGTTCTTCACCTTAAATAATGGAGGAAAAAGGTGACCCAAATAGAAGTAATCTGTGGCGAGCGCGCTTTTTGCAGCTATATAAGTAGAAATGACCTAAACAGACTTATATGGCAGTTCAGTAAACAATGACAAAAAACAAAGTAGTGGCAAGATAGTGGTAGTTGGAGAATCTCGTTACATTAATAAATTTACTTTGCTCTCCGTTCTAAGACAGATGCTTATTTAAGCAATTGACATCATTGGATGGGTCTAATGTAGTAAAGGGCATAACAGTTCGATGCGGGCATAGAATCATCTTTTTCAATTCAAATTTGAGAAACCCCATGTCACCTGGTACGTACCAACCCATAATATACGTACTTTGGAGGGCTTTTTAATATTATAGGGGGCAAATGAGCAAACAAGTCACCTTATGGTAAGTGGTCACTGCCGCCCATGAACAACTATAGCGCTTATCAGGCCAATTGATGCCAGCTTTTCGGGTTTTTATAATTGAGTGGAAGTTAGACATAAGTCCACCATGCTAACCAATTATAGTTTGATGTGTGGCCGATATCTCAAGCAATAGAAAAATGAATATTAAAATTACTCAATCAAATTATTTAAGAATATAATAAGAAAGAATATTGTGAAATCTATGTTTATGAAGGTTATATGGTTTGAAATAAAAGGAAAATGTATTTCATAATACATAACTGGGTTTTAAATCTAAATTTGATACAGGTATAATTATGAGTGTAGCTCAGGCCAGTGACCTTGAGTTTTAGAGTAAATAAGTTTTAGAATGTAGATCACATCTCAGCAAAAGCTTTGTGGGCGTTACCTGAATAAAGCGATGTCCCTTGAAACTGAATTTTATTTTACGAGACATGTCGAAAGTTCGGAGCAGAACCATAATTTTAAGGACGCTGATTCTCTACTACTCGTATTTACTCGGGCTTCTATTCGTGGGATACAATTTATATTCCTTTTGCGACAAAATGACTAGTCTGCAGTTAAGTCCTGACGTAGTTGCGTCTAAATAATCACACGGTGGCAGATTAATTGTATATATCCTTCACTATTCGATACAATTATTATGGTATCTAAAGTACTCAATTATTCATATAGTTTAAAAAAACTCTTGAAAGTTCTTCTAACATATGCTAAAGTATAGTTTTGTTACAGCTAGATCTAAAATTCTATTTCCTTCGAAGCTACCGGCATAGTTCCTGGGCTGTTGGCCATAGAGATCTTCAAGCAACTGATAGATTAGATGTCATTGATTCTATGGTCAGGAGTCGGCGATGGCGGACGTCAAAGTTATCTTTCTAATTGCCCATGATGTTGAGGATGTAGAACACAAACTGGGATCCTAAGTGATAACATCCCATTTGGCCCCATCAGAAAAGAAGGCGCCGGGTAAACAATACGGAACGTTGATTATATATCGCCTGATATTGTTATTATTAGACTTTTTGGTCTAGGCATTACCATAGAAATACGGATAGCAGCAAGGACTAATAAGGTAGTTATGGTAACTGTAGTCCTAGAGTTTCCTAAACTAAGCAGCAAGTGTTCAAATGTTACATAATATATTTCCATTTGCCAATGTTCCACGTCACGGAGAAGAATGGCGCAGTGTATAAGTGGTTTCTGCTCGCGTGTAGTTACACTAATGTGTGTTGACAGCGCATAATAAATGAGCGACTCTAAGTTTGCTGAAAGTTAGAAATGCGATAGCGTACCACAGACTTGAGTTATGAATATTCTCCAATGTACTGTTTGGTGCATTCGGTATGCTTTAAGCTAAACCATTCCTTATGAGGAAACTACGGAAGATGCAATACTAAAATATTATATACCATTAATGATTCTATTGTAATTATATATAATATGTTATACATTGCGTCATGAATATAGTTAGAAGCAACAGCCCAAGCCTAAATCTTGGAGGCAAAGGTGCAACGAGTCTAGAATCAATAGCACCGTACTAAGCAAGAAGAAAAACAGATATATTACTGGTGGTAGGTTTTTCATATGTGAGAGGCTGCCTGGGTGGGTACCACCGCAATGTGTCTTTCTCCCGTCAAACAGTAGTTTAAATGCACTGTTGTGTTTCGGAATGTAGCCAGAGTACTACTGGACATATTGAGACTTAACATCTTATGTCTCAGGATGGCGAGCGCAGTGGAATGCCAAGCATTGCTTTGTAATCAAGGTGTTGTTTGGTTTTGCTACTGTTCATGAGCGGTCGCATCGCTTACCATCAGGCGCACGGCATGCTCGTCGCGCCATTCACTGCAATAAAAAAAAATTAATATGGCAGAGCCATGCTGTTGTCAGTCATGTCTGACTATGAATGGGTAGGGTTCGTCAGTTGCGGTGCCAATGTCTAACAGGAAATCGACGTGAAGCAACAGCTTTGCTGCCGCGTTTTGTTTGGTGAGTGAGATTGCCGGATATTCCCTACCCTATTTCCATTATTTTTCTTTCCCGTTCCCCTCCCAATTTAATGGGACTGTAAAACATCCAAGATTCAAGCGTTATGAATGTGGGTCAATTACCATCACCTGCGACCTGTTTGCTCGTTTGCATGACCTATACAATAAAAAAATAAACTTACAAAGTGATTATCTGACCTGGGAATAGATCAAGGACAGAATACAATAGGCGATATAGAGTGGAAATATAGCTATAAAGCATAACCTCTATTACTTGAACAATAAGATTAGCATACAAAGTTGAAAATGTATTCACTATTTTTAAAAATATAAACGGCCTTATTCATAGACAGTTTTAAAACCCATTTTAATTATGACAAAACATTCGATAGCTGAAGTAAGATATAGAGAATATAAGAACTCCAGAGATTCCAAGCACGTAGTATAGTAAATAATTTGTTTAGAATATTAATAAAAATTTCAATATTGGAATTTATTTGCTTATAGGTAATCCTATTTGAAAAGCGTATATTTTCTATAGCCCTTTTCATAGAATCGCTTTCGAAATCCAAATAACTTTCAATTCTTCGTATCTTATTAGATTTCTTTATAAGTTATCACTGCTATTTGCGGCTAAGATGGGTTTGATTTTTCTCCCTCCGATAGATGCGTGGGAATGTTCTTATAGAGATCAAGACGTGCGATTTCGTTTTATTTCTTCAATATTGAATAAAGAAAATCTTCTGTACCATAATTGTAACAGAAAATGTGCTTAAGTTCATATATAGGCTGAATGCTCGTTTTAGTATTTTTAAACGCTAAGTTTGAAAGGCCTCGTAGTAAATATAGGTACATCTAAAACTTGTTTAAACAAGCTGAAGCGACTGGAGCGCGCTCGTTCTCATTCAAAATTTTGTAATTGCTCACCGTGCCGGAAACAAAAGTGGGCCAACTCAAGCATTCCGAATGACTGAAAAAATATTTTAATTTATGTACATCATCTTTCGCAACCCTCATTTCAATATTTTCTTCCTTTTTATTATATTCTTTATTATACGTGCCAGTATCTGTCCGAGCACAATATTAGAATACTGCTTCATAATTATTTTCTTTTAGCGAAATTACTTTTAGGGATGAAAATCTTATTAGGAAACGGGCTGTTTGCCTTTCCAAGTGGCAATCATCGATGAAGGCACAAAATGAATGGAAGCTGAAAAGGGGTTTTGATTTAGATCTTCGTTTGACATTTGTTTCCTTTGACACTGAATTACATTCATTTCTAAGGTGAAGTATTCTTCCCATGTAAACACAAAGATTCTTTGAAAGAATAAAAAGCTACATTATCAGCCTTGGTTTTTATGATAAATACTATTGTGTATAAGAATTAAACTGAAAATAAAATATTAAATGTTATTAATAATTGTCGATAAAAGTATACATTTATTTCTTGATTTATAACCTTTGTTTGTGTATTATGTCACCACATAATTCAATAATGAAACTGGCCATTATTTTATCAAATAGATTAATATACAACTATAAGTATATCTAAGTATACAGCTTCAATCTTAAGTTTAGATCATTAGCGAACTATCGAGAGATCACAGACAAACTTCTCACAACGAAGATGGGTGTCGAACACACGACTTGGAAAGTTACTGAAAACTGTCTAAAACGGCAGAAAAGGAATATGGTAGCAAACCCCTTAATGGAGGGGCAAAAGGGCAAAGCTATTTAACCACAGAATCTTGAATATTTAACACAATATTGTTGCTGTTTCCTGAGTTTTTGCACGTGGTTAAACATGGTTCTGTTACAATTCAAATGGACAGGGTTATTTATATTCTCGGTTGTAATCCGGATTCTATTATGTTTTAGATTAATTTGTGCACAATTTTCGAATTTATTTAACATGAATTTAAGTATTTATAGTTTGTTATTCACTTCTAATGACTCTTTTTACTTTTACGTGCTGTAATTGTTTTCATAACCATCTCACTGTATCAGTGCATAACCATGTTGTGGCATTGGTAAACCATACGTAAAATACATAAATTTCTCTTTAGCAATCTTTTCAAGTAAACAAAGTAAGTGCTGGTTCGTGGAACAAAAAAATGTAACTGTGTATTAAGTTATTTATGTGCTGTATAGAAGGTTGGTTAATTTTGATAAATAAGCTTGGAGAAATTGAAACATAGCGTTTCACGGCCCATAAAACAGTAATTTGTAAATGGTCCTGAAATATGTATTGGGAAAAAGGATGAAATGATAAACATATCAATCAAGTATGAAGTAAAAGATGAACGATAAACAATGTAATATTACCAAACTGAAATGAAATATGATTCAATTTTCCTGATGGACAAACAACATCCAGTTTAGGAAATCGTAGTTAGATAGGAAATATTTTGTTTATTTATCTCAAAAAATTGAGTTAGGTGAAACGTTTGATGGACGCATCGGATTGGAAATATTTACATTCAAAGTAAACATGCATGCCAAAACTAATATTTGTATTGCACTTACTTTTCGTATGGTTAAACGAGAATTTTTTTTATCAATCAAAGAGCCAGTTATATAGAGTCAAGTTGCAAGTCTCGTATTCTGGGTTCAGCCTATGTTTATCCAGTATAATATCCAATTTCAAACAGATCGCATAGTTTGATCACTGGTAAAGATATTTACGTCATTGAAACCCTCTCATCACTGCGCTAGATATAACATCAGGTTCATTGAAGACACTTTGTCGTGCTAATATTAAAAACTGGGTCAGTTTCTTTGTGCCATCACAGCTGTAAATATCAAAGAGTCTCTGGGTTTGTTTCTCACTTTGAGGATAAAAGAAAAGAAATGGGGAAGAAAGCTAGACAGTGACGTGGATTGTTAAGGCTCTGACAATGTTAGTCCCCGAAATAAACGCGACAGTATCTCTATCACTGTAGTTGAGTTTAGAGTAAAAAATTGGCATATCTCTGCTTTTATTGATGCATTTGTACCGTTGTTAAAATTAAATAGATAATATATGTATGTAAACCCCAACCATTTCACCCAACAGTCACATGCATAGTCCTGACACCACACTAAGTTCTAGTCTTGTGTCGTGAGTATCAGTAACTACGAGAGAATAGTCTGTCTCACAATTTACAATTAAGGGTTGGCTGACACTTGGAAGATCTTGAATTTTATCTGTATTCAATCAGCGAGGACACAAAAAAAAAATATTTGGTTCAATTTAAGAATACTTCAGGAGGTGATTTTCAAAAGTGGTCATCTCCATATTCACGAATTTTGCACTAATACCAGAATAATCTGCTGAGAATTCCTGACAATTTAATTGTAGATAAATCCATGTAAATACAATAAAAAGCCCCGAAACGCATTTTAAAATGGGAGCATCGATGAAATAGGCCATTTTTAAAAATGGCCTATTTCATCGATGCTCACTTTGAAACTTAGTCTAATTCAAATTGACCAATCACAACGCGTTTAGTTTGGGCCGCTATCTTACAATTTCCATACATTATCCGAGTAATCCTATATAATCAGATATTTTTTTATTTTCAAAAATAGTCAAATCCAAACACTTATTTTCAAAAATATCCAAATCCAATTCATTAGTTTTCATAAGTAGTCAAATCCAACACTTACAATCAAAAGTAGCCAAATCCTCAGAACAAGAACTATGCATTGAAGGAGTCTGAAACATACTCATAAACCTGTTTTTTTTTTCAAAATTTTCTCTTTAGAGGCTTTGCGTACTAGCAGAGTAACGCAATCACACATTAGATGTTTTTTTTTTACATTTACATGCGGAAGTTTCAACTGCTAATTCAAAATGGGTTTTCATGGGAGTTATCTTATATTTTTGCTAGTTTTTTTATCTTAGTAACAACTGAGGACACCAGAGAACACCTTTTCAAAATAAATAAAAAAATAAAAACTGACTTCAAAACAAAAAACCACTAAAAACCAAAAAATAACATAATAATAAGTACCACTGCAAAGCAAAAAAATAATATTTATTTCATAGAACTTGTGCTTGTTGATTAATTAGCTTATTGATTTGACTAGCCAACAAAATAAAATATATGCATAATATATTGAAGGCGGGTCGCCCAGTACCAAACATGTGGCGGTAGCAATACGCCAACTTAGATTTACCTTATAAAATAACACGCTTATTATTTGTAATTTGAACATTATTCAAACACGCATTTCATTTTAAGATATGACTGCAGATGTTTAACCATAAAACATCTGCGAGTCGTTTTATTAAAGTAAGATTTTTTGTGTACCCTATTGTATAATATTAGTTTAAAAGATGCTGTTCTAAATTATTGTTTCCTAATTGTAATGACCCGTTCATGCCGGGGCAATAAAACTGTATTATTATAGTTAAGTTCTTTAGTGGCGGTAATCCTTTGCAACAAATTTATGTTTTATAGACAATAGTACACGTTTGGGTAAACCTTTCTGTTTGGACAATAGCCCAGATGTTTGAGCCGACCTTAATTTTTAGTTGAAAGGATAGACCCTATTTTATGGCTTAAATATATTTTCTGGAAGATTTATCCCCACCGATCCTCAATCGGGTAGTCCTATAAAAGGGTCGGTTTATTTGGATGAATAGATAGTCTGCCATCTCTCGTCACGAGCACATCTCGCTCCGAGTCGCATAATTATAATTTTACTCTGTCTGTGAATGTATTAAGTGTTAATTTACAAAATATACAATAGTTAGTTCCTGGAAGTGAGTGCTTATTCTAATACCTACACTTATAACCACCAAAGTGGTGACCCCGAAGCAAAAAGAGTGATTTGAGTGTAGTGTGTTAAAGTTTAATAGTAGTACGCGAGTTTTCCGTATAAGAGACATTGTTTTTGAGTAAAACATAGAAAAAGTGAGCAGTATAATGAACACCGGAAGCGTTAGCGAACAATCTGCCCCGGAGGTTGCGTCGTGTTCTCCACATATACCAGAGTGCAAATCGAATGATTTAGAAGTTTGGTTCGCCATGGTAGAAGCTGCGTTTGCTGCCGCCCGCATCAACTCGGAGAAATCAAAGTACGCACTGATAATACAGAAGATACCAACTAGCATAATAGACACAATGCGTGATGTCATCTTAAGCCCGCCCGACGACGCTCCGTATACAACGTTCAAGGCGATTTTGATAAAGCGTTGTGGTACATCGGAAAGTCAGCGAACACGTCAGTTGCTGGAACGCGAGGAACTTGGAGATGATAAGCCGTCACAGTTTCTTCGACGTCTACGAAACCTAGCTGGTGAGAATATGTCGGAATCTACTGTCCGTACACTTTGGCAAGGACGATTGCCAACGGTCTTACAGCCCATCCTAGCAACTGTTAAGGACCAACCGTTGGAGAAAGCTGCGGAAGTTGCAGATGCAGCTTTAGAATACTTGCCAATGCGTCCAGCTATTGCAGAGGCCGGAATTCGTCCTACTTCCACCAAACAAGAGGAATCGGTATCGGAAGACATGAAAAAGATGTACGTCAGTTTAAAGGACGAGATTGCTTTGCTACGTCGAGAAATCAATAATCCCACTTCACGTGCGCGAGTGCGAGATAGAAACAGATCACGATCTCGCTCACGTTCCAGAAGCCGCGGTCCACGTCCACGTGATTTGTGTTGGTATCATTGGCGGTTTGATACGAAGGCAACAAAATGTGTTCCACCATGCAGCAAGGCTACGGGAAACGCTCCGGGCAGTCGTTAATGACGGCAAACGACCCCTGCCCTAAGAAATCACGCCGTTTATTCGTCTGTGATCGAGCCAGCAAAATCCAATTCCTCGTGGACACCGGAGCTGACATCTGCGTATTTCCTCGTCATCGTATCCAAGGCCCGCATAAAAAGTCCAACTACGAGCTTTCTGCGGCCAACGGGACAGTGATCGCTACATATGGAATTGCTAATTTAACGTTGGACCTTGGCCTAAGACGAGATTTTACTTGGAGGTTCATAATAGCTGATGTCTCCAAGCCAATCTTAGGTGCTGATTTTTTGGCATATTATGGACTCCTACCAGATCTGCAACGTAGACGTTTGATAGACTCCTCCACCCTGCATACCTACAAAGCGGAGATAACAGAGTGTCAGGAACCAAGCATCAAAGTCATTAATGGCTCATCACCATACCATGAGCTTCTGCAGGAGTTCCCAGATACTAAAACAGTAAGCCACAGCACAAAACACCACATCATTACGACTCCAGGCCCACCAGTTGCGCACAAACCCCGTCGTCTTGCTCCAGACAAGTTGGCCGCCGCTAAAAGGGAATTCGAGGCGATGTGCGACTAGGATTGTGTCGGCCATCAAAAAGTCCATGGGCTTCTCCACTACACATGGTTCCCAAGAAAGGAGATGAGTGGAGACCATGTGGAGACTATCGGGCACTCAATAGTCGGACAGAACCCGATAAATACCCAGTACGTCACATCCAGGACTTTGCACAAGGACTGCACGGGAAGAACATTTTCTCCACTCTTGACTTAGTAAGAGCATTCCATCAAATACCAGTCGCAGAGGAAGACATACCTAAGACAGCCATCATTACTCCATTCGGACTCTTCGAGTTTATGTACATGACTTTTGGATTACGTAACGCAGCCCAAACCTTCCAGCGCTTCATGGACGAAGTGCTACTGGGATTGGACTTTTGTTACGTGTACATTGATGATATTTTAAGTGCATCATCATCACATGAAGAGCACCTCAAGCATTTGAAAATTGTTTTTAATCGTCTTAAGGAATATGGCGTCGTCATCAACCCCAGCAAGTGTATCTTTGGTCAGAAAGAAGTTCGTTTCCTGGGATATATGGTAACTGCAACTGGTACTCAACCATTTCCAGACAGAGTTGTCGATATACAACGGTTTAAATTACCAGACACAGTCAAAAAGCTACGTGGATTTCTCGGTATGATTAATTTCTACCGTAGGTTCATACCAGGTGCAGCCGCAACTCAAGCACCGCTTAACGACCTACTCCAGGGTAACCTTAAAGGAAATGCTCCTGTGCCCTGGACACCAGCTACTACAAAGGCTTTCGAGGCGTGCAAGGAGAGTCTCGCGGAGGCTACCTTGCTTGCTCATCCTAAACCCGACGCACAGTTAGCATTAATGTGTGATGCATCGGACTACGCCGTCGGCGCAGCGCTGCAGCAGTTTGTGGATAATCATTGGCAACCGCTGGGCTTCTTCTCGAAGAAATTGAGCCCCACCGAGCAGAAATATGCAGCTTATGACCGCGAACTCCTAGCTATATATCTTGCTGTTAAACACTTCAGACACATGATAGAAGCGAGAAAGTTCACTTTTTATACTGATCATAAGCCCATTACCTTCGCATTTCGGAAGAAAACAGACCAATGCTCACCACGCCAATTTCGACACATAGATTTCATCAGCCAGTTTTCAACGGATATTCGTCACATTGCTGGAAAAGATAACCCTGTCGCTGATGCATTGTCTCGCGTAGAAGAGCTCGAAAAAACTCTACACTTCAAGGCACTCGCTGACTCGCAGGCGGACGACGAAGAACTTTGAAGAAAATTGCTCAAAGAAAATACGTCTTTGCAATTGAAACGTATACTGATTCCAGGCACGGATATCCCCGTAACCTGTGACGTATCTACACAAGCTGTTCGACCATTCATCACCACGCCGTTTAGGAGAATTGCATTTAACACCGTCCATCGACTTTCGCATCCCGGAATCAATGCTACGGTCAAACTTATGACCCAGCGTTATATTTGGCCGTCAATAAACTCCGATTGCAGAAAATGGGCTCGCAGCTGCATCGATTGTCAACGTGCGAAGATCTCCAGACATGTATCTGCCCCTGTTGGATCATTTGCTCCACCGACATCCAGATTTGAGCATATCCATATAGACATAATCGTAATGTCTATATCTGAAGGTTACAGGTACTGTCTCACAATGATGGATCGTTTTACTCGTTGGCCAGAAGCAATACCACTCCAAGACCAGGAAGCAACAACGGTGGCTAAAGCGTTCTACAACCATTGGATCTCACGCTTTGGCACACCATTAAGGATCACATCCGACCGTGGTAGACAGTTCGAGTCGCACCTGTTCAGGCACCTCAATCAACTGGCAGGCACGACGCATTTCAAGACTACGGCTTATCATCCGGCGTCCAACGGTATGGTTGAACGTTTTCATCGTCAGCTGAAGGCGGCTATAAAATGTCATCAGGATACACGGTGGACTGAAATTCTCCCTACCGTGCTGCTGGGCATCCGAGCTGCTTGGAAGGAAGATTTAGAGGCTACGGTCGCCGAGATGGTATATGGTCAGCCACTGCGGATTCCAGGAGAGTTTTTGGTGCAACAGACGACAATCACCAACAGCAATAGTGCAACGGACTTTGTGAAACAGCTACGGCAACACTTTCAAGAGCTGCGACCGACTTCAGCATCTCGGCATGGCGAGAAAAGAACTTTCATTTTTAAAGACCTCAGCACCACTGACCAAGTCTTCGTGCGCCGCGAGGGTCCAAAAGTGCCCCTGCAGAGTCCTTACGAGGGCCCTTTCAAGGTTGTCATGCGAGGGGAGAAGACGTTTGTTGTTAACGTCCGCGGTCGTGACGTTACAATTTCCATTGACCGTCTTAAACCAGCCTATGTGTTAGCTGACCCTGAAAACACTTCAGCTGACAACGAACATCAAGCACCAAGGCAACGGACAACTCAAGACACTGAAGATGTACATCGCGAAACAGATGCACACCAGCGAACAAGGTCCGGAAGGCGCGTCCGCTTCCCGGACTATTTCCAAAGTGGATTTTCGTGAACTGTCATTCACTGGTACTGCTGCTGTACTGCTGTGGCGGTAGCAATACGCCAACTTAGATTTAGCTTATAAAATAACACGCTTATTATTTGTAATTTGAACATTATTCAAACACGCATTTCATTTTAAGATATGACTGCAGATGTTTAACCATAAAACATCTGCGAGTCGTTTTATTAAAGTAAGATTTTTTGTGTACCCTATTGTATAATATTAGTTTAAAAGATGCTGTTCTAAATTATTGTTTCCTAATTGTAATGACCCGTTCATGCCGGGGCAATAAAACTGTATTATTATAGTTAAGTTCTTTAGTGGCGGTAATCCTTTGCAACAAATTTATGTTTTTTAGACATTAGTACACGTTTGGGTAAACCTTTCTGTTTGGACAATAGCCCAGATGTTTGAGCCGACCTTAATTTTTAGTTGAAAGGATAGACCCTATTTTATGGCTTAAATATATTTTCTGGAAGATTTATCCCCACCGATCCTCAATCGGGTAGTCCTATAAAAGGGTCGGTTTATTTGGATGAATAGATAGTCTGCCATCTCTCGTCACGAGCACATCTCGCTCCGAGTCGCATAATTATAATTTTACTCTGTCTGTGAATGTATTAAGTGTTAATTTACAAAATATACAATAGTTAGTTCCTGGAAGTGAGTGCTTATTCTAATACCTACACTTATAACCACCAAAAACATATAGATATTTAAATTAATTTAATAAGGCATAGGTCCTGCATGTTTTGTATTGTCATACAGTCGAATTGAGAACCTCCTCCTTTTTTTGAAGTCGGTTAAAAAGTAGATCATCGTATTATAATTTTTGTTCCGTAGCTACAAAGATAAGACACAAGTTTTTAATAAATAAAAATGGCTATGGATTTGAAATAAATAATAATGATTCATGTATGAATATCTACCACTGTGTCTACGAATTTATGATGATAAACTATCAGAAGAGATCACGCACAATTATTTCTTGTTGTCAAAATTAGAGTGTACGTTGAAATGTCAATAGCGTTACTTCTATGTTACTCATTGTTCTGAGGCCAAATCCAAACTTCAATGTCGTTTTTCTAATTAAATCATAAATTAAATACACTGTAAACTTTCATTTACATATTGAAATTCTCACCTCAAACATTAAAACTATCAGAATAATGCACTTCCAGCTTAATAACAGCCATAAGAAACGCCAGGCAAAAAATGTACATTTTCTCGATTTGTACAAAAGTGGATTTGGCTAGTATTGAAAATTACCCCCTGACTTGTATGCATTTAAATATGAAACATATTTTTTGTAAAGTTGTCGAGCCTGCAGCGGCGTCGTCTGCGTGCAATCAGCGAGACACATCACAAGAGGTGACAAGACCTTCAAAATACAGGTCAAAGGGAAGAGTGTGACAGTATCAGTAGACCGCCTTAAACCGGCCTACATACTGGCGGACCAATCTCCCAATCCCACCTCGACCACCACCCCAACTCCCAACCAACCTCCTTGTTCCCTACCTAATCCTGTCCCTACAGGGCAAGATGCCCAAGCCCAGGATGACGTCAGGAGAACGCGTTCGGGCCGTACTGTGCGATTTCCTGATTTTTATCGCCCGTAGTAACGGTCTCAGGAGGGGAGTGATGTGGCGTACTCCACACATATTTTATTTACTTTATATATTATATACTTTTTACATATTTATATATTTACACAATATTTATTTATTTCAAATATTTATATTTCATATTTACAATTTACAGTTTACATTTATATATATATAATATTTACACACCTTTTAAATATAACAATTTCATATGTTAAATTACGGAACCCATTTTCCTTATCGTACATCTAACATATATTTATACATTTATATCGAGCGTATTGTTCACGCCCGGTCCGGCAAGACGTGCGGTCGCGCAGGGGGGAAAACGGACCGTTAGGCCACTACCTGCCGAGACCCACCAGTCGGAACATAGATTCGCCCGCGAAGCCCGTGTTGCCTGCTAGCTTGCGTTTATCATCTAACTGCGTTTAATGTCGCTCAACCTGCTATTTCTTACTGTGCTTTGTTTTCTCTCGTACTATTCTATTGACTGTCTCTTCCACTCCTTCTATCTTTATGTATAGTGTGTAGTATTACTGTGTAGCGTATCGTGTGAACTTTTCTTCTGTGTATTGTGAACTGTACGTGTGAAAATAAACTGTTGCTTGTTGCTTGTGCTCGTTTTGTTGCGCTCGCGCACCCCTCGCAATATCATTACAAGTGCCTACCCAACAACCGGCACTCATACACACCATCACACCACCTACCTACACCACCCCTATAACTGGTGACCCCGCAAAGGACATACTATCTATTGGAGACGACCAGGTACGACTTCTACTACTATGAGTGACAGCAGTGAGTCCATTAAAACCGTTGGTTCACGTACCGAAACCCACGTGGCCACACGACGAGCGCGCCGAATTCGCCCTTCAAATGACCGCGACGACATTGCGGGTCGGCGAATTAAAATTAGGGTTCCACCTTTCTCACCTGAGGACCCAGAGCTGTGGTTTGCGTTGTTGGAAGGGCAATTTAACAGCCACAATATCGAAGACGACGATTTAAAATTCACCAGCGTTACCAACAACCTGGACTTGACTCACGCGAAAGCCGTCAAGGATATTATCCTTAATCCTCCGGCAAAGAACCGCTACGACAAGATTAAGTCGGAATTGATAAAGCGGTTGTCGGCTTCTCACGAACGCAAGGTGAAGCAGTTGCTCACGCACGAAGAGCTTGGCGATAGGAAGCCTTCACATTTTTTGCGGCATCTGCAAGATTTGGCGGGACCATCTGTGCCGGACGACTTCCTCAAGTCCATATGGAGCAACCGACTTCCACATGCCATACAGACAGTGCTGGCGTCACAGTCAACCCAGTCGCTGGAGCAGCTCGCTGACCTGGCAGACCGCATCCAGGAGCTGACGTCACCACACATCGATGCTGTAGCTACTCCAAGCAGGCCTCACGTGTCACACCAGTCTGACGAGATCTCAGAGCTTAAGAAGATGGTGCAGCACCTTACTCTCAAACTGGAAGAGCATACTCGTGCCGCCTGCTTCGTCACAGACCGGTCAAGGCCAGCAGACCGTCGCCGTACAGCCTCGCCGCATAGGAGCCGATCCCGTTCCAGCTACAAAAGGTACCCGCTGTGCTGGTACCATGCCAAGTTTGGTGCACAGGCTCGCAAGTGCCAGAAGCCGTGCGACTTCTCCAAGTCGGGAAACGCCGCGGGCAATCGGTAGTGGCGACCAACGATTGTCCATCCCGTGGAGGTCGCCTCTTCGTCACTGACCGCAGTACGAATGTCCAGTTCCTGGTGGACACCGGCAGTGACCTGTGCGTCTACCCTCGTGCTGCGCTTCGGGAACGACGTGTCAAGACTGACTTCATGCTCACCGCAGCCAACGGGTCGACGATCGAAACCTTCGGCTTCGTCGAAATTAATTTAAATTTAGGGCTGAGACGCAATTTCCCTTGGCGTTTCATCGTCGCCAATGTCACAAAGCCAATAATAGGCGTTGATTTTCTTGGTTTCTATAATTTAATTGTAGACTGCCGCAATCAACGCCTTATAGACAACACAACAACATTATCAACCTATGCATGCATTGCTAATATTAATGTTTTCTCTGTCAAGGTTCCAACAGGCGACACGCGCTTCCAAGGGGTGTTGGATAAATATCCCGAAATTACTCGCCCGTCAGGTACACCGGTGATCCCGAAACACAACACGGTACACCACATCAGGACCACTCCAGGTCCTCCTGTATCGTGCACTCCTCGACGGCTGGCACCGGACAAACTACAAGTGGCCAAGCAGGAATTCGCGCTCATGCTGAGTAACGGCACAGCGCGTCCTTCTGACAGTCCTTGGGCCTCTCCTTTACACCTTGCGCCTAAGAAAGATAACGGCTGGCGGCCGTGCGGCGATTATCGATCGCTTAACGCACGCACTGTGCCAGACCGTTATCCTATTAGGCATATCCAAGACTTCTCCCTTTCCATTTCTGGTTGTACAGTCTTCTCCACCATCGACTTGATGAAGGCGTACAACCAAATCCCTGTCTTCGAAGATGACATCCCAAAAACTGCCATCACTACTCCCTTTGGCCTGTATGAATTTCCTTTTATGACCTTCGGTCTCAGAAACGCAGGCCAGACATTCCAGAGGTTTGTTGACGAAATGACGAGAGGGCTTGAATTTTGTTATTGTTATCTGGATGACTTCCTCGTGTTTTCCAAAGACGAAGCTGAGCACGAAGCACATCTCCACCAACTTTTTAGCCGTATGAGAGAGTACGGCGTACTCGTCAACACCTCCAAATGCGTCTTCGGTGCACAAGAGGTAACATTTCTAGGCTACCGAATCTCCGCCTCCGGAACCAAACCTCTGGAATGTAAGGTCCAAGCCATAAAAGACTTCCCAGTTCCTAAGACAATCAGACAACTGAGGCGATTCTTGGGAATGCTCAACTTTTATAGGCGATTTTTACCAAATTCAGCATCTGTCCAGGCGCCCTTAAATGCCTTACTGTCTGGCAATGTCAAAGCATCGCAACCAGTCGACATCTCAGGTGAGGCCCTGCTGGCTTTCGACAGATGCAAGGAGAGCCTCACCAATGCTGCATTACTGGCCCACCCAGACTGTCAGGCCGAGCTCGCTCTGGTAACAGACGCGTCCGACCTGGCAATGGGTGCAGTTTTGCAGCAATTCAAAAACAACACTTGGGAGCCTCTAGCATTCTTCTCACGGAAGTTGAGTCCCTCCCAACAAAAGTACTCTCCGTACGACCGCGAACTCCTGGCCATATATGAAAGCATTAAATACTTTCGGCATATGCTGGAGGCCAGGCATTTCGTAGTCTTTACGGATCACAAGCCGCTCAGTTATGCTTTCAGCGAGAGGAAAGCCAACTGTTCACCTAGACAGTACCGCCACCTCGACTACATCTCGCAGTTCACGACCGACATACGGCATATTTCCGGGAAGGACAATGTCGTGGCCGATCCTTTATCACGCGTCGATGAACTGCAGATGCCAGTCGATCTGGAAGTGCTGGCTTCATCTCAGGCTTCAGATCCGGAGCTGACTCAACTTCTGGGAGGAGAATCATCACTTCGCCTAAAAAAGTTGAGGATTCCCAATTCTCGTCTGGAGCTTTACTGTGACGTCAGCACTCGATCACCAAGACCGTTCGTCACCAAACCTCTGCGGAGGCAGCTTTTCGACAGTCTCCATAGTCTCAGCCACCCAGGCGCTAACGCAACCACGAAACTCGTTGCCGAACGATTCGTTTGGCCTGGGATGCGCAGAGACTGTCGAGAGTGGTCCCGACAATGTTTGGCATGCCAACGCGCCAAGGTGAATCGCCACGTGTCATCTCCATAGGGCACGTTCGATCTGCCTCGCGCCCGGTTCGCATTTGTCCATGTGGACATTATCGGTCCTCTGCCCGTCTCACACGGGTACCGCTACTGTTTGACGGCGGTGGATCGTTTCACCCGCTGGCCGGAAGTCGTTCCCATGATGGATATCACCGCCGAAACAGTCGGGAAGGCCTTAATATCGTGGATATCCAGATTTGGATGTCCCACCGATATTTTGACTGATCGCGGACGACAGTTTGAATCGTCCACTTTTCCAGTATCTCGGAAAAGTGATCGGATTCAAACATCGCAAAACTACCGCGTATCATCCATCATGCAACGGCTTAGTGGAACGATTCCACCGCCAGTTAAAGGCAGCCATAATGTGCCACATGGACTCCAATTGGGTGGACATATTACCCTTGGTGCTGTTGGGCATTAGGAGTGCCTACAAAGACGATCTGCGGTCGTCTTCTGCTGAGCTGGTGTATGGTGAACCTCTCCGATTACCTGGAGAATTCTTCCAGGCCTCGGCTCCTAATTCCACCGACATATCGGAGTTCACCACACGTCTGCACCGGTTCACATCCAAACTCCAGCCAGCTCCAGCTGCACGTCACAGTAAAGACAAAGTCTTTGTCTATAAGGACCTGGCTTCATCGAGTCATGTCTTCCTACGGGATGACACCTGTCGTGGCTCACTACAGCCACCCTACACTGGCCCATACAAGGTCATCACAAGAGGTGACAAGACCTTCAAAATACAGGTCAAAGGGAAGAGTGTGACAGTATCAGTAGACCGCCTTAAACCGGCCTACATACTGGCGGACCAATCTCCCAATCCCACCTCGACCACCACCCCAACTCCCAACCAACCTCCTTGTTCCCTACCTAATCCTGTCCCTACAGGGCAAGATGCCCAAGCCCAGGATGACGTCAGGAGAACGCGTTCGGGCCGTACTGTGCGATTTCCTGATTTTTATCGCCCGTAGTAACGGTCTCAGGAGGGGAGTGATGTGGCGTACTCCACACATATTTTATTTACTTTATATATTATATACTTTTTACATATTTATATATTTACACAATATTTATTTATTTCAAATATTTATATTTCATATTTACAATTTACAGTTTACATTTATATATATATAATATTTACACACCTTTTAAATATAACAATTTCATATGTTAAATTACGGAACCCATTTTCCTTATCGTACATCTAACATATATTTATACATTTATATCGAGCGTATTGTTCACGCCCGGTCCGGCAAGACGTGCGGTCGCGCAGGGGGGAAAACGGACCGTTAGGCCACTACCTGCCGAGACCCACCAGTCGGAACATAGATTCGCCCGCGAAGCCCGTGTTGCCTGCTAGCTTGCGTTTATCATCTAACTGCGTTTAATGTCGCTCAACCTGCTATTTCTTACTGTGCTTTGTTTTCTCTCGTACTATTCTATTGACTGTCTCTTCCACTCCTTCTATCTTTATGTATAGTGTGTAGTATTACTGTGTAGCGTATCGTGTGAACTTTTCTTCTGTGTATTGTGAACTGTACGTGTGAAAATAAACTGTTGCTTGTTGCTTGTGCTCGTTTTGTTGCGCTCGCGCACCCCTCGCAATATCATTACAAGTGCCTACCCAACAACCGGCACTCATACACACCATCACACCACCTACCTACACCACCCCTATAGACTTACTAATCCGGTTTCAGTTTAGAATTGCTAATTTATTCAAATAAAATGTTATTCATATTATCGTCTTGTGGCCTGATTGGTTTAATTGGTTAATTAGCGTTGGCGCCGTCTTTACACTTAATGCTTCTTAGCCATTTTATGGCCTAATTAAGCGTTTAAAGTTTCATCAGCTGATTTTGTTCTCCTTAAGATGTCGATCGTTTGTTAAGAGTTGGCAGAGGAAGTGCTCGTTCTTTTATTAAAATAAATAATGTAATACTGAACTGTGTAGTAATGGATTGTAATCTAAATAAATATTTTTCTTGGTAAATTATTATTAATCGTTGAAGAACTACTTATACCGGGTATATCAAAAGTGCTACCGAAAACGAAGTTGGTAGGTAGTTTTAGTGACTACAAACACAATATAACTAAAAATTTTGCAAAGAAACGAGACAATTTTTTTTTCTTATTTGGCTAATATCGTCTAGTTTAGGTGGTAAATCCATAGATTTTGCTAAAATAATAATTTAAAGCCTTGCGCACCATAGCGTCCTTAAAAATAACAGGACGTACACTATTATTAAAAAAAAACTATGTATTTACCACCCTAATACAACGATAGGAAAAAAAAAATCGTCACAATTTTTTGCACAAAATTTTGTTGCATTGTGTCTGAAGTCACTAAAACTACCACCCAGCTTCGTTTTCGGTAGCACTCTTGATATATCCTGTGTATTGATATAATTCCTCTCTATTTGATTTTTTAAACCAAGACATCGATTTAGTATACAGACAATCCGAATTCATAGGTATTTTTATTTTTAGGTATTTTTAGAGTACATTATTTTATGTCTGTCATGATAATTATATTGGAAGGAGTTCTATCTTCGGCAAAGCGTCAGAAATCTTCCGATTCGTATAGATTTAAAGACGAACTCTTCTTTTAATTGATACATTAAAGTATTGTAAAAAATATCTCATTAATGATAAGACTGAATAATGTTTAAATACGGCGAATGAAACGAGAACCAAAGAACTATGAAGACTACTGAAACTTACTTTTATTACGGCTCATAAAATATCTTCATTTAAAAGGCAAGAATTCACTCCGAACTTTTTCTCAGCGAATACATAATTACGTGTTTGAGATGAAGAAAACCGAAATACATGACTTATTTTAATTGCAACCGACTAAATGTTTTTCACTAATTCGAAATCTGTGTTTGCCGGTCATTCAATAAAAGCGGCAGTATTTTCATAAATAGAAATGAAATATAGCAGTCTTTTAAACATGGCGCAGAGGCGGGCGCAACGAAATGATTACACCAAACTGCACTTTAGTTTATGCTATCCACAGACGAAGATTTTAATTTAAACTGCGAGCTCTAGTGTCTCATTCACTAAATGTTTTATAAAAATTGCTCGCCATTATTTTAACAGGCCACACATGATTCATACAGGAAACGGGGCATTAAAGTAAACAACGTCAGTTTAATAAATGGAGGCTTAGTTTAAGCTAGTGACGAGATCTTTGTCGTGAAATCTTGACAGAGTAACATAAAATCTTTATTTATTCTAAAGAATATTTTATTTATTTATGAATAAAAAACGTATATCTTTCTTGTGGTTTGAACATTAACATATAATGCGAAATGTTAGTTGCTGGAATAATAATTATGCTGCCAGCCTTTAGTCTTACCAGACACAAACTATTGGGCATTTGTTTAAAAATGCTTACAGTGCACGAACTAGGAATCAAACGCATGACCTCACAGTTTGCAGCGTATTTTATATCCGCCCACGTCAAACCACCGCTGGGTATACGAATCCGCTGTTTTTCTACGACGTTTTTTTACAGCGTATACAATATAGAAACTAACGATATGGTATTTTACCGGTTTTTTATAGTTCATATCAAAAATCTATCAATTAAAGATTTTTGTTAATCCATTCAGAATTAAACAAGCAAATATAACAAGAAAATATTTTAAATTTTGAAGTGAAAGTAAAAGAAAAGGGATACTAAACAAAATTAGTGATGTCAAAAGTCCAGCGTTCGTGTGTGAAAGAGCCGGCAAGATGTTCCTACTACACTCTTACTTACTTAATTTAAAATACTAATATTTGCTTCATGTTACAAGCTCCTTTGATACTTGTTTGACAGAAACATTTTAATTTAATGGTATATAATTTCATACGCAAAATAATGAATAAAATTCTTCAATGTCAAATACCAACGAGACCAACCAACCACCAATAAGAATCCATTGGCAAATGTTCGCAAGTAAAAGTTAATAAACCATTGAACACGTTCATATATCTTGATTTGCATTAATTTGAATTGAATAGTGGTACGTTAGAGCAGACTAATGAGCGAATTTGATTCGGAATGTCATTGTTTCAAACAGATGCGGTGTAATTACTGTAACAGGCTTGTTAGTTTTCACTATTTCCATGGCCTCGGAATACAGAATCAGGTCTAATATTTGAATTTACACTTAACATACAGCTTTTGTGTCGACATTAGGGGGGTTATGACTAAGGTCTGACTAAGGTTGCAGGAAGTCGCTGGATGCAGGCCGCTTCCAACAGGTCATTGTGGAGATCCTTGGGGGAGGCCTATGTTCAGCAGTGGACTTCCTGTGGCTGATATGATGATGATGATGATACAGCTTTTAGGTTTTTTTTTATTTTTTTTTGATTGCAGTGAATGGCGAGAAGAGCAAGCCGTTCGCCTGATGGTAAGCGATACGACCGCTCACAAACAGTAGCAACATTCCACTGCGCTCGCCATCCTGAGACATAAGATGTTAAGTCTCAATATGTCCAGTAGTTGCTCTGGCTACAATGTCCTTCAATCCGAAACACAACAGTGCATTTAAGCAGTGTTGTTTCACGGGAGAAATAGACATTGCGGTGGTACCTACCCAGATGGCCTCTCACATATGAGAGACCTACCACCAGTAAACTACGTGACTTTACTCCTTAATTTATATTCAAATATTTACTTGTATTTTACAAAAATGTTTTTTATCTGTATCTTTATCAGCCCATATGCTCGTAGGTCCCACTGCAGGGCACGAGCCTCCTCCACAATCGAGAAAACGATCGACAGTGGTGGTGGCCTAGTGCGGGCTGACGGACTTTTATTTTATTGCTTTAAATGGGGAGATGAACATGTCATTCGCCTGTTGGTAAGCGATATGACCGCACATGGACTGTAGCAAAACTAAACAACACCATAAATTACAAAGCAATGCTTGGCATTCCACTACGCTCGTCATCCTGAGACATAAGATGTTAAGTTTCAATATGTCCTTCTAACCGAAACACAACAGTATATTGACACTGCTGTTTGGCGGGAGGAATAGAACTTGCGGTGGTACCTACCCAGGCGGCTTCTCACATATGAGATACCTACCACCAGTTGGTGGCCTAGTGCGGGTTGGTGGACTTTACATACCATAGAAATACTTACAAATCACCATGGTGTGCAGGTTTCCTCACCTCAATATTTTCTTTCAGCGTTATAGTGCGTGGTGATTGACTATCAATACACAAATGTGGCAATGGGCAGGGCACATAGCGCGGAGAACTGATGACCGATGGGGTCGGAAAGGCTCGAATGGAGGCCACGTAGCGGAAAGCGCACCGTAGGACGTCCACCCACAAGATGGTCAGACGACCTGGTAAAGGTCGCGGGACGTCGCCGGATGCAGGCTGCCTCCAACAGGTCTCTGTAGAAATCATTGGGGGAGGCCTATGTTCAGCAGTGGACTTCCTTTGGCTGATGGATGGATAGATGGATGGACACAAATGGATCCGAAAAGTAAAAAAAAAATGTGCCCTTGGATGTCTAGTCGCCATCGCCGTGACCATGTTGGCAGCCGCATCTGATCCATTACCGACTGGCCACATACACTTATCAAATAGATAATTCAAATTATTTTTGCCAATAACGTAAGCGCCCTTAAAACTACTCGCGGAAATGTGTGGCGTTGTGGAATTAGGCATCAGCCACTACACCTGCTTTTGAATCCAAGTCCTTTTAGTTGAACAGAAATAGCTTTCCTCCATCTGAGTTTGCTAATTCCATGTTTGAAATACAGTTTCAGTCGCAGACAACAATGAAATCTATCAATTTAAACATATAATGAGAACTAAAATCAACAAAAAGAATACTATAAACTGCTAAAATGTTTCTCCTTTTTTTATCCGCAGTAGGGAATAAAATATTACAAAAGTATAATATTAAAGTAATATTAAAATACATACATTTGATGATGGTATTTTTTGTACCGTCATATTCCTTCATAAATTTAATGAATATGCTCCCTAATCCGTCCAATTTGCTGCGGTTTTTAAATCCTCGGCAACACCTCTATCAGTATTCAAAGCCGATAATCCCATTGACCGGTTATTTGGTTCCATTAATATGTATGAAATGTATTTCGCTGATTAAACTTTAATATTATCACGCTTATTACCTGTAGGGTATAAACAGAATACATATTATTTAGCGGTATGTTATAGGACTCCTTCTGGCCGGATGGTGGAATGACGTACACAAGAGGGCTCGTAGGGACAGGATGCATAAAGCAGCAGACCGGGCCCTGTGGCGTACATTGGGAGAGGCCTATAGGACTCAAAGATATAGGACTGCAAAGGGCTAATGATGATGATGATTAGTAATATGCTTCCATGTAACTTTTTAAACTGTTTCGAAAAGGTGTTTATACAAATTCTAGTAAGAGACCACATTTTAGTACTGGACATATACTGGGTGGAATCGCTTATCGTCCGGAAAATTTCATAGTGTATTGTGTATATGAAGATAACGTTATATACAAGATTTATCATTAAAAATTACAAACTATTCCATAAACAATATCAGTACAAGATATCCCCAAAACCATGCCCAAAACACATATTATCTAAATCTAAGTGTAGGGTACACTTAAAAGTGCAACGACATGTCAAAACACAGACGCGCGCGTGTATGAGTCACGCCACGCCATAGCTGACTATCGAGCAGCGACCTTGAACTTACTTTGCGCCTATTCATCGGTATTATTACTCTAAATATTACCATATAACATTTATTTATTGATATTGATTTATTTATAATTTTAGTGTGTTAGGATCATTTAAGTAAATGTAGTTGTTGGTAAGTTAAGATTTACATTTTAATTTAACATATTATTTTCATAACGTACCTACTATCTTAGAAAAAGCTGCATATGTTTTTATTTAAACCTCTAAATCAAGTCGAGAATAGACGACTTCGCTGTGGAAGGTCACGGATTCTTGCATGATTAGGAAGTCCGAACTTACCATGATCGAGTAGCTTCGGATAAGTCTTTAAAATAGTCTTGTGCTGGAAACTCGTGGATTCATCATTCATGATACCATTGCTACGCAAAGACTGCAGATGGTTTGGATCTGCATACATCCTTCTTGCATGACCCAAGTTTTCATTGGATCGGACATAGCATGTCATCATTGCCACATACTCACTGTTCCCGTTCGGGTAATCACTCATTTTGACCGCAAGAAACTAACCAATAACCAAAATAATTTCGTACAACGTCACTCGGTACCGAATTTCGCACGACTAAGTAAGTGGCAACGTCCCTGGAAGGCGTCAGCGGCGCGGGAGGGCGCGGCGCGGCGCGGCGCGGCGGCACGCTTTGTACTTGCGCTTGCGGCAGCGCGGCGGTGAGGGCGGCTTCATCAAAGAATTTTATTACTTAGATTTAGAAGTTTCTACTCGAATTCATATTGTATAAAGTAGGGTCACAATAAAGTGTATTTATGAAGATTTTTTTCATTTATATTATCTTTCTCTAAACAACGTTTTTTTATGAATAACTTATTCTAAATTAGTAACTAGTAGTGGTAAATTAATTTTATACTACATGAACAAAAACAAAAAAAAAATTAAAATAAGTATGCCAAAGGGTTCTAAGTCATGTACTTGCCATGCACAATTTTGTTCGTGACGCTAAGCGATTTCACCCAGTATATGCCAGTGTCCTCGATATGTACTGGCTAAGCCCACAAAGTTTTAAACAAGTAAAAAATAAGTACACTTGCGTGTAATATTCAAATATACCGGGTATCTCAAGACTGCTACCGAAAACGAAGCCAGGTGGTAGTTTTAGTGGCTACAAACACAATGCAATTAAAAATTTCGCATAGAAACGCGACAATTATTTTTTATGATTTTTTAAATATCGTCATTTTTGGGTGATAAATCCTTAGTTTTTGCTAAAATAATAATTTAAGCTCTTTTATACCTTATAGTATTAATAAATAAAAGGGTATACACTATTATTTTAGGAAAAAACGTATTTACCACCCAAATATGGCCATAGAAAAAAAATAACAAACAAAAAATTGTCGCTTTTTATTGCAACTTTTTCTGTTGCATTGTGTCTGAAGTCGCTTAAACTACCACCCGGCTTCGTTTTCGGTAGCAGTCTTGATATACCCTGTATTTATATTTATTGCGTGTAATAATATCGGGCTTTCCGCCATCATATATAATATGTGTTGCTATTCTGGTCGACATGACTTCCACTGAACGAACAGCACAGCTGTGAGTTCACGTTAGGTCCCAAAAATGAACGTTGTAAAAGCGTCGCATCTTGCTTAACCAACAAGCATTGTAATTTGTACGTAGTCGGACAGTTTGAAAAGTGTGCTTGTTCAAAAGTCATTCGATACAGGGGGCGAGGTTTCCATGGACGTAACAAGGATGTGTTAGCGGTTATTTCAAATCATGATTTATTGTGTGGAACGGAAGGTAACACGGTTAAATGTTTGAAAATCTTCGTAGGTTAATCAAATGTTAATTATAATATATGTAGGGAAACCTTTATTAGAGTACAAATATATACTTAACCTAACTAAAATTTTCAGACTGAATGAATTACTTAATCGTAAAATTAATAAAAGCTCATCGCAATGTGTTACTAATTCTAATACTTGTCTTTTTATTTAATCTGTATCGATTTCTAGTTCTACTAATTAATGTAGGTCTAATTACACTTTTAAAATTATTTTTAATTAATCCATTACTTTGTGGAGATGGTCTTTCATCTGGTTTTTCCTGCGTGTAAAGCAAGGAAACCTGAATACATCGTAGTGAAAAGTGCGTAACCTCAATCTTGGTTCAGCCTGCTTCTTATGCTAAGATAAAAAGGCGTTAAAGCAACTCAGGCTTTTAGGTCACAACCGTCGTCAAATTTATTTTTTAAGGTATTAACTTATGCAGGCTTTGAACTTTGAAACGTAGCGGCTCCGTAGTGGCAGGAATGATATATGTATAAGACCTTTTTTTGCTAAGTGAGATTACTTTTGGCATAATATATTCAATGATGTTGTAGAAGGTCATATTATTTTTTTATTTGTTTCTCAAAATTTAATGTTCAGCAATCATTAGCTATACTATATTTTAAATTGGAATACGTCTACAGGTTAATTGGGTGAGAGAAATAGGCAAAGCGGTAACATCTATCAAGATAGAGATTATTTATATGAGGAATTTATCATTGAGTTATATTGCTTTACTATCTTCATCATCATGAAACATCATTCTGCCTATTTATGTTACGTACGGGCGTCCACCATATTCCACCATGAGAATATAGTTCCTATATAAATATAACCTGTACCAGCCCTTATACGTCCCACGGCAGGGCACAGGCCTCCTCTACAATCGAGAGTACGATTGAGAGTGGTTGGGCCATATAGTCTACCAGCGTGGCCCAGTGCGGGTTGGCGGAGTTTACATACCATTGAAATTCTTATAGTCGCTGTAGTGTGCTGGTATAAATATAATACTAATCTGATAATATCCCAGCATCTATAACTGGAGTAAGGCTGGTGGATCGAGTGGCAATGCATGCTCCGATAATAATTTGCGTTCGGTTTGCCGGCTGATGAGCGCCAATGAACCGCCCGCGATTCATACGCTCCGATTCATTTCACGCTCAACGGTTACCTGCACTTATAACTTATAACCGATGTATATTAATGCCGGTGGCGTCTGGATTTAAATTCAGAGCTGGATGTTAATTATCAGGGATAATGTGTTGTAAGGTAGTATACGCATCATACATGTAACAGGGTTTTAATCTGTACTCTGTAGTCTGTATATTATGTTCGACTAACAGATTAAGCCATTGCTGAGCATAAAAGTTAATTAACAGATTTCTTGATTTATTTGATGTATTAGTTATTATATGCCGTTTTCTCGAAGGGGTTGGTGGGGGTTATACTACTAGAATCACAAATCGTTATTTATTTCCGCCCCAAAAAGCTGCCGGGTTCAGTTTCGCGAAACGCATATACAATTCTTCAAAAGAAAAACCTACACGTGATGGATTACGTGAACTAAGATTTCAGGAGCACGCTGTTCATATTGCGTACTAAAGTCTATAGCACCGTCGATTTCATTTAAATTGAGAAGTATAATTCTTCACCGTTTATGTTTTCAGATTAAGGGCGGACTAAATTCAGCATCTTTATTCATGCTATCTTAATTCACGATTCCGTAAAACTGAAACCTCAGCGTTAAAGCAATGGTTCATTAAGAATTCATAAAGTATAAATGGAACACTATTTATTTAATAGCAGTTCCCAATTAAACACGTAATTAAATTTTCCGTCTGCAAATGTTTTTTTTTTACTTTTACACGTTTATTTTGAACAAAAATGCAACTTTACCACTTGGCACTTTAGCTAGCAATTGCATCTCTTTACTCTTTTACTCGCTTGGCAAGAAAATGTAGCACAGTCGCTTAATGGGGTCAATAGTTTCTTGAAAAATATTTATACCGCTAACTTGTTAAAGCTATGAAAGAGATGAGAATTATAGTACCCCAAAAAAGAGAATCATGTTGAAGTATTTCAGATAAAAAATGAAATAGTTAACAATATCCCCGCGTACTCTCCTCAATTCTGAGGGTTGTGACCTTCTCTCATCAGCTTCCGTGGTATGATAATACGCTATCGATCTCCACTGTTGGCAATCTGTATAGCTTCGTATATAGTGGTGTTAAATATGGTATGGATCTGTTCGGATCACCTATTGGATTGCTCTTTTCCCCTCCTCATTGCCAGTGCCACATCAGTTTCTGTAAAATTTGATTTGTCTTCCTGGCAATATGTCCAAAATACACAAGCAACAATACCTTATAGAAGCATATTAACGCGCATGAACCGGGTGGCAAAGATTGTCAACGTTAACCGATTACACGCTACATGAAAAATCTTTTGGACATACGAAATGGGTCATACTGACAAAATCAGTAATAATGTTTTTCCAACGAAATTTACTAATCAATTCCTGTCCAAAAGTTTTCAGTTCGACGTTAAATAAAAAAAGAGACAGATATGCCGCGTGCATACTGCCTAGTGCCTAACGAAACCTTATGGGTAGAAATTAAGACTTCAGTTAACGTTGCTGGCATATTATTACATTTACCTCCATTAGACTACTAATTGTTTGAAAGATGCATTTTTAATTTGAAAGTGTGTATTTTGAGTATTGCATTTATTAGTTCCTTCTTAAATGTTCCTATAATTATTAACTGGTTTGAATTAATTGCTCATCAATAAATTTACAACACGATTGTATTCATCGCAATGCACTCATAATCCTCATAATTAAATTACAGCAATTAATCGAGTGCATACATTAAAATTTTCGGTCAGTTGCAAACCGGACCAATTAACAACATTTAACAGTCGTTAATCCATCGAAAAACAACACGGATAGTTAGATAAGTAAAACAGGCTCGCGGGTCGCGGCTCGCATTAATCTGTTTAAATTCCTCTCCTACTCAAATAAATCCTGTTTAAACAACCGTAAAACTGTCCGTGTGCGAATCCCTTTAATCCTTCTCGTGTGGATTGGGTCAAATCGAATTTCATATATTACCCCTTTGACTTCAATACTTTCATCATTGTTCTTTGACTGGTTATTATTTAAGTAGTTGAGTCTTGGCATCATTGGTCTGGTGATAGCGGTAAAGGTTGTATGTTATAACGGCCTGAGTTAGATTTCAGACTTTGAAATATTTGTATTAGAAAAGTACACAAACTGCAGAGCTACTTCTATTTTGTTAGTATCATTATTTTTCTTGAATTGGTTTTTATTTCATTGTTTAGCATCATTAGTCTAGTGATAGCGTATAAAGTTTCAGAGTGAAATATTTTGATTAGAAAACTAGACATAAATTGTAGAGCAACTTCTGTAACTTGGTTTGTAATTTTTGTCCGGAAAAGCGGATGATTTTCCTCAGTATATATGGTAATATGGTTATTCTAATCTATGTAATAAGCTTTGTATACTGTGGAAGGTACTAGTGACACCGCTGTGCCACTTCAAGGATACTTATGCCAGCTTAAGCTTTAGTAGAGCTATAAAGATATTAAAATAAATTTAACACAGCATATGTACCTTAATTCCGTCATCTCAGCACTATCTCAAGGTACACTGGCAGAAGATGCTTCTGGAATTAAGTCTGACTATTCACAATATTTTTGAATTAAGTAAAATAAATGAACGAAATCTTTCGGGGATTGAAATAGTACCTCATTCATAATAGTTTGGTAACGGTGCAGTAAAATTTTACAGCTTTATAAATTTTAAATCAAATTAAATTTAAACTAAGAGTTATTTTATAATTTTTGTGAACATTAAAATTAATTTCACGAGCAATATGGCGCAATGCAGGGTATTCAAATAATTTAAGCGCTGCTGACCCGCCGAATGCTTCCATAACATTTTTCGCAAGTACCCACAAAACATTTGATGGGCAGATACAAAAGGGTTTTATTATAAACGTCCTGTCTTTACGTTGACATGACGAATATTTTGCGTAGGGAACATGGGTGGGAAATGTCTCTTGTATTTTGTCAACACGAGAAGCCTACCAATATTTGAATTTTCTAAGAAAATAAACCCACATGTGTGAAAATTGTGTCGAATAACAAAATTACCCTTATTTTGTTTTGCGTCCCTGTTCTTTATCAGGTTTTTTGTGCGGAATGTACCGTTTTATGTTTTTATCATAAACTAGCGTTTTATGTTCTCTTATCGCCCAACTCAGGCTGTAGTCAACCTGATGTAGTAAAAATATATTATTATACGTGAGGAAAAATGAATATATTTCGACCTTCGACTGTTTTAGATAAAAAATTGATTGTTTTTTTTTTATTTTTTTAGCTACGTTTATTAATATTTATCAGGTATTGTAATAAAGGCTTTTACTTTAAACGAAAAAAATAATGATAATCAATAAATCTACATATTATAGGATTAGCCAGTGATCATATGTTAATTTTAATTCACAATATCATAAAAATCAAATTGTTGATTTGTTCTACAAGAATGCGGAACGGAAGGCGCCATGATGGATAGCGATATATTTTCTATCCGTGTGAAAATAGCAAAGCTTGTGCGTTAACAAAGAAGTTTTAATACTATTCTTACTTTACATTATTTTCAAATAATTTAATTAATATATTACGAGAGATTAGCTTATGTTATTGCAATAATTTACGCTTTAAAAAGTACAGCGTTGTAGTTTGCATGGGTTATGTTACGTAGCGGAGTGCCGTAATCAGTCGCGTTTTCTGGCATTTACGCGCGGGTTAAGGTTTTAAATGTATTTTTATGTAACTTGCCGATGGAATAAAATTTTAATATATTTTGTTTGTTATTGCCATAGGAATAATTTAAAATAGTTTTCACAAAGAGTAGAATATCCTATTGCATAATTGCCTCAGTAACGTATTTTAAGCTATTGCATAGCTTCTATCTAGGGCCTTGAGCGTGGAGACCGAATCCAGAAATTCCGTAACGAAAATAACCTAAGTCCGATCGAAATTTAAATTTAATATTATTATTTTGATTTAAATATGTGCCAGTACTTTTAAATGCGAATTGCAAAGCTATTGCGTGATTAATTGTAATCTAACCTCTTTCGATATTTAGTTTTGCCATCTATCGATGAATAGCAGAACTTTTAATGACTTTTTGAAATATCACGCTTGTCTCTTTAGTTCAGCAACTCGCTTCTAGGTGGCATTGGTTGTATCGGCGTTACTGCGCATGCGTAATCCCCCTCTTCGCTCCACAATCTGGTGACTCATGCCTGCTTAGAGTTTCGGCGTTAGGGCACCTCCTCTTTGTATTTAATTCATGGTACGACTTTACGAAGCTCGCACGTACAACAGTGAATATCTGTACAATTAATATCAAAGAAAAACAAAGGAAAAAAAAGATTGCATAAATAAAAAAATATAATTACATAAGTTGATAAAAAATGCTATGCAATAGCTTTACCGCGGCAGTCTCCGAGTGCCACACGTCTTTTTATAACCTTGTAGTTTTTCTTACCAGTGGCTTACAACATTTACGCCAGGAGACTAAAATGAAAAATCCACAGTCACAGCGTGCAGAGATTAGCCACATATTTTGCCTGAGGTATTTCTTGACGTGACAGCAATTATCTTTGAACTAGGTACAAAATATCTTACATTTCTCAGTTGAATTCAAGCACGCTTATTAAATACTCTGTTTGTGGTTAGAAATTCTGTTTTTACGGTACCTTATATTAATGGTTTATGGTTAAAGAACATAAATATAAACCGTATTGTATGTTATATATGTTGTTAAAAAATCCATCCATCCATCAGCCAAAGGAAGTCCACTGCTGAATATATTATGCCTCTCGCAATGATTTCCACAGTGACTTGTTGGAGGCAGCCTGCATCCAGCGACCTTCAAGCAAAACAATGGAAAACGCCTTCAAGCTCTTGCAGTGGTAAGGATTCGGCATCAACATCAACGGTGAGTATAACACTCATCTTCAATTTCCCGACGATATTGTAGTCTTGGCAGAATCGCTGGAAGACCTTATCAGTATGTTCGAAGACCTTAATCGAGTCTTCTAACAAGTGGATTTTAAAATGAATATGGACAAAATGAAGATCTTGTTAAATTTCCAGCTTGAGCCAATCCCCATATAGTTAAAAAAATATGTAAAATAAAACTAAAACGTATCCAACACAGGTAGTAAAAAACGTGAATTTATCTTTGCAACATTTTTCCATTTTGGTTCATTGCGTATGTGTATGTATATGATATGAAGGCGTGCTTTATTGTCCAAACGGCTGGGATACAGACAGGGTTTATTGAATTTACTATTGCAGACTTTGATCTAACTTAATGCGAGTTGGTATTAAAATCCCAATGTTTTCCATTTTATGCTCGTTTAAAATAGGTTATATTTTATTATAATACTGGGCTTAATAACCAGACTTACTTAAATGGTTTACGAAATCAGATAAGAATTTAATATTTTTGCACATGAAATAAGGGAATGACACAAGATCTGTACCTAATCCTTTTGTTTAAAGACAGTGATTAGTATGGCACATTTATTTTTAAAACACAATACATAGACTCGACTTATGGGATTTACGACTGTTTTCTGCCTGAGTCTGAATTTACACTGATCTGCCAATTCTTTTAAAGGATTGTACATTTCCGAGAAAAGAAAGTAATTCAAAATATAGAACAAGTTGAATGCCCAACTTGGAAATTGTATCTAGGATCTCAGACTTTGCAGCCAATACACGCTACCATACACGCTATACCAAAGTCTTGGCAACATTTCACCTATATTGAGAACAAAATATAAAAACACATTAAAGTTTGATAGTACTCCGTTCACTGCCGCGCTGGAAAATGCCTTCAAGCTCTTGCAGTGGAAAGGATTCGGCATCAACATCAACGGCGAGTATATTACTCACCTTCGATTTGCCGACGATATTGTAGTCTTGGCAGAATCGCTGGAAGACCTTAGCACTATGCTTGAAGACCTTAATCGAGTTTCCCAACAGGTGTGTCTTAAAATGAACATGGATAAAACGAAGATCATGTCGAATATCCATGTTGTGCCCACCCCCATTGGAGTTGGGGGCTCGACTCTCGAAGTTGTAGACGAATATGTCTATTTAGGACAAGTGGTCCGGTTAGGCAGGTCCAACTTCGAGAGAGAGGTCAATCGGCGAATCCAACTCGGTTGGGCAGCGTTCGGGAAACTTCGCGACGTCTTCTCGTCCAAAATACCTCAGTGCCTAAAATCGAAAGTCTTCGATAGTTGTGTGTTACCAGTGATGACATACGGCACCGAGACGTGGCCTCTCACTGTGGGCCTCATTAAAAGGCTCAAAGTCACTCAACGAGCCATGGAGCGGGCTATGCTCGGTGTTTCCCTACGAGATCGAATCAGAAATGAGGAGATCCGTAGGAGAACCAAGGTTACCGACATAGACATATAAGTGGCAGTGGGCACATAGCTCGTAGAACCGATGGCCGTTGGGGCCGAAAGGTTCTCGAGTGGAGGCCACGTACAGGCAAGCGAAGTGTTGGACGCCCGCCTACAAGGTGGACGGACGATCTGACTAAGGTCGCAGGAAGTCGCTGGATGCAGGCCGCTTCCAACAGGTCATTGTGGAGATCATTGGGGGAGGCCTATGTTCAGCAGTGGACTTCCTGTGGCTGATATGATGATGATGATGATGATGATGATGATGAGTACTCCGTTAAATGTTTTTTATATCATAGGAGTGGCAAATAAGAGAACGCGACTCGCGTGATAGAAATTTATCAGCGCCATCTATGAACAACTTTGGGTAGATGTGGCACCAAAATTGAATCTTGGGACTATTACTGTGTAAACTCGAGCAAACGACAATAAAACAACGTCTGGTCGGTATTAGAAAAATGTAATACTAATATATGTAGGCGTAGTATTACTTTACACTGCAGGCAGTGTCGTCCCATCCAGAGTAAAACGTAGTAGTTTAAGGAACGAGTTATAAATTAAAAGAAACTTCTATTCCAAAAATTCTGAAATGTCACGCAATACAATAATATTAGTATTTTGCAGTGTAGTTACAATTGGGAATTATCTTTGGTATTTTCTTTTATTCTGAATACGAACTAAATATTGACGAAGCACGAAGAAACAGGACCGCTTAATCTCCAATGGATTCTTTACCAACTTCTGTCAGCATTTTTACTATGGACAACAATAAACTTACTACGAGGTACTGTGAAGCCATAGCCGATCCAGTATGTACAACAAAACTATAATATTCTAAAAATATTCCCATCCTGCTACAGCTTTTAGTTTTATGTCCCACATATGATATAAAAATCTTACGACTGTATTATGCCACAGGGTCGCAAATTATGGAGGATGCTGACTGATGGCTTTCGTATCTCTTAGGGTCAAATTGTCAACAGCGTTATTTGGTCACTATTCTTATCTTAAATGACTTCATCTTCGATATATTTTGCCTTAATATAAATCGAAAACTGTTCAACGTGAAATTCACCTGAAAGAAAGTACGCAATCTAGTTTAAAAATTAATATATATTAAATATTAAATATATCTTTTCATACAAGTTCTTCCTATGATGAAAACTAGACTACACTTTGCAATTATTTTCCTTGTAAACGATATTGCGCTCAGAGTTTAAACACTGAGAAACTATACATTTTCTATTGTGACGTTGTGAGAGTGTCACCTCTAATATTTGCGGTCTATGGTTCAATAGTCGGCATAAATCCTATTGTCTATGCCAATCAACGCCTCCGTTGCGCTGATTGGTTGATTCCATCTGACATCTGTCAGATGTGACGTACGAACTGTCATCGGCGTTCGCATAAATACGCGTGTAACGTCGCTCGCGTCCTCCTTTTCATAACCTAAAAGCCGCGTGCTACCACGCGTCTTTCCGAACCCGCTGGGGTGAGTGTTCTATTTGCTAACCGCTTTTAACTGCTTGTTTGTCAGTGTATTCTGTCTGCCGGGCTTGTGAACTATCACGAGTCGCTGGCACGGAATGCAAGCCTAGTTTGCATTCCGATCTCTTGGATACTGATTCCAGGTTCTTCTTCTTCGTCCTTGGCGTTTTTCGCCTACTTCGATTACTTCCGCCACGGAGAGCTGACTCCGTGCTCGCTGCCCGCTTTGCTCCACACCGCTTCCTGCCTGACTGTGCCCGAGCCTGCGCCGCGCCGCTGACCTGCGCACCGTATCCGGCCACGTGGCAGCTGTCTTCGCCGGCGAGCTGTCGCCAGATCCCGCCACGTGCCGAAGACCCGGATCAGTGTCCAGTGAAGGCCAGTGACTCCTGTTGCATACCACCAGCAACAGTGCCGGGTGTAATCAGTGATGCGAATATATTAAAGCCCGAACCACGTAATTACCCTGAGTTCTCATTTAACTACCTACCCCTACCTGCGGGCGGCCTAACCCGCCACACTATTTTAGAACTTATTCTTTGAATTATATGCACATCACATCATCATTACTGATGCACCATTAGCTGTTTGAAATAACCGCTAATAGTGACAACTGGCAAGACCACTACGCGTACTTAACAGTAAGACACATGACGTTGTTTAATAAGCTTGACAGTAACTGTCTATAATTAAAGCTACAAAGTTATGCCCGATTTTTTATGCCGATATTTAAAGTATACCATCAGGTGACAGAACCGCATCAGGTGGTAATTTCCTGTCACTCAATGATGACACGAGATTGATGTAACTAGGGGACCATTAAGCCGATTAGCTGTTCTAATATTTAATGGTACGGTATAGGTATACGTTGTTGACGTTTAAGATTCGGGCTGATTTAGTGTTGACTATCCAACTGTCGCTGCACAGAACACGCTTTGTCCGGTTAAGGAAGTGAGAGGAAGGAACATAATTAAACAATTCCTCAGAGCATTCTCCATTATACAGGCGATATAACATACTTAGTGTGGCGATGTCCCTACGCAACTGTAGCGACTCTAAGTTGCTCGTAACGTCTGCATCATTCACAATGCGGATGGCCCGCCGCTGCAATACATCCAAAGTATCGATCAAGTAATGGGCGGAATATTCCCACAGGTGCCATAATATATAATGTCCGACATTTGATAGAGTTTGTTTATGTGTATATTTGAATATCATGTATATTTCACATTCAAGTTAATAAACCGATATGCACTTAAAGTTGAAGTCCATTTTATAGGAGGAAAGTAAACATCCACCTGAATTACGTAATAAATATTAAAGGTAATATCGATCAACGGAAGAAGAGTCCACTGTGTAAGAAAATACACGGATTGAATATACATATTTGGCATGGGATATACATATAAGAGTGCGTGAAGTGAAGTGCGTGGTGGCCTGTTGGTAAACGGACTAGACGCGACTGCCAACATGTTCACGGTGGTCGCGGGTTCGAATCCCAGGGCACACCTCTGACTTTTCGGAGTCATGTGTGTATTGATAGTCAATCACCATGCACTAAAACGGTGAAGGAAAACATCGTGAGGAAACCTGCATACCATAGCGATTCATAAAATTTCTATGGTATGTAAGTCCGCCAACCCGCACTAGGCCAGCGTGGTGGACTATATGGCCTAACCACTCTCAATCGTACTCTCGATTGTAGAGGAGGCCCGTGCCATGCCGTGGGACGTATATGGGCTGATACAAATACATATAAGAGTAGATGGGTAGTAGAGTTTATTTATTGTTTTTATAGTTTTCGTTTACGTTGCAGAAAATAACTATAAAGAATAAAAATATGAGTCGGCAGGCTGTTCCGTAGTTTATATGTAAAATATAAACCCTGTTACTCGCTTATTAAGTCAAGTTTAATTCAATGTCTGTATCCATTTTTAAGAGGGCTGGTATAACTTTAATATACTCATCCATCTCCAGGTTTACTGTATTTGGCCTGAACTGCATCTACATTCAAATTTTCTGCCGTCAAGCAGTAGTCCGTATTTTGTAATCATTTTTAAATACTGTTCGGAGAATATAGTTAGTGATATTGGACGACCTGGCTAAGATTGCAGGAAGTCATTGGATGAATGCTACTTCCTACAGTTCAATGTGGAGATTCTTCGGGGAGGCCTATGTCCAGCAATGGATTCCCTATGGCTGGAAGGAGTAACGAGAGAGAAAATTTTATGGAGCAATACGCGACTCACGTATAATCACTTTGGATTACGAGCTCAGTGCAATGCAATGCTATGTAATGAATGCAAATGATAAGTTTGGCACGGTGCTGCTCGTGTTTATAGTCAGGCGTGAAGTTAACTATCAGGCATGCAACCTGTAAGTCATGTCGCTTAATTTAAACAAACAGTTGCCCTCGATTCATAATATTCCATACTTTTATCTACCAAATATCCGTATGAATTCAGCAAAAGTCGTACAGAAATAAAGTAGCACGAAGGTTTCCAGCGTCACCGTAATAACTGCTAACTGACTCAGCTAAGTCGGCACTAAGTACACGAGGTTGCGCGAAAATGTTCGTCATCGGAAAAATTGCGCGGCGCGAGTATTGCTGACGCCTTGATGAATCGAACACGTGTTGCTGCGTCAGCACGTCTCGTTCATTAGACAGGAAGTTCGGTGTCGCTAGCCGAATGTGAATGATTTTTACTGCTTTTCTGTGTTTAAAGCACTTTTTGCGCTTCAATTATTTTTGATGGATTTTTGAGAGATTTTTGTTCCGGGATTATTGGGAAGCCGAAGCAGTGGAAAACTTTTATTTTTAATGGATGATATTTTTTCTATAGGAAATTTATCTGTATCTGTATTAACCCATAATGTCAATGCAGGGCACTAGCCACCTCTAAAATCTACAGTCCGATTAAGAGAGGTAAGGCCACAAAGTCCACCATGCTGGTCTAGTATGGATTGTCGGACTTGACATACCAAAGAAATTCTTGCAAATCGCTATGCAGGTTTCTTCACGATGTTTTCCTTCCACCGTTAAAGTCGTGGTGATTGACTATCAATACACACAGGACTCCGAAAAGTCAGAGGTGTTCTCACTGGCCTGGGTTCTGAACCCGCGACCACCGTGAGTATGGTGGCAATCGTATCTGGTCTGTTTACCAACACGCACTTTCACATTTAGAAATTTATAAACAAATGATTTTTTTTATGAATTTTGGCGGTTATCTTGACGAATAACTCTTTCATGTTTGGTTGTACAGTAAAGATAACATAACGCAGAAAACACGAATAGCAGTTCTTTGGGAAACTTCACTTTTAACTTACCAATTCGAGCCTCATAAAAGTGTAGTAAAACAACCTTTATATAAATAATTAAAAAGAAACTACGGCAATAGTTTTATAAAGAATTAATTAAACAACAGCAATCTAAGCTGTGTCTTCGTAAACTCTAAACGTTATAGCTTATGCAAACAAGCGCACAATTTTCCTTTTTCCTCATCACCATAAAGTTACACTACATAAAGTTTACGCAAGTTTGATAGGTTCTATTCATGTAAGACTTCTTTCCCGAGTTGTTTTGATGGAGGACACCAAAACTTCCCCGTGAAACGGGCAAATTAACACTAAAATCTTGATTGCACAGCGACACCTCAGGTTTTATGCGACATCACAAGTAAAGTTAGATTGAGATGTACGTTATAAATGTATTTTAAAATTGCGAAAATTTTAACGTAAAATTACGCTTTGACTTTATAAATTATATTTTAGTACCTACAACTTGGAACTTCTAAATGAAGAAAAAAATAAAACGTTAAAATTATCCCATCAAATCCATATCTAATTATTTAAAAATTACCTTTAAAGTTGTAAGGAAAATGTTTATTTTCACGAATATTACGAATTATTTTCATATTTTTCCACTAAAGTTGCAGTTTTTGACATTCAGTATTTATAATAGTCTCTCTCTCGCCATTGAAACATTCGCCATTAAAATAGTTGATTAAGTGCTACTTACTAATGTTAGATCTACAGATCACTACAGAGAGGCGTCAGACAGGGAGATGTCATATCTCCGAAACTGTTCACTGCCGCGCTGGAAACAGCCTTCAAGCTCTAGCACTGGAAAGGATTCGGCATCAACATCAACGGCGAGTATATTACTCACCTTCGATTTGCCAACGACATTGTAGTCTTGGCAGAATCGCTGAAAGACCTTAGTACTATGCTCGAAGACCTTAATCGAGTCTCCCAACAGGTGGGTCTTAAAATGAACATGGATAAAACGAAGATCATGTCGAATATCCATGTTGTGCCCACCCCCATTGGAGTTAGGGGCTCGAATCTCGAAGTTGTAGACGAATATGTCTATTTAGGACAAGTGGTCCGGTTAGGCAGGTCCAACTTCGAGAGAGAGGTCAATCGTCGAATCCAACTCGATTGGGCAGCGTTCAGGAAACTTCGCAACGTCTTCTCTTCCAAAATACCTCAGTGCCTAAAATCAAAAGTCTTCGATAGTTGTGTGTTATCAGTAATGACATACGGCACCGAGACGTGGCCTCTCACTGTGGGCCTCATTAAAAGGCTCAAAGTCACTCAACGAGCCATGGAGCGGGCTATGCTCGGAGTTTCCCTACGAGATCAAATCAGAAATGAGGAGATCCGTAGGAGAACCCAGGTTACCGACATAGCCAATAGGATTGGCAAGATTGAAGATTGAAGTGGCAGTGGGCCGGGGACATAGCTCGTAGAACCGATGGCCGTTGGGGCCGAAAAGTTCTTGAGTGGAGGCCACGTACAGGCAAGCGAAATGTCGGACGCCCGCCTACAAGGTGGACGGTCGATCTGACTAAGGTTGCAGGAAGTCGCTGGATGCAGGCCGCTTCCAACAGGTCATTGTGGAGATCCTTGGGGGAGGCCTATGTTCAGCAGTGGACTTCCTGTGGCTGATATGATGATGATGATGATGATGAATGTTAGATCTTACTTCAAAGTGGCTGTTATGACATCCGTTTAATTTAGCATACTTTAGGTAGGTATACTTCAATTCTTTATGTAATATTTGTAAGGCTCGGTTAAAAGTTAATCCGGCAAAATGTACGGCCGCTGAAACGAATTCTTATCTTAAATGTGTGGTCTTTAAAAATAATGAGGCGTCTTAAGAGTGTTTAAGGCGTGCACTATTGAAATGTTTGCAAAGCGCGGACGCGACTACGGAAAGCCGACACAAAAATTGGGGAGAACAGTAAGGATTTCAAGGCAATTATCTATATCTACGGCTGTAATTAGTGGCGACCCGAACAGGACAAACTCTGATAAGAAGCCTTAGAATATAATAATGGCTTGAGAGAACACCAGGCGCGTAATTAGCGCTGTGAATACGGCCGAGATATCTTTGTGTCGTCGAGTGCTCTCTTAAGCAGAATTCCGTGACACGGCTTAGTATAATTAGTGATTTAGCTGCGGAATTTTAGCTGCTGAAGATCATTTATATATTGTACGGTTAGGTGATTAATATATGCTGACATTTTGGTTTTAAAAAACTTTGTGATAGATAGTGCCAGAGATTCTTTTTTATATTATTTTTGCTTTTGTTGTTGTATGACTGTTTGTTGTCTAAAATAAAATAAATAAATAATCTATTGACATAAGTTATAACAAATAAAATAGACTTGATTTCTAAATTCGATAACATAAATAGCTCTTGTGGATGAAGAGTTAGAAAGAGAAAAAAAAGTACTAAGTTTATTTCTTTTAAAAATAGTTGAGGCCTGTTGGAAACTAATCGAATGCGACATGCAAAGACTGAAAAATGAATCATAAGACTATGGACCTCCACTTTGCTCAATATTAACTAACGTAATCTAATTGCATAATTCTTTGTCCTACGATAATCTTAAAAGTCACACTTGTATTTCAATTCTGTATACAAAGAGCTATGTATGTTGCCCAAACTAATTTCACAACTGGGAATAAAATGGAAATCTTTGTTTATTTCGTACCGCGCTGCATTACTGTGGTAAAAAATTGTAATTTTGCCAAAGCATCTTTAAAACTATTGGACAAAGAAAAAAAATAATTCTATATATACAATCTTGTTTCCTAACACGTATTGTTTTACTGAAATTTATGCGGATTATAATAAAATGACGGCTGTTTATAATTAGTAATATAGCCTTGTTATATCTCTGGTTATGAATAATCCCTACCTTGCCTCGGGTATACGTAATGATATGTAACATGTGATAGTATAAGAACTTAACCGACTTTACATTTCATAATGCAGTTTTCCAAATTATTAGTATTTTTATCATTTATTATATTGTTAAATACGAGTTCTTCCAAATAAATTAAATGTTACATTAATAAAATTCACAAATATAATTCATTGTTTACAAACAACCGGAACACCGAAATTCTGTCGAGCTCATATTTTGAGCAATCAAATGATTACATTTATAACTGGCGAACAATATATTTGTCGTGTAAATGAAACGTTTTGTGGTACAATACGCCTGTAGAATAAAAAGTTTTATACAAACAAAAACTGTATTTTACTGAATTGTATTTCGTGTTGGACGGAGTGAGGATAGAGAACCCTTCCTTGTTTTGCAAATACGGCATCCACCTGCCTCAACCACAGCGGGACATGACACAATTTATTTACCCAAATTCCCATTGAAATGTTGAAAACAATTCAGTTTCTAAAGCTTAAAATGTGCTAGTAAATACGGAATACGTGGAAGTGCCAAAGGGTTTTACGAGTGCCAATCGACCTACGGTTTAACCATGATAATAAAATAAATGTGTTTTGCAGTATTTTAGTGCTTATAGTTATTATTTATTGAGCGTATGTGTACATTGATAAAATCGTTTATTTTTGACAATGGTAATCAGTAAACGTAGTTATGGGGCCAGCCTATACCAGCCTCTAATGATTCAATAGGTTATTTAATATTTTAATGATTGCAAACCTTCATTACAATCAGGAAACGGTCTTTCTTGGTTGAAGTACATACAGATTCGTTTTCTGTGTATATTTGTAAAGAAATGACATTTCTTAAAATCCCTTAGAATTTACGCATTTTTTTGACTATTATAGGTAAAACAGGAATAGTTTGCTTTTAATAATAAAGAGATGACGAGCAACACATTTCTTTGATTTGTTGGTTCTTAAGCAATCTGTGCGGATTGTCTTATACTGAGACCGAAGACTGCTACCGAAAACGAAGCCACCCGGCTTCCGGTAGTTTTAGTGAGACACAACAAACACAATGCAACTAAAATTTTCGCAAAAAAACGCGACAATTATTTTTTATGTTTTTTTTAAATATCGTAATTTTTGGGTGGTAAATCCAGTTTTTGCTAAAATAATAATTTAAACTCTTTTATACCTTAGAGTCCTTATAAATAAAAGGGTATACACTATTATTTTAGGTAAAATAGAATTTACCATCCAAATACGACCATAGGAAAAATAACAAAAAAAATTATCGCATTTTTTTAACATTTTCTGTTGCAATGTGTCTGAAGTCACTAAACCACTACCACCCGGATTCGTTTTCGGTACCAGTCTTGAGATACCCTGTATATTTATATCTGCTTTTATAGTATTATATTTGTTGTAGAGATATCTCGGGTAAGGTTTCATCTGAATATTTAAAAACTTAGCATGCTTTCTAATACCTATTAAGTATTTAGTATCCCATCAAAAACATCCTGTAAAAAAATTCCAAGTCTCGCAGCTCAGTTTTTCTACCGCAAAAAGTTGTGAGATCCATGTAATACCAAGTCGATTAATTTATTAAGTCCTTGCTTAAGGGACCGTAATATTTAAATATACCGTGGTTACACAATGCCTGCTTAGTAACTGAAAATTCTGGCTTCTTGCTTTAACCACAACGAAGTTATGGGGGGTTGAAAATGGTTTGAATTGCTTCGAGAAAAGGATGGTACGACTGTGCCGCTTTTTAGCTCGACTTGGAGGGGGCACTGCCGTGCCCCCAGATAATTTCAGTCAATGTACCTTCGAAAAATCAAAGTCCAACTGGAACATATTATCAATTTTAATATTTTTCATATTAATTTTTGCTAGTAAAACTCATATATTTTCATACATAAATAACTAAAAAAACATTTTTAAACGCTGACCCTTTCCAGGAAATAAGCTAGATGCGATCATAACAGACTTAATCAGAAAGAAAAATAGTGGAATATTTTTTTGGCTTCCATTACCGCTGCAGCGAGGAGCAGAAAAAACTAAGTCGGATTATTCGATATCTCTGACGGCAACCAGGTGAGGCTTAAGCGCAAATTGCGGAAATGTAATGGTTTTCAAATGCCAAATTTATTCACATAAAATGAATAAGTGCTTTACCAAATTGCTATGAGCGTTTCAGTAAATTTGCGTCGCCGAAAAACTCGCTCAGATCTCAGCCTACGTGATCCCGTTCTTCAAATTATTTAGAATTTAATTTAGCTAATGAACTCGGGGTCTTTATTATTTTTAATTTAAGTAATGTTCAGCTTTGTCTGGAACATACCCGTGGAGGAATAAAAATGTCTAATTGTCTACGCGAAACAATCTCATTAAAATTAAACTCAAATTTGAATACAATTCATTCTCTAAAGTTCTCCTTGGAGAACAAGCGGCGAGAATTAGCGACTACCTGATGAGCATACTCCTGAGAATATGAAATGGAATCAACTTTCCATAAAAATATAACCTTATTTATTTTGCGGAAAACTTAAGCTGAGGCTACAATATATTTTTTTTAAATCACGGGTGATATTCACCCGGCTATGTGCTTGCTGTGTTATGATAATATGTGGAATTTTTATAGGCGAGGGTTGGCGAGGTGGCGAGGCTGACGGCTGATATCACGTAAAATCTCGTTGGCATTGACGTATAGGGTGTAGTGTGCTCAATGTACGTCTCGAGTCTCGACCCACTTCCTAACCGCCCGACAGGCGAGTCCGTTTTTCTCCGACCGGAAATGAGATTTCCCGACAGATATAATGGCTTTTCGCGGATAACGTCATGCGAGCTTTGAGGTTTTAGAAATTCCGTTTGAATAATTCAATCCGTAAACTTTTGCGTCACCTTGAAACTCAACTCGTATTTTCTTGTGGGTGCGTGCGCTCTTTTAGCAATTAAAATAAATTCTGCTGTATATCTACGGCACTTACGGGCTGATTTCAATATTAAAAATTAAAATAATTTGTGTAATGAATTGTGATTTGTCCATTGCTGTGAAAGTCGTAAGTCATACATATTTTAGATTCTATTTTTATTGTAAAATTGTTACTTAGAAGTTGATTACTGTGTACCCAGCATATTTGGTTACCGCAACGGGTCGGGTTCAGATAAAGCTTTTATACATGTAATCCACGCAGCCATAGATTTGAGATAATTACAGAATTTTATTGTATGATAAAAAAAAACATATTATAAAATAATGGCAGCTTCCGTGGCGCAGCTAGTTAAATGATGCCTACTAAACGAGAGGCCGCGGGTTCGATCCCTGCACGGAAATAAATATTTGTGTTTTTTTGGGGTCTCGGTGTATGTGAGACCGAAAATTCTCTCGTAGATTTTGATACCTACTTCTCTTAGTTTGGGATCACGACTATGCATGTGATTGTTGAGTGTATTTATTTGTTTAATCACTGTATATCGAGGACTTCAATTATGAAGCGACGAATATTGTAATTCAATAATTCAAACGCAATAAAGTTATGCCTAAATGAGCGCTATGTATTATATCACGCGCCTTGAGCAATAGTAACGTTGAAGTACAGAACCAATTGGTATTACAAGCACGCACATTTAGTGGGTTTGTGGGTTTATTTCATTGAAGAGCTCCCAAAGCGCAGCCACTCGACAATTTACAGCGGAGAATTATTCTATGTAAATGCAAGGATTATTAATTTCACTCTGCCTTACTCGTATATTTTCCTTTACGGATTAATATGCGTTAAATGTATTTGTCGAATTTCATAGTTGATTCAAGCACTTGGCTGTAATTTTAATGAATGAAATAATTATTCAAGTGGATATTTCCGTAATATTATGAGGAAGCGATGCGCGCCATGCGCACGAGAGCACTTGTTTCGAGTGTTTATCCGTTTGAATTTTCCACAGCAACTACGTGTGGGTTTAAATCATTATGTTGATTTATTTTTAACCTTTTATATGTTTATTTATGTATAAGTTGGTATCACTAAAAGGTATGGATTTTGAGATTGCGATTGCGAGACAACATCAATATTTTTATCCCTTAACTAGCGGCCCGGCCCAGCTTCGCCCGGGTACAAATAGGTTTCTGTACAATAATATGTACGTATTATACATATAAACCTTCCTCTTGAATCACTCTATCTATTAAAAAAAACCGCATCAATATCCGTTGCGTAGTTTTAAAGATTTAAGCATACAAAGGAACATAGGGACATAGGGACAGAGAAAGCGACTTTGTTTGTTTGTTTTGTAGTGATGATGTGACATAGCATTGCGTGTATACCTTAATACCTGGCAAAGTAGATTTTTATACCGAGTAATTAAATCTAAGAGTTGCCGGTTCTTAGTTTTCGCTATATTAATAAAAATATACTGTTTTTCAAATACATTATTTTAAATGGGCCGAATGTAAGAGTATATAGTATTATCTTTTTCAATTTTATCTTGAATTTCTGGTGCTACGGTTATAGTTCTATTGTATAAAATTTAAATGTAAATTTTATTTAATCTAGACTTTGATGTGCAGAGTCCGCAGTACGTACTATCCTCCGCGTCACGAGATAAAGCAAGATTTACAGCCGTCGCGTCGTGAAATCCGAAGAAAGAAAACCTCGCTTGAGTAATTTTATTCTTCTCGCATATTTGTTTTGTAAATAATTAAATATAAAATATAAGACGTAAAAATATGAAATATAGTTTTATGTTATACGAGTATTAGTTTAGTTTATCAGGAGAATTATGTCGTAAATATTGGCCAGTGCAATAAGTCCACTATTTTTACTTTATATTTTTTTATAATTTTATTGGCATTATATCCTTGCATATATCTAAAATAGGTTTTAATACTGTCGATGAATAAGCCCGTTGGTGTACAAGGAATAAGTATTATATAATTTATGTATAATTTATAATTTTCTACTTGGAAAAAAGTTTATATAAATATTTTTTTTCAATGAATGGCGAGACGAGCTTGCCGTTCGCCTGATGGTAAGCGATGCGACCGCTCATGAACAGTAGCAAAACCAAACAACACCTTGAATTACAAAGCAATGCTTGGCATTCCACTGCGCTCGCCATCCTGAGACATAAGATGTCAAGTCTCAATATGTCCAGTAGTTACTCTGGCTACAATGTCCTTCAATCCGAAACACAACAGTGCATTTAAACTGCTGTTTGACGGGAGAAATAGACATTGCGGTGATACCCACCCAGGCAGCCTCTCACATATGAGAGACCTACCACCAGTAAATATATATATATACAGTCAGGTCATCAGTATTGTCACACAGTAAAAACTTTTCTTTTAGAATGCTGGCCACAAAAAAGTTTATTCAATTCGAATTTCGAATTGTTCATGAAAATAAAAATGTATACTTTTTAGAATTTTACTCATTTTAAATATGGAGTGGACGATTAAAGAAGACCGTGTTGCAGTTATTGCGTTGCATCGTTGCGGTTACGCGCCAATTCAAATTTTTGACATACTGAAAAATTTGAATATAACCATAAGATTCGTTTATACCATACCATCAAACAATACAATAAAGACTCTAGTGTAGATGACAGGTCAAGAAGTGGTCGCCCTCGGTCTGTTAGGACTCCAGCAGTGATAAAAGCTGTGAAGGCGCGAATTCAAAGAAATCCCAAACGTAAGCAGAAACTGTTGGCCCTTCAGATGGGGTTAAGCAGAACCACGGTGAAAAGGGAGTTAAATGAAGACTTAGGGCTTCGGGCATATCGAAGAAAAACAGGACATCGTTTGAATGCTCGTCTAATAGACCTGAGACTGAAGAGATGCCGCGCTTTGTTGAAGCGGTACGCGGGAAAAAAAATATCGGAAAATTATTTTTTCAGATGAAAAAAATTTTACCGTAGAAGAGAGCTACAACAAACAAAATGATAAGGTGTACGCACACAGTAGTGAAGTAGCGAGCAACCGTATTCCCCGTGTCCAACGAGGTCATTTTCCATCCTCGCTCATGGTATGGTTGTGAGTTTCTTATTAGGGCTTAACAGAGGTACAGTTTTGTTAGAAAGGTGTAAAAAGGAATGCAGTTGTGTATCAAAATACAGTCCTGACAAACCTTGTGGAACCTGTTTCTCACACCATGTTCAATAACAGGCACTGGATATTCCAACAAGATTCGGCGCCAGCTCATAGAGCGAAGAGCACACAAGACTGGCTGGCGGCGCGTGAAATCGACTTCATCCGGCACGAAGACTGGCCCTCCTCCAGTCCAGTTTGAATCCGTTAGATTATAAGATATGGCAACACTTGGAGGAAAAGGCGTGCTCAAAGCCTCATCCCAATTTGGAGTCACTCAAGACATCCTTGATTAAGGCAACCGCCGATATTGACATGGACCTCGTTCGTGCTGCGATAGACAACTGGCCGCGCAGATTGAAGGCCTGTATTCAAAATCACGGAGGTAATTTTGAATAAATTTTAGTGTCATAAGAATCTATGTTTTGTTAAGTTCATTTTGGTAGGTATATAAATGGTTACATAATTAATAAACTTGTTTCAATTATTTTATATTAAATTTGTGACAGAATTTATGACCTGACTAGGTATATTGAAGCATTTGATTCAATATGATTAAAAATGCATGTTGTTTTAGAAAGTACTATTCCTCATATATTATTTAGTACATCTCATGATCCATATATAGAAATTTGAGGTAAATTATCTATTTATCATTTGTTAAAATACAACAGAAGTTTAATTTATACTTTGCATTAGTGTGGAATTCATTTGTAAGGAAACCAAACACGGAGCAACTCTTTATTTTTACTCTAATTGTTGTGTGCTTCGTAATGAGAGTAGCGAACTTGATCTACATACATTTTTGGATATATATTATACTAAATAATTGTTACTGCGATTTTGTATAATGCGAATTTTAAATAAATTGATGTACGCATTTAAAAGATCCATTGATTTTATGACTCCTAAAATCATGTAAGTCTAACTGACAAAACAAGTATGGAAAAATAGAGATGAATTACAAAAATCATCAAAATAATAATGTATTATAAAATCTGATGTCCGCACATTACTATAAAATGAAACTTAATCCATTCTCTTCATCTCATTGGAGTAGTTATCTTAGCATGATTCTCCTTTCTTTCTATTGAACTTTCAATTCGTAAAAAATATTAATATTTAAAAATCTTTTGTGTTATGAAATTCTGACAAGGGCAACTAGTATCTAAAAATTAAAATATAAGCGTCTATAAACCTAGCTTTACGTGGTAAACTAAGGCCGATGTATTCTTACATAACATTCATATCATCATTCATATTAGCTACATCTAAATGAACATTGACGGTTTCATACAAATTACCAACCAAAAAGGCAAGCCTCAAATCAACATTTAACATTCATTGGGACGTAGATTTAAATGGAGAAATAAAATTAGCGCCATAGGGAAGCGAAGTGAGTTGTCAAGAGTCGGGTCATTAGCCGCTGTGACTGCGACAAATGGCTTGAATAATGACCATTGCCGTTTTAAATGTTTGACTAAGTGCCTTCTGCGGTCTCTAAATAATATTATAAATGTTCATCTAATTGCCTCACTCATTAAAACAACCAAATTGAAATCATTCCGGCTTTAAAATCCTAGCTTAATTGATGTGTTGACACATTGGCGTTTCAGCGTTTGTTATTTAATGTGCAAATGCGCATTGGTTTTTGGTCGAATTAGGATATTTTTGAATAGGTGGTAATGAATTGTACGACATTAAACTCGAGTATCACTACTATAATCATATAATCGATTGATAATTTGATATGTGCTTGATTTTATGAAAATGTGTAAATTTTATGCTGTAATTCTTTATATTATTGCCAAGCCGCACTAGGACAGCATGGTGGACTCATTGGCCTAACCTCATTCAATCATATTTTCAATTATAGAGGAGGCTCGCGCCCTGCATTGGGACGTATATGAGTTAATACAATACAGTGCAGTATTCTTTATGTTACATACATGTTTAATGTTCATCAATGCGGTTATTAATTGTCTAAATATTATAACATCAAAAGTGTATAAGTTATATAGTCAATTGGCACTAGTAAAACGTCATTCAAAAGCGTTATTAGCATAACTCAAGTCGTATTTAGATTCATGAGTTAGTAAATAAGCTTAGATTCAGTTATGAAATTAACCTCTCAGCAAAGTTATCTCGAGCGCCAATACAACACAAAGCGAGAGGATATTCTGGCTGGGAGTGCGTTCCGAATACCGACCTACACAAATCCAAGATGTACAAGTGCATACCTAACAAAGTTTGAAGCGGTTCATATCACAAATATCTCACGTAATTTACAAGGCAAGTTTCGAATATTTCACCCTTACTCTGTTAATAGTACCACTTATAAGCCGGGATTGTTGAATCTTGCGTTTCACATCACGCAGACGAAGTTGTTCAAAGTTTGATTCAAACACAGTTTAGTTATTAAATGTATTCATGCTTTGAATATTCGTTAGGTATGCAGAAAATTTAGCTTTAACTTAGAATCTCAAAAATAATTAAAATTATAAGAAGTACAAATTATAATCTCATTGATTTGTGTGATTGAAGATAATCTTCAGATTAATACAAAACGAGAAAGAGGTGACCATCTTAGATTAATGAAAAAAATAGGTAAAATAGTAAATACTTATTTTGTTACAGTTCAAAATGTGACTTGTAACAAATAGATATGGCTTTTAGTACTGTATAGTGGGTCAACTTGGCAGGCGTCGACTTAAGCCTTCTTAATGGACAGAGAAGCCTGCGCTTTACATCGCCACTATTGTTCTTAAAATCTTACGCAGTAATTAAGGCTTTTAGAGGCCTGATTGATGGTTTAGTTTAATGAAGGTTTAAGGCAGCAAGATTTTTCTATATGAACTCATCCTTGCAAAACTATAGAATAGATTTCAGAGAATCATAATAGTAAATAAATAGATAAATAAATAAATAAATAACACCCAACAGTCACATACATAGTCCTGACCCCACACTAAGATCGAGTCTTGTGTCGTGGGTATCAGGAACTACGACAGACTTTTCGGTCTCACATACACCCAGACCCGGAAGAAATATTTGTGGGCCACACAAACATTTCTCTCGGTGCGGGGATCGAACCCGCGGCCTCTCGTTTCACAGGCGGCGTCTAACCGTCAGCGCCACGGAGGCTGTCCATATAGAGGCCATGATTTTAAATATATTTTTATTGGATAGTTCAAGCTAACAACCATACGGCTCACCAAATGGTTAGTGATTACCGCAGATCATAAACATATATGGGAATAGGACGGTAGATGCGTTGCTGGCTTTTAAAATAACATAAAAAAGGGCTAGTAGGTATCCAGTTATGTCACTCACCGAACGAGACACTACAGCGTAGTCATCGTTGTAAGCCCGATCGAGCTTTTATATTCTTACTGTAGTCTAAGTAATTAGTGTTTTTTTTCTATTGAAATATGTATTGAATGACGAGACGAGCATGACATTTGCCTGATAGTAAGCGACACGAACGCTCAAGGACAGGTGTAAACCAAACAACACCATTAATTTACAAAGTAATGCTTGGCATTACACTGGGCTCGCCATTCTGAGATACTGTTAAGTCTGAATTTGTCCAGTAGTAACTCTGGCTACAATATCCTTCAAACGGGGACACAACAGCACATTTATTGCCGTGACCTACCCAGGCGACCTCTTACATATGAGATAACTATAATAAACCACGAATCAGAGCATCTGTTAGTTTAAACACAAAAATAAATAACCAACGCATACCAACATTGGAACTACCATTGCCAAACGTGAATAGTTTAATGCTTAAATGTGTACTCAGCATTACGTATGTAGATAGGCACTCAGCAATCAAGATTCGATCTGAGTACGGCATTCGGTTTGGTTAGTAGCATGAATACATTGCAACGATACATTGGGGCCCAGACTCCGGCCAAAGCACACAAACTTTACGGCCGAACTATCACTGAAAGCGTTCGAGATAAAATGGATATTTAATCGAGTAATTTATTTTTATTGGAATAATTAAACGGTATCCACGCGATCTAGGCAAAGTTTATGGGCTGTTGGAATAAAGTCGACTTGTTGAAACAGTTGGTTTGTTCATACAAATTCTGTATAAAACTTGGATTATGCAATATGTATAAAATTGTGAATCCATAGAGCTATGGCCAAGATAGGATAAGTTATGAATGATGTGTTTCTATTCGAAACGTAGATATGATTCTAGAGTTGAACAAACATTAGGGTTAAAAATAGTATGGATTAATCACGTCATGAATAATTTTACCACTCGATTTGGAGTGCCTAATTTAGGTATTTGGTATTCTAATTATAATTGGCGTCAGGTCTGCTTTGTTCGCGTATTATTTAAAATAGAGCGTATTAATAAATAACAACAAATTCCTTTTTTAAACACACTCGTTAGCCGTCGTTTATATGTCGTCGTAACGACCGCGTTGCCGAAGCACACAATACACAAAAGTCGTATCTACAAATTGGCCGTGTGACAAGTAAAATTTATACACAATTTTTATTAAGGAACTAGCGGCCCGACCCAGCTTCGCCTGGGTGCATTTATTTTTTGATTCCACTCCACACCAAATACATGTTATTTTTCGTATAAACTCTTGTATACCTAAACTTGACGTAGCTATCCTACTGGCGGGTTCAATCCCGTCTCATCCGTCTGTTCAGTCTCTTCCCGATCCGTCCCGTCCTTTCTCTTTATTATATTTTTAGAACAAATATTTAAAAATATAAAACTGCATATCGTTTCATTATAATGTATATACGGCATCAACGTACCAATATTTTTTTATTCTTGAGTCTGAAAGCAATACTAATGCGGAATTTAAATTTGTTCCCCAGCGCATCTAAAACTATCAATTCAAAAAACGATGTCCTTTATGAAACCGGAAAATTATAATTAGATATATTTTGGTGTACTCCGGCAAAACGCTTCGATAGAGTATACCTTGTATAAACTGTTGCAATAATCTCAAAAAACAATGGGCTATTTTGGTATATATGGACATCGTTTTATTTTACATTTAACAAAATTACGTGCAAGACGCCGTATCTAGATAATATTATACATATACACGATGTACACATTTTTTGAATTTTGTTCTATTTCGTCAGCCGTCAATGAAAAGATAAATAATTTTACGTTGGATGGTAGTTGAAGCTTGACCGTCTTTTACGTCTCCCGTCAAATAAACAAAGATCATTCTATATTGGCTGGACCCATCACGCTTGAACGATACCCAAAAAAAAGGTTTTTAGTATCTTCCTTAGAAATTTTCCAATTTTTCTCACTCCTAAAACCTTCCCAGGACTTCCACGAATATTTCAAGACCAAAGTCAGCCAAATCGGTTCCTTGGGTTCTGGAGTTATAGCGTCAGGAAGGAAAACCCGACTTATTTTTATATTATAAGAAGAATATTGCGAACACCAGTCGGAAATGCAACATATAATTCTTGTCACGTCGAGTCAGGAATCTTAAAATAACGCATGAGTTGATAATAGGGGCGCGGCGGCCGATTTTTATGACTTGCCGTTCGACGTAAATATTTCGGAGTGCATCGTATTTCGTATTCCAGACTTGTCTGCATTTTAGAACTTGTGTTAACCCTGATTAATATACATATTTCAAGGTATAGCTTACTAAGCCTTTTGATTTTACAATATTATTCTGATTAAATATATATATTTTTAATCCGTTCCGACGGATGGATTGGTGCGTAGTAACTTATCACCACCAATAATAACGTAAAAAACTTGATGAATATTTTTAAGTAAACGTATACTTAATTTTTGAAGAATACATTGAGTCGAGGAAAATGAAGCAGATAGATATGAGCGGTGTCAGTGTTGTCACATTTATATATTGAAGTTACATAACACCTTAATAAGCTCATTTCACATCTATAACGATTACTACTAGTAACATATAAAAAATAACAGCAATTAGCGCATCACAAGTTTTTAATATAAAAAAATACGGACTTAAAGCGTTAAGAGCTCTCATTAATAGGATTCCGAGTCCATGATGCGGGCCTTAAATCAATTTACGTCCAATTTATAAAGCCAATTTTGAACAACTCAAATGACGCGCATCACTATTTTTTGTCTACATATTTTTTATATTAATTTTGCTGCGTAGATTTGACGTCTTGTTGATTATTAAATACTTCCCAAGTTGGCTTTGAAATATTGCACCGATTCATTTAATTTTTTTTATTTAGGTACTTATTGCACTGTATATTTTTGTCGTTTTATTTTACCTCCTTTATTATGCAAGTCAACTAGCTATGCAATCGCACGGGTGGGCTTTTCGTCTGATTAATGGGGTAAGAACGAATTCAATTGAACGAAAATTAACTATAGACTTTTATTTACATACTGGTGGTTACTGGTGCTAGGTCTCTCATATGTGAGAGGCCGCCTGGGTAGGTATCACCGCAATGCCAATTTCTCCCCCCCAAACAGCAGTTTAAATCCACTGTTGTCTTTTGGATTGAAGGATATTGTAGCCAGGACATATGGAGTCTTAACATCTTATGTTTCAGAATGGCGAGCGCAGTGGAATGCAAAGCAATGCCTTTGTGATTTAAGGTGTTCTTTGGTTTTGCCACTGTTAATGAGTGGTCGTAACGCTTATCATCAGGCGAACGGCATGCTCGTCTCGACATCAAATGCAATAAAAAAAAACATACATAATCTCACGTCTTTTTCCCAGAGGGGGTAGGCAGGAGTAAAGAACACCCATATTTCGCCTTGTATTGCGTTTCACGATGTGTTAACGCGAGCCTATCCTCATTATGCACACAAATTCCATACAATCTTTTATTTAAATAAATTGTTATATTTTTGCTCACTTGATTTACTTAGTGGATAAATCACACTTTAACCATAAATAAATCAAAAAACAAAAAATATATACAATATTTCTAAGAATAATTATATACGGAACCTTAAAACGCCAATGGCAGACGGCGCTTGGCGAGGTGAAATTCACCGCATATTGCATAGACATTTCGTATGCATAAGCTTGAAAAATGTCGACTAAGTTGTACTAAAATATATTTGATATTCAAAGCACGCGGTCCCTGAAATATTTTAATATTTCTTTTAAAATTACAAATAGTTTTCAGAAGAATTATGTATACAAATAAAATTCTAAATGAGATTAGAAAATTATATTTCCACAGTGAATTATTGTATGTAACATTTCTTATTACGAAAGTATGAAAAATCTTGTAAAATTCCTTATGGTATGCAGTATCATTCGCTATGATACCGTCTCTCTATCTACTATCTACGTAGATAATATGTAGTTAATTTTTTATTATTGCTATGAAAGTCGAATATGCCATATGGTGATCGCCTGCCGGTAAGCGATACGACCGCTCGTGGAAGTAGCAAAAACAAAGCAATGCTTGGTATTCCACTGTGCTCTATAGTTATTCTGGCTGCAATGTCCAAGCAAAGTACAACAATGCATTAACACTGTTGTTTTACAGAAGAAAGTAACATTGCGGTGGCATCTACCCAGGCGGCCTGTCACATATGAGAGACCACCAATAAACCTTCTAAAATTATGTATAGTATGCATAACGTGACCGTTTATTTTTTATGCCAGAGTGGGACATTTGTGGAATTAAAAAGTAATAAAAAGTTTTAGTATTTTACAAGTTTCTATTGTAGAAATAGTGTTGGAATAATTCGAGCCAACGGTTCCAGTAGAAGTTCGGTAAAGCATTGCGAGCGGGAAATATATTTTTAACTATCTTTTAGTCTGATTGCAAAAGCGGGACTATGTCGGACTTGCTGGGGACGCCGGGACAGAGTTCCTGAAAGCGGGACTGTCCCGCCTAAAGCGGGACGTATGGTCACGTTAAGTATGCAGCTTCTTTCGAAAATTTTTCACTGTATTTACAATGTAATATGTCGTCAAAACTTGCCGAGACTATAGAATAAGACAACACACGGCGGCATTGCATTTTAAATTTTCATACCCTCTTTGATTTACTTTAAAAGTTAATAATTTTACTATTACAGCATTTTATTGAGTGTATTATTGAGTGCATGAAAAACTTACGCTAACTTTATCATAATGTCGTGAATTGTAGTTTCGTTTGAGTAACACGTCATTTGATGATGTCATGCAGTTGAAATAAAGAATTGTTTGATTATAAATCGATATTTCAGCCTGTGTATCATCCGGCTCGTTGGTCTAGGGGTATGATTCTCGCTTTGGGTGCGAGAGGTCCCGGGTTCAAATCCCGGACGAGCCCAATTAACTTTTTGATATTTGTTAAAATCGCAGTCGCTTAGATAGTAAATCCATTACATGGGCACATACACCTTTATTCGTTTTAAGAGTCTTCTTTTTACTTCTTTCTTTCTTTACTCTTTTAAAATTGATTTTATTTTTATAGACATTTCATTTTTTATGAAACCATATTTAGGAATTAACAAAATAATGATTAAAGATCTTAATCGTTTTAATCAGTTATAAAATGAATGAATAAAAATCAAGTTTAAAAATGCGATAACGATAGATGGCGGTTAGTAAATTTAATGTGGAGCAAAAAAAAAATCATTAAAAACGCTCCAATGTACATTTATTAGTGTAATAGATACATAATTAGATACTATTTATGATTAAATCACAAAATATTTAAATCTGAAATATTCATAACTACGTACAGTAAATTATTATTCAAATTATTAGCAAACCAAATCACAATATATTCATATATAATAATAATAACACCCAACAGTCACATACATATATATGTATGTATTAAAAAAATTATAACCTGTACATCTTTGTCTTTAGATCATTCAATAGCTAGTATGTTAACTGTTAACAGTACCATCACATTTGTTGAAAGTGGTCAAACGCCTTTCACTTTGTATGTTGCGTATGTGTCATATAATATGTATGCAGTATCATATACTGTATTTCGACGTATCTCTCACCGGCTCGTTGGTCTAGGGGTATGATTTTCGCTTAGGGTGCGAGAGGTCCCGGGTTCAAATCCCGGACGAGCCCAAACCTATTTTTTGCTTTTATTTGCAGTATTGGTACATTTTGAAATAAGAAAATAACTAAATCAATATTATTAAAACATTATATCAGATAATAATGGTGCAAAAATTTTTTAATTCATCGATTATAAACAAATCCTTACGAAGTCTAGATAATAATGTGACTCACATTTACCACGTGTTTAATATGTGTGTGTAATGAGATTTATATAATTATTAAATACTTAAATAAATACCAGGTAATTTATTATTATTGCTTTTGTATGTATTTTTAATGCAGAAAACATATTAAATATATTCTTATATGTGCATTATCTTCAAAAATCATTTGAAAAACTAAATTACAAAAATATGGGTGGCCGAAATACGGAATATAAACCGGATATTTATTATCAACACGATAGCTATTTCGGGCCCAGTGATCCCGAAATCTCAATTTTCTACCGCGATGGCTTATTCCATCAAAATACAATAATATTCGCGTCTCCGGAATATAGATGGGCAAGTCGGCTGACGGCGTTGGCGTCAGACATTGATTTATTATGCAAAATAAAGGTTTTGCCCCAACTTATCTGTGCGCCGGACAAGCAGTAACAAACGTGTTATTCTGATAAGAGTTGTTGTAATTGATAAATTGAAGGTCACGTGTTACAAACTATTAGAGTCGTTTGTTTAACTCTGAAGAAAATCAATTTTTTCAAATCAAAAAAAGTTATTGATATTATAATTATAAGTTTTACAATATCTGATTTTTAATCCAATATTTGAAAAAGCTTTTATTTTTTAATGTGCATATTCAAAAAATAGTATTGCAATAACTTTTTTAGAAATTCTTTAAACATATTACAAAAACAAAAACAAATTTTACAACTAAAGAATGCGAAGATTAATTTGGTTTATTAAAGGATTGTCGTAATGAAAAAAATACAAACACAATATAATTATAAGCATGGGAATTTATCAAGGATACATCATAACAATATCAAACATGAACCTCCGTGTCAACACATAACACCAAAATATTTTCCAAGTAAATTAACAAGTCGACGGCTGTATGTCCAGCGCAACACCGATATTTGAGTAAGGGCGTGGAAGGTGGGACATGTCAATTTGTCCACGTCACTGGAGGGCCGGCAAAATTGATGGCGATAGTGTCACTCGTACGACGCACAATCCTATAAACGAACCTAATATACTGCCCGTGTTTGCTAAACGACCTCGAATATTTACTTTTAATTGGGGCGGGAATATATTGGTCTACTTGCAAGTTTAAACAGTCTTGTGTGTGGATTGTTCTATCAAGTCTTGATGGCTTTTTTTTTCATTTATTTTTAAGGAGCAACAAACAATTACACTTTGCTAATAACTATACTTAATATTAAGTTTCTTAAAATTTAATTAAAGTGCAACCAACCCCTTTGCCCACGAATTAAACATCACAGACAGATAGGGCCAGCGAAGACACAGAGGAATGCAGCTCCTATGTCCTCCCTCGCTTCAACTGCCTCATGATGCATTACAATAACAAATTTCCGGCAATAGGAAGTATTATCCTACCGACAAGTTAATATAAAATAATTAAAATGTACTTAAATAAGGTCACAAGAAACAGATAACGTGTCTAATTATACAGGCACAGTTAGGTAACTCAAACAGGCTTGACATACAGAAAAAGAAAGGTAATTAATTATAAAGTTTGATAAAACGAGGTAACAAACATAAAAAAAAAGCAACATACAGTCGAATTGAGAACCTCCTCCTTTTTTTGAAGTCGGTTAAAAAAGGCTAAATTACAACATAATAAAGTTAAGTAGAATTGTTTAGGGTACAAATAATATTATTTACAGCCCTTTTGAATGATGCGGGCGAATTTGCAAAGATATCGATATCATAGAAATAATTATTATATGATTTAGGTATTCTGTGTAGCGGTGCACGTTCGCCCGCGTTTGTTTTACAATGTGTAATAGCAAAAAGATTTTTTTTACATACTTGACGTATTGGGTGCGGTCGACGTGGTACGTGAATACGTATTTGATTTACTAGTTCATTACAGTCAAATTTATTATGACAAAGTCCATATAATAAAAGAGGAGCAATCTTCTCATTTTAAGTGTTGGTAAAGAGAATTTATATAGTAGTTCTTCGTAGGAGGATTTCGAACGGAAACAGCAATAGTTCGTCATATGTAAAAACTTCCGATAAACCCGTTCAATAATATCAACCTATTTAGCATAAAATGGATTCCAAATGGGGGTTGCGTATTCCAGCTGAGATCTTACTAATGAAGTATATAGCAGCATGTAAGTTTGAGGTTTTTTAAAATGAATACATGTTCTTGATACAAATCCATATAACTTGTAGGCTTTATTAACTATATGACTTATATGGCAGTCAAAGTGTAGTTTTGAATCTATCATTACTTCCAAGTCTCTTATCATTGATACACTGTCCAAAGGATTACCACAAAGTGAGTAGGTAAAATGTATGGAGTTAATTTTTTTGTGAATGTTATAGACTTACATTTAGGTATACTGAGGTATAATTTATTTGTATGACAATATGAGGATAGACGGTCTAGATCACCTTGTAGCTTATAACAGTCATCAGCAATATAAATTTCGCGGAATATTTTTAGGTCATCAGCGTATACTAGAAATCGGGTATGTTTAAAACAATTTTTAATGTCGTTAATAAAAATTATAAAAAGCAAAGGTCCTAGTATGGATCCTTGTGCTACCCCAGAAGTAGCTTTGATGATATCCGAGGTATAACCGTTAAAAGCAACCCGTTGTGTTCTGTTTATAATATAGGACAAAAACCACCTCAGCAAGTTTCCGCGAATACCATTGAAAGCTAGTTTTTGAAGGAGTAGATCGTGATCCACCTTGTCAAAAGCATTGCAGAAGTCAGTATAAACTGAGTCTACCAGGGCATGGTTGTCTATACATCGGAAAAGATAATTAGTGTATAAAGTAAGATTAGTAATAGTTGAACGTTTTTTATAAACCCATGCTGCTCTGGAATAATTATTTTATGTAAGTAGGTAGGGATAAATATTGTTGTGGACTATTCGTTCCAAGACTTTCGACAAAGTAGATAATGATATAGGGCGATAATTAGTCACGTCATGCCTACTGCCATTTTTATAAATGGGGGAAATATTTGCAGTTTTCCATAAACTAGGGACTATCCCTTCGCGCAAACTACGAGTTAAAATTATTTGCAGCGGAACAACCAATGAATCAGCGGTATGTTTGATAAAAAACGGGGGTAAGCCATCTGGTCCGAGTCCTTTTGTCATGTCTAAGGACCTAAGTTCCTTCAAAATCATATCTTTAGTGATATTTATGTCAAATAATATAAAGTCGGAATTGTTGTTGGTTGGCAAAGACTCAAGATCCGAACAATTCCTACTACCCAACTCATAAACGGATCCAAAGAATTTTGCAAATATTTGACATATATCTGATTTGGATTTTCAGCTTTGACGTTGTTAAAATGTACTAAGGACGGAATACCGAACTTTTTGTTATTATTCTTAGCATAAGCCCAAAATGCTCTAACGTCTTCCTTTAAACGATCTTCGATAGAATTTATGTATAGACTGAAACACTTTTTACTCTCAATTTTGAAAGTCTTTCGTAGTAGTGAAAATTTTTCATAATGTGCTGTTGATTGATATTTTTTCCATTGACGCCATGCGTTTTCTTTGTTTTTAAATATATGAGTAAGTGAACGAGAAAACCAAGGTGGATATCGTGTAGATTTTATTTGGCGTAAAGGTATATGTGATTTTATAATATTGAATAATAACTTATAAAACAAATTCAATGATTCATCTATAGATACGCTCATAAGATTTTTTTCTACTCAATTTGTTTAATTATTTCATTAATAACTACATAGTCGCCTTCAAAAAAACGGTATCTCTGCACAACATTCGTTAACATATTATCAGATAAAACCAAAGGAGGGAGAACACAAAATGGCGGATGGTAACAATCGACAGGCACCAAGATATCGGTCGGACGTTCACAGGAACAACATTCAATATTAGATATAAATAAATCCATAGTTCGATTAATGTTATTTTAAATACAATTAAATTGTCTACCATTTACTAATTAGATAATTATTGTCAATGGGCTGAATTGAGTATAAGTTCGAAAGGTTAAAATCATGCCAATCAATTAAAGGAATATTAAAATCCCCGGCAATAAAAAGGTTTCTAAGTCACTATCATTCAATAATTCATAACGCAGTGTATTTAAAAAAGACGAGTATGTTGAATAACTTTTATTAGGGGTATGTATAAGCCGCATATCATGTAGGACTTACTTCGTATTTTAATTTTTACAAGAACGCAATCAATTAATGAAGATAGGATGGTACCGTCATATGTGTTGTTGAAATAAAACTGTACTTGATTTGTAGTGAGGCCGCGACGTACCGCAACCAGCACGCCGCCGCCGTCCCGTTTGCCACTTGCCTCACGATTTCGATTACACCTGTGTATTATGTACCGGGAATCTATTATTTCATGATCTGCGATATTAGGTGTTAACCATGTCTCAGTAAGTATAAACACATCATAACAAGCCGCCAAAACATTCGTATACAAAGTATCTAATTTCGTTCGAAGTCCTCTACAGTTTTGATAGTATATCATTATTCTATTACAAGACATAGTAAATAATATAATCGTAAATAATACATATTACTTAAAGAAGTAGGGATAATTAAATGAGTGTTTTGCTCGTTCGATTCGTAAAGAAAGTATTAAAATTTGTACAAAAAATACTATACTTAGTAAAACTTAATGCGAGTTGCAATAAATGAGTAAACAAATGAATAATTATGTAGTAAAAGTAGCCAAAACTTGTGAAATGTATTGATTGTTGGTAGACTAAAATTAAGTTGGGTAATTGATAAAAAGTAAATCGTTGAATAAAGTTTACGTAAACACACAGAGTAGTGTTGGTTTGAGAGGCTACAAGATGCTATCATAACAATAATATTTATTAGTCGCTTACGTATATTTTTACAGTATACGTAAATAAATATGTTATAATCTAGCACAGAGACATTTAAATCCGAAGTAGGTAACAACGATGGGCACAGTCATTTACCTTGTGAGTTAATTTTGGCTAAGTCACTTTCAACACGCACTGAAAATATTGGTGAGGTTTCATTGCGTCTGACGAGGATGGTTCCATGCTTGACCCAGACGAATCGAAAATCATGCTGCTTCGCAGCTTCACGTGATTTTCGGAATATGGCCTTATTCTTCAGGGTAAGATGTTCGTTTATATACACTCTAGAAGATATGCAATTGATTCCTAGTTGGTCGGAAGTTAAATGCTTGTTTCGGCGAAACGCCGAAAGAAAATTATCTCGAACTAGGCGACTCGAAAATTTAACAACAATGTTCTTAGGACGTTGGGTCTTTGAAGCCTGCGGAACCCGATGAATCGATACTAAGTTTTTTCAATCTGAAAGTACGATTAATATTGTCTAACGGCCGATGCCAATAATCAATCGAAAAAATTAGATTGAAGTCAATCTGGATTGTTTTCTACTTTTCGATTGGTCTCTTGTCATGTTGCCATAGTTTTTTCACTACTGAGATTGATTATTGGCAATATAGTATCAGAAAAAAGATTGAGCTGTCAATCTCAAACGGCAAATTTTGGATTGGGATTGTTTATTGGCAGCGGCTGTTAGTTAGCAGTGAAATGTGTATGCAAAGAAATTACGAGAAATGCTGTTAATGGAATATTTTTTTATGACACCGCTGTGATGGTATGATGTGAGGTAGAAACCAGGCATGCGAATGCGGCGGGCGGCGGGCGGCGAATATTTTACAACCAAATTTTAGTTTGTCATTCCTTGGGATATCATGTTAGCCAATAATTCTTGTTTTTGGATATTGGCAACATCATTCGATACGTCGCGTCATGCCGTGTAAAATTCCCAGTGCTGGGTAACTTGTATGAGATTTACAAATCGAAGAATTCCCCAAAATTTGAATTATCCGACCTGGATTTCTAAGACCTTACGCGTTATAGCTTTTTCAAAAAGTATTATTACGGGTTGAAATATTTAAAATAAGACAAGATACTGCTTACCTATAACCGGTACACTTAACAGGACGTAGAAAGTTTAGTTTACTGGAAAATATGTATGTACCTTCGCAGAGGTAACACAGACACGACCCGACCTTTTAGATATGCGATGTTCTCCTTTGTACGGTTGAATCGAATCCGTATTCTGGGTCATGCCTGTAGCCCCGAATACGAGTGTATTTTTCCAAGTAAACATTCAGTAAAGTGATTTTTTTCACAATGCATCTCGACTGTTTACTTGCTAACGAAATGCGGTCGGCGTTTTTGCGAATTTGAGTTTTTGGTCCAACCATTGTAAAACAAAGGGTTAGCAACTGTATTTTGTTATACAATAAAACTGGAACTTTTGTTTCTAACGCAACTTGGCATGCATTCGCTTTGCTCGCAGTTTTCGCGTTTATTTTTAAATACAGTTGAATTTTACTGCTTGTAAAAATGTAATTAATTCATTAAAAGCAACTTTGGATTGCTAAAGTTAAAGTTTTATGATGATGCGTCGCGTTTGAGTGGCTTTACTGCTACAAGCTTTCGTTTATTTCTAGAGGCTATTTGGTTATTTTAGGTTTTAATATTACTTATATAAAACGGATGTCGAGACGACTAATATTTTTTATTGAGATAATAATTTACAATTTTAAAAGCAGAAACTTGACTACTTCTAACTAGATTGAATGAAAATTTCAGTGTTTTTTATCATTGTATTGGAACTATGGGCAAATAATATATAATCATTACTATTTCCAGAATTTATATACTATACATATATTTAAGATGTTTAAACAGCTATATAAATGAATATACGGAATAATGCACTAGCAAGTTATTATTTTTCCTAGTTAATGGTAAACCGCGAGGCACGCGGATGGAAACTGTATCGGGATAAGACGCCGTTTTAATTTATGCCCGCCTCGATGCGACGCAACCAAATTAAATACACCACTACCTAATGCCGAATAACTCTTTTGAAATGAAATGAAATGTATTTAATGAAATGAAATGTATTTATTGGTCACGTAGGCAATTTAAAAGCTCTTATGACAAGTCAATACACATAGAACTTAATCTCTATAAACAATATATTTCCTATACTTAGTATTACTTATTTTAATTTCTTGGTTTAATTAATTAATTTATGTAATTTATTTATTTTAAATTAATTTAATTTTTATTTAGCATTAGTTTTATTTATTTGTTTCCTTTTTATTCTTATTTTATTTAAAGTATTAGTTATGACTTTATGGTAATTTATTTTTCAAAGAAATACAATATGTACGTTGGTCAAATAATTAAATTAAATTAATTCATTAATGGACCATGAATATTATTACAACGGTGCGTAGCGGTTTATTGTTACCACCGGATCCAACGCGGCCCTTCCTGAGAAGACCCGGCGAAACAAACTCAGTGGGCTTACACTACCACTGGAACTACGCGACGCGACCCAATCCTGAGTATATCCAGCGAATAAGACTCAGTGGGCTTGTTTTGGGTCCAATTTAAGGCAACGACCATAAGTATTTCCGAAACGTCCCGTATGTTTAGGCTTACTGCCGGATCCAACGCGGCCTTGACTGAGAAGACCCGGCGAACAAACTCAGCGGGCTTTACTTTACTACTGGATACTACGCGGCGCGACCCATTTCTGAGTAGATCCAGCGAGTCAAACTCAGTGGGCTTGGTTTTGGTCAATTTACTAAAATAAATATTTGTGACTTGTCTTACAAAGATTTGCCATATTATTATTTTTATTTGTTTTCTCGATCGGTCGTCATATGATTTTAATTGGCATTAATTAATCATTATATATTTAGTTATAATTTAATTAATTAATTTAATTGTATATTGATCAATTTTTAAGTTTAAAAATTTTAATTATTTAAATTAGGGGATGTAATGAGTGAATAGTGCAGGGCCCCAGGAGGTCGCAATGTGCAAGAGAACACCTAATCCCAGGCTTTTTTATCCTCAATATATTCCTCTTTTTATATTTATTCTTTTTCTTGAATATTCATCTGTCTTTAATCCTTCCCTAATTTTACAAGCATAGAAGTCAGTGCGAGTATATAGTTTGCTGATTAAACACTATAATATTAAAAATCGGCAAATACAAATAAACAGTTTTTTTTACATCGGAAATGCTTACCTATTTTTGGTATCATTTAATCGATTACTACGTAGGTTCCCGGAGCAAGCAAGTTTTGGAAGGATTTTTCTTATCGTTAGGTAATATTTATCTATCAAATAAACTAAAAGGCAACGGAATGAATAAATGACACAAAGTTTGGAAAGTTTCTGAATAATTGTGTATTGTTGGAATTTTTGATTCTCATTAAATCAAATTTAATCAGAATATTCTGTATTCAAATAGTCTTTCACATGATCTTTTGAATCATTTCTGCTACCACAGTTTCGCAAAAAACTCAATACGCTCTTTTCCTAAGAGTTGGTTAAGTCCGATAACATTTCTATTTTGTCCGTTGCTTAGTGATTTAAGGTATTTCAAGCTTTTAAATAAGCATGCGAAGCCAAAGTAAATAAAATCTCTGTTTAGTAATTCTTATAGTATTCCCAATTTAAATTCCCAATCCAAAATGTTCTCTACCAAGTCCCTAGATGACAACGTTTTCTAAAATTATTACTCATTATTTTTTTCTTTTAACTAATTTTTTGATGTATACAAACTGGTTCGAAAAAGTACTGTTTTTGAGCGAAATAGCGAACGGAATGCGTAATCACTCTTAATACAAATGTCATTTTTTAATCACTTTAAATCAATCTACGAAATAATTTTATTAAGTTCGCCACCTTAGATATATATATTATAAAATGTTTGCTTGATGTATATTTATATTTTTATGCATCCTATAAATTGATAGTTTGCAGGTGCTTCGTACAGAAACTAGCTGCTATTATTACAGGCTTGACGTTGATGAATAGTTGTAGAAATTGTTAGCGTATCTACATCTGCATGTGAAAATATTTTAAGACATGAATTTTCCTTATACTACCTGCAGGAAATCAAAAATAAACCGTTTAAAAGAAAATGGCTGTTTCAAATTTTACCTTCCACCTATGAATTTATGTTATTTAAGTGTCTGTTTTCTTTTTGAAAAACAATTTATGGAGAAAATTCTATTAGACCTACTTACTTTTATATTGAATTAAAGAGCGAGTATGCTATTCGCCCGATGGTAAGCGATACAGCAGTTCATGGACAGAAGCAAATCCAAACTATACTATGAATTACAAAGCAATACCTGGTGAAAGCACAGAGGAATCTCTGTGCTCGCATTCTGAGAAACAAGATGTTAAGTCTCAATATGTCCAGTAATTACCCGGGCTGTATTGTCCTTCAAACCGGAATGCAACAGTGCATTTAAACTGCTGTTTGGTGGGAGAAATTTCTCAAGATTTTTAACATTACGTTGCCAGGTTTTATTTTTCCTATCTATATTAGATTGAGCTACTTTCGCTATAAATCAAATAGCCAGGTGAAAAACTACGCGTATAATTCTACTCGTAATTGATAACTAAGTTTATGTAAGTTGGGCCGCACCTTAATCTTCAAGACTAACTTGACCGATTTTTAGTAAGATTTATTGAAGAGTGAGGCAGAAATAAATGCGTTTAGGGGCTTTCAGTAATTTCTCACGCAAAGCTCCGACGAACACGACTAAGTAATAAATGAGGTCACATCATTTTATAAGTTCGAATCGTCTTTGAGGAAGAAGCGGGGACTGAGCAACCTTGTTACTTTTTTACTACAGTCTTGCCTTGGCTTTGACTCGACACAAATATTCTTTTCAATCTTTATAAAATCCTAAGATATTTGGCGATAAATGTATCGTCTCGCGTGAATTTTTATAAAGCCAAAAAGATCAGACTGCCTGCAATGCCAATTACCAGAAGAAACAAATTAAGTTCAACTAGAAAAGTGAAGTGACCACTTTCAATCGTACTCTCGATTGTAGAGGAGGTCCGTGCCCTGCAGTGGGACGTATATGGGCTGATACAGAGAGAAAAGTGATATTAATTTTCATACTAACTTTGTACTCCCTTTGTCTTTATCAAGTAGGAATTTAGTAATGAAATGAATGAATTAGTAAAGAAATGAATTATAATGTAGCCCCTAGGTTTCAGCTGCCCGGTAAGTCGCATTACGGCTTGTCATGAGATAAAACTTGAAATGGTTTAGTCAGAAAATAAGACGGACATAATATTTAATTTAGAATTGCAACTATTACAAAATTAAATTATTTAAGGATTTATTAAAAAAATCATTTCGAATGGAATTTACGATACTACACATAAATTCACGTCTTCAAATAATGAGGTTGTATGTATTTTTTGACTTAATCCAATCAAATAAAAAACACATACAAAGATAAACATATACTCATAATTTAACCGTAAATAAATATTATGGCATAGATATGAAACAACCGGTATAATTTCATTATTTCGCAGTCAATCTACGCCAAGTTGACGTTTCAATTTGTTCCCGTCAGTTCCTGATGGCCAGAGAAGCGACACAGAGGGGACGCGAAGAGGTAATGGCGAAGACAATAGAACGCACTCCTGACGAACTGGTGCCGACATTGTTAATAGCTTTAGATCTATGCATATCTTACATTTAGTTTAAATGTGGAACAAAGCTTCGTCAAGATGACAACATTTTGTTTATATTATCAGTGATTTAAGTCGTCTGTCTTTTTAACATCGAGAAAGCATAAAAGAAACACTTAGGATTAAAACATCTTAAGTGAATTTGATAGTCCTTCACAAAATTATATGGCAAATATTTCTACATGTTGTAAAGTGATTTATCCCTGGGATAAGCGTGGGGTTTCATCAGAAATATTATAAATAATTGGGCCTAATTTCTAACTAAACATCGAAATCAGCCCTTAGGCGTGTGTAAAAGAAATGGGCTCTCATATTCATTGTAATAATATGTAAACCTACCAAGTGATATTGAAGACTTTTTTACACCACACTCAGGAGCAAGCATATCACCTGAAGGAAATATTTATGATCATATTCAGCATCACATGGCTCGTCGATAAAGAACCCAATTTTTATAGACCTGTCTTTAGGTTCCAGATGTTTCCCTTTATGCCTAGAATTCGTAAGTCATTTCTTAAAGGTATTTCTAATATACGGCCCACGATAAAACTTTATGACGAATGTCGAGATCATATAATCTTTAACGTTTTTTCTCTTTGGGTAAAATGTTTTATGTAATAGGTATTCGTATTAAGTGCGTGGTGGCCTGTAGGTAAACGGACTAGACGCGGCTGCCAACATGTTCACTGTGGTCGCGGGTTCGAATCCCAGGGCACACCTCTGACTTTTCGGAGTCATGTGTGTATTGATAGTCAATCACTACGCACTAAAACGGTGAAGGAAAACATCGTGAAGAAACCTGCATACCATTAGAGTATGCATCGCAGGTGTGGAACCCTCGGTATGAGATTTATAAATCCCGTATCGAGGCCATACAATAGAAATTTTTACACTATTTGGACTTCAGGGCTAGACAGGTCTCTAATGATTATATTCATCGCTGTAAAAGTATCATTTCTTACCATTATACTTGCGCCGCGACATTAATGACATATGTTATTTGGTGAACATTGCTAATGGTAGCATTGACTGTGAACAGCTTTTGAGTGGGATATTTATCCGTGCTCATTCAGCTACGCTGAGACAACGGTCATTATTGTCCGTACCATTTGCAACTACCAATTATAGACGCAATGCTTTTTTGTTACGTAGTGCCAGTAAATTTAATGAGGTGTCATGCCATTTAGATTTTGATTTGTTTTGCACTAGTACATCGGTAGTAAAACGCAAATATGAGCAATATGTTTTTTGAAACTTAATAATGGAAGGTCAAAAAGTACACCTTGTGTAGCTCAAAATGTATATTTAAACATTATATTATATTGTAATGTTTGATTGTTACTTTTGTTTTGTTTTCTTTTCTTTGTCAATAATTAAATTAATATCTCTATATGTGTCATAGAAAAAGTAGTTCATTCCTTAAATTAAAATAACTTATATTAGCTAGCATTTAAAAATCGGTGCACATTACATTATGTAGATACTGTATATGTGGAAGCTTGTTATCGGCAAATTTGTAACACACTTAAGATTTAAATATTTATGTCTGTAGGTAATTAGTCTGTAAGCTTTCCTAAAATTGTAAAATAAAATAAAAAATAAAATAAAAATAAAATACCATAGCGATTTATAAAATTTCTATGGCATGTAAGTCCGCCAACCCGCACTAGGCCAGCGTGGTGGGCTATATGGCCTAACCACTCTAAATCGTACTCTCGATTGTAGAGGAGGCCCGTGCCCTGCAGTGGGACGTATATGGGCTGATACAGTAATAGGTATTCGTAGTGGCTACATAATGTATCTGGAAATATAATGATAGACAATATCATTTGATAACAAAAATTCTTTTAGTGTAGTTGCAGGTTTGATAGTCATGTTCTACCACATAGGTACAATTCTATTGACGGTCGTGTGGAATAATATTTTATTTTTTTTTAATATTTTTTTCCTTAACTTTGGATCAATTTCAACTATAGTTGACACCTGTAGTTAATTGTCATATTTTTGTGATATAAGTATTGATAATCCACGATATTGTGATTTATATGGAATAGCTGTTATTTTAAATACAACGAGTTCAAAAGACCTCCTTGAAAAATAAACCGTTAAAGTTTTCGCTGTTATTAATATACAAGAAGAATTTATCTATGAATTTAAAAGGAAAACCTGAATAAATTAGATTTCCAGGAATACCCCGGAAGCCTCATAGTTTAACTGAAATAAATAAATAAACAACACCCAACAGTCACATAAATAGTCCTGACCCCACACTAAGATCGAGTTTTGTGTCGTGGGTATTAGGAACTACGAGAGACTTTTCGGTCTCACAAAAACACCCAGATCCGGAAGAAATATTTGTGGGCCGCACAAACATTTCTCTCGGTGCGGGGATCGAACCCACGACCTCTCGTTTCACAGGCGGCGTCTAACCAACTGCGCCATGGAGGCTGTATTTTGACAGCCTCATTAATAATAAAGATTATTTTTTCTGATATTGAGAATTATAAAGAAGTAGAACTGTTTTTTACATTCAACTACGGAATATTTTTGCGGCTTGAAAAATTTATGTAATTTTTTTTTTATTTCAGTGAATGGCGAGACGAGCATGCCGTTCCCCTGATGGTAAGCGATGCGACCGCTCATGAACAGTAGCAAAACCAAATAACACCTTGAATTACAAAGCAATGCTTGGCACTCCACTGCGCTCGCCATCCTGAGACACAAGATGTTAAGTCCCAATATGTCCAGTAGTTACTCTGGCTACAATGTCCTTCAATCCGAAACACACAAAAAAAAAGAACTGACCATGAACGGATCCTAATTGATCAATTAGTGCTTCATGATTGGTAGCCTTGTATTGGATAATTTGGTAGACTATTGAATAAGGTAGCACCAGAACTGAGAAAATACACCAAAGAGCAAATTGATCTTGCTGTTAAGATATTCTTGTATGACCGATAGCAAATACACCACGCGTCAAAGCCTCTGTAGAGGGCCACTCTAGTTTGTAGTGTTCCGAGACAAATGTAAATACAGTTACGAATAGATATATACAAGATTGTATCAAGTGACGAGAGATGTCTAGTTATGCTTTAACTCGAGAGCACTATGTTTACCAAGATGTGCTGTTACATTCGGTACTGTACTATCTCTTCTCGGGCCTCTTTTACCATACTACCATATAGTCTATATCCTACCATATAGTCTACTACGTTGGCCCCTAAGCGGGTTGGCGACTTCACATACCATAGAAATTCTGAAAAATTCGCTTTGTGATGCAGGTTTCCTCACGATGTTTCACTTAACCGTTATAGTGTGTGGTGTGTGACTATCAATACACACATGACTCTGGAAAGCCAGGGGTGTGCCCCTGGATTTGAGCCCGCGCCCACCATGAGCATGAGGTGTATTTAATATCTATCAGTGAAAACTTTACTGGTCATACCATATTTAAAGTTATGAGCATATTGCACAATACACTTTTACGCTTAGTTGTACGGACATATCCAAGATGAATTATGACCTACCTATACGTAGCAAATGCACCCGGTATTTGTATTACAATATATAAACTAGAAAGCTTACAAGCTTAAAACTTTGTGACTGTTGTGCACTGGGAAGTTTGCGCCAAGACTTGAAACTTTCAACTCTAACCATACAAGTTGAAATTTATTTAACATAATACCTACACGTATTATGGAAATACGTAACTCGAGAGTATAAGTTATTTAAATAAGTATTTTAAGAGTTATTGATAATGGAGTTTAAGTTGTGTTTATAGAGCGCATGAAGAAGAGAACATTGAAGCATTTTCCTTGTTCGGCTTAGATCTAGATAGGACAATAGAAAAGTTTTACTTCCAATAATAACATTAATTTGTTACTGATACCTTTCAATCATGTTATAAGATTTATGAAAATGTCGATGTAATTATTTCGAGGATATTCTGTCTTTTACAACTTACGTTTTTTAGTATAAATACAACTTCATAAATCAGAAAAAAAAAATTTAATAAACTTTTGTTTACAATCCTTCCAGGCATTCCATAATTAACTTGTTAATTAGCTCCGTAACTCCTCATCGCTCTTTGTTTTAATCCTATAGAAAAACATTTCAGAACTTTTAATTCTACCAAAACAAAGAACGTGAGCAACCCAGATTTAAAATCTAGTTGTTGACATGCACGTACATACATGAAATTCTAGTATGATTCCATGTCGTTAACGAGTAGAACTGACGTCGACGCGATGCTATTTATGGCTCCACGGGTCGACCCGCTGCATAAAGAATGCCTCCTAACAATGCCCACGCTGTTGTAGAAGGCAATTGTTTTACTTTACTATTATCTTAGTCATGAGGGAAGTTTTGGCTAGAGAGTATATGTGGCGCTGTAAGTTAGACACCGGATGTGACACGAGAGGTCACGAGTTCGATCCCTGCGACGAGAAATTTAATTGGGAACAAGCATTTGTTTCGGGTCTGGGTGTTTGTGAGACCGATAAGTATCTTATAGTTCCTGATACCTACGACACAATACTCGATCTTAGTGTGGGGTCAGGACTGCGTATGTGACTGTTGGGTGTATTCATTTATTATTATTTAATGTACTAAAGTTGCTGAAGCGGGATTAGCATGTGTTGGATAGTCAGTGAAATATATGAATGTTGTAAAAGCTTTGTTTTGTGATGAAAAAGGAATACTTGTAAGGCTCTTGAGTTACGTACATTTTTTATCTCAAAATACTCAAGCTTATATGTTTATGCATTTTTAAAGCATTGTTCAAGGTTTATTAAATTTTATTTTTTGCGTTGCTCTATTTGCCATTAAAATGCTAATAACTAATCAGCTTTCGGATTAATATTTAATATTTTAACAGCAAACTAAAAAGGCATCAAGTATACAACCTTTGTATATTTTGCTTTGCTAGTGGGATACAAATATGTAGGACAACTGTTCTCCATCAGTATTGCCAACTGGCTTCCCACCAGTTTCAACATAAAAACACCACCAGAAATCCACTAACCACTAAATGCCATTATGGTCCACTAAGATCCTTCTAAAGGAGGTCCAAACCACCACATTTAGAGGAAAATCCACTAAGTTGGCAACACTATACTCCACCAGTTGTAAGGTCTTTGTAGTCTGACTATATCACTCAAACAACTTCGTATACTAAAACTTAGTCAAACGGTGCTTTTGAATCAAACAATTTTTTACTGACTTTATCGCGAATTCGGTTTAATTTTTACATTTTCTGTGCTGAGCCTATTCGAGCCGCAAAAATCAACAAACTTTTAAAATTATTTTTTTAATTTTATAATTGTAAAATAAGGGTTGTTACATTGCGACAGTCACTAACACAGTACAGTGATAAACTAACAGACAATGTAAAAAAGAAACGTTTTTTTTTATTTCAATGTTTAAAATTCGCGTGAAACTACGAAACCATATAGGTACATATACACCATTTTACAATATTTAATTATATTGGTAGTTACCCTAGTAGGTTAATTTCTTGTTTGAATGGATGAATGTGTAAATATCGTAAAAACATGGTTATAAATAAAGGTCGATAAAGAGAGGTTAATTGATATTGACGCAGCTGCGTAGCTCGTCGACAAGATACTGTGGTATAGTATCAATATTATTGGAAGAAACCTTCCAACAAGGGAGTTACGCAAAAGGAGGTGTTAAACAAACCATACTGAGGTATTGTTTTCGTGGTTCTATCATAAAATAGATCAAATTGTTTATCTATACATATAAATTAAATTGAAGTGTCAGTTTGTAAAGTGAAAATAAAAAAAAACATCCAACTACATATCGTTATATACACGATACCTTTAACAAAAATGACCTTAGATTTTTTTGTCTGTTTGTCTGTCTGTTCGGCTAATCTCTGAAATGGCTGGACAGATTTTGACGGGACTTTTATTGTTAGGTAGCTGTTATAATAAGGAGTAACCTAGGCTATATTTATTTTAGAAAAATTATTTTATTTTAGAAAAATAAAGTTTTTGTTAAATTCCACGCGGACGAAGTCGCGGGAACAGCTAGTTTTACATATAACAGGCATATTTGGTGAATATTATTATACACATTAAAAACATTAATTTTATCTACATATTTATGTCTTTAAAAAAGTGTGCAGAATCTAAGCTTGTGGACTACTATAGCCTCAATCCATCTGCCGGTTAAAGGTGTGAGCGCCTTTACATTTAACAATTTGATGATAAAAATTAAACCATTTGCCAAATACTTGAGGAAATTGAATGAAAACTAGGCCTTTGTCCAGCAATGTGGAGTTTTATTAAAAATAGCTAATATATTGAATAATAGAGCTACCATTATGCCATGGCCGCATATTATTCATACGAGTCTTACTGAAATAATTCATGTAGAAAGAACCAGGCCTACTACTAATCAAAGCTAGGGAAAGAAATAGAACGCACCGCGTTTGCACACGTTAGCATACAAGCTAACTGACTACGGCAGCTAATTTTAGCTTTTCTCACACTTGAATAATTTAATTACAAGCATTTATAGGTATTAAAGTCTACAAAGTGCCAACGTAAATGGTATTCTCTTTATTGTTGACTAAAGAGAAGTCCGTATAATAATAATTGGCTTATGGCTTATTAACCATTTTTTTATTGCATAGGTTAGGCAAATCACATGACAACCATAACGCTTCGATCATGGATGTGTAGCCTGCCCATCCAATTGAAAGGGGATTTGGAAGGAAAAAGGATCGGGAAAGGGAAAGGCATTGGGCAATCTCACCCCCCGAAAGAACGCGACAGCAAAGTTGTCGCTTCACGTCGATTTCTTGTGAGACTGTGTTATCGCCTCAGATGAGCCTACCCATTCATGCTGAGTTTTGACTGACAATACCATGGCCCTACCACATTTTTTTAAAGCATGTTTTTATTATCTACTTCGTTTTTATCAACATATTTTTGACAGCCTTCGTGGCGCAGATGGTTAGATCCCGGCTGTAAAACGAGAGGCTGTCGGCTCGATCCCCAAACCGAGACAAATTTTTGTGAAGCTCAAATATTTTTCTAGGGTCCGGGTGTTTATGAGACCTAAAAATCTACGAAGTTTCTGATACCCACGATACAAGACCAATTGATCTTAATGTTGAGTCAGGACTATGTTCATATGTTGGGTGTATTTTTTTTAATGATATTTTTAATACATATAATTTGGTATGTAATATATTAAAGATTTACTAGTATTACACATATATGTATGTATGTATAAGTTTAATGTCTGCCGATTTTCAATTATTTTTGAAACAACGAAGAGTACTGTAAAAGAAAAACGTTTATTTCTTTCAAATGTACGTTAACACATTTAAGCGAAATGTAAGTTTTCCGATGCAGACATCCCGGAGATATATTGTTTTGGAACGAAACTACGAAACAAACCGGAACCGAGCGAGCAAAAGATGCATTTTATTTAAACATAAAATAGATCAGATTTTTCATACTAAACATACACATCCCAATAGAATTGAGATCAGATGCGCTAGAAATAAATTTTCTGAATTTAGCAGTAATCATGCTTATTCGTAATCAACTTCTCACTGTTAGCTTTTCCTATATACTTAGCATATGTTAACAATTACCACCAATTATGTTTACAAGTGACTAACAATACAATATTAGAGTGAGATTATACAATTAGGATCAATAATTTGTAGTGATAATTATTTTGTAAGTGTAAGAACCAGCAAGTCTCCGAAAACAAAAGCGAAGCGATTTTCCGAAAGTGTAAATATCATGTATTTGCAGATGATTATAAGAAAATATAAGAACATTTTGCTGAGGTTACAGCCCCTAGAACAATAATTTAATAATTCTAATGTAATCAATTATCCCCAGTCATAACAGAACCTAAAATGTCTATAAACGCCACGAAAACACTTCTATATAAAATAACTCATTAAAACCCAATGGAAGCGTTTCCATACAAAATCGAGAATACTTGAACTGAAAAGAATTTCGCATGATATCGTCCGGCGGATTTATTATCACAACAATGATTTCATTGTGGTATCACAGTATGCTATTGTTATGCTCGGAAATTTTACGAAACGTGGCCAAATGAATGTTAAAGTTAGATTATTTCAATTGTGGACTTATGTTTACATGTCATGGATGTTATTGCTATTTTTATTTAGTTTATAAAAGTTTTTAAGACTAATAAAAGGAAACTACGATCGTGCTATTACATTTGTGAAATTCTTCAATTACAAATTCATGTCTAAGCATTGGTTAGAGTTAGACATGGTTTTAACATTGCTTATATTTTTAAAGACAAGTCGATGGTGCTTTGACGCATGTTTAATGTTAAAACCATATAAAACACAAATAAACTGAGATTAAACCTTTGCTTTTTGTCTGGTCCTATATTTTGTGACTTCAGTTCTGTTAAGTTTTACTGGTTATTGGAAATCATTATTTACAATGTTTAAACACTGTTTTGTAATATAGAGTTAGACAAGACTTTAGATGGAGTGTTTAGTGTTTAATTTATTTTTTAATTATTATAACACTGATGATGTCTCAAGATGGTGAGCGCAGTCGAATTTCAAGCATTGCTACTGTCTATAAACGGTGGTATCGCCTACAATCAGGCTAATGGGATGCTCGTCTCGCCATTCATAGCATTAAAAAAAGTTAAACTAATTCAACATTACTATCTTGTATTACAAAATTATCATTAATTTGTATAAGTTGATAATATATTCATAGTGGATGAAGGCATATTATCTGTGTAGCTAGTTCCATAAGGCGTGTAATTGAATTTTGATCTCATTAACCCGCGATAATGGAAACTAGAGACTTAGACTTAACTTTCATGCACACATAAGCTTATGCTCGTATACAAAGTGAATAGAGAGGTATTACGTTTACTATAGCCACACACTAAGTCCAGATTATCTTCTTTTTTAGTGCAATGAATGTCGAGATGAACATGCCGTTCGACTGATAGTGACGATACGACCGACCATGTAGATTAGCAACATTACCTTTAATTACAAAGCAATGCTGGGCATTTTAATGCGCTTCTAAGTCATAAGATGTTAAGACTCAATATGTGCAGTTGTTACCCTGGCTATACACTGCTGTTTGTCGGGAAAAATATACATTTTCATTCCAATATGCCTACTAACCACATCGGGCATCTGTTAGAGTCTACAAATCAAAATACATCAAGTAAGATATTACTACAAGTCTACACATTTCAATTTACTTAATAAATTAAACCAATGGTCAAATATAAGCTTGCTCTAATAAGAAAATTTCAAATCGTTTCACGAAATAAATTGAAATTCGGTTATTTTAAAGTCTAGATTGTTACGCCGAGCGGTCACGTACAATGGAAAAAAATATCGTTTTGCAAAGAAGGAAAATAGTTTCATTCGTTTTACAGATGAGAAAATAGAATGCATTTAGAGCGTGTGAATAGGCGAGAATTTTTCCGTCTTGCCGCCCGTCGCGCCGGCCCTCATGTTTGTACAGAACTGAATATTTTTAACGTGTATAGTCCAAGTTCATTAAAACTTCGTTTAAAGGAACTGTTAAATATTTAACCGAAGACTAAATAAGCCGCTCTTCTTTTTGGAATAAACAAAAATCTTCGCAAATCTCTACAATTTAAGATAATTAATAACGTAGCCCCAAAAGTGCTATTTGAATCAGAATAAATTAAGAACCCCAAGGCCTCATTAGCGAAATTTGAATAATCAGTGATTTTTGGGATTTTTAATTACATTTTTTTCCGGAAGCCTCATTTGTCTAATCACTAATGACACAGATTTAAATAATGAGGCCTTGAGTTCAACTACCAGGTTGGGAAATCACTTTGTAAGAGATTCTTTTGTTTTAAATCTTTATAAAACTTTCCATCTACTACATTTAGGTCAGAATATTAGTTCTGATAACTGCTGGTGATACAAGTTGCATCTCTACCTACCCTTTAGTAATCAGGGCGTGAGCTTATGCATTTTTCCGTTGCAATATGCATACGTTTGTCACCAAGTGTGTACAAGCTGTGGACACATGTGCGGCTTGTCGCGACGGTGATCTGTGTTTACATGGGGAAATGGCTGAATTTCAGCGGCAAACACCCACGCCGCCTCCGCACGGTTTCTGCGTCTGAGTAAACATATAAAAAACGCAATGATGTACATTGCGTTTTTTATATATATGCGTCTGCTTGTTTGTACTGCTAGTTTCATTAAACTTAATCGGTTTTGTTTGGAGTCTAATTAAATGCATATTACTATGGTTTGAACTTTCTTTCCTAGTTCACCTTTGTTCTGTTGTATTCAGTTAACTTTGTATTACTTAAATAATTAAATAGTAAGTGCTGTTGGAATAAAGAATATTAATAAAAAACGAGTTCTAAATGCATTTCTGGCTATACTGCCTAGTTTTACATGTAATATTTTCGAAAAGTAAATTCTAAATTTCATTTATTTTACATCGAGTTCTTACGGCTACGATTGTAAAATTTAGATTCACTATGTTATTACATTTAGTGGGATAAAATAAAGGATGTATCTAGACTGCGACCGAAAATTAATCCAGGTTGTAGTTTTAGTGACTAGAGACACAATGCAACTAAAATTTCGTTTCAATGAGGAAGTTTTTTTTTGCAATTTTTTTGTATCATAGTAATTGAGTGGTAAATACATACTTTTTGTATTTATTTGTGTAAGTCGCTAAAACTAGCCAACTAGCTCCGGTTTCGGTTGCAGTATGGATAAATCCGGTATAACATGAAGACCGATGAACGATGAAAATCATACATGATTTTTGCTTTGATATTTTTCTTTCTTATGAATTTATAATAGTATAATATACATTATACATATATAGATAGCGTCATAAGTAGTAAAATGGCGGTTTATTGTAGGATCGTATTAAGGATACTACCTCACTGTTTTATGGTTATAAATGTCTTAAAACTGGTAAAGAACAGCCATTATAAAGAAGACTGGCTTCTGCGAGTTTAACATTGGTTTCTTAGTACTTAGATTGGATTTGTATTTCTGCTGTGTATAATTGTTTTAGTAGATCGCTTTATAGCAATTTTATTTGAAGAACATCTTTGCTTTGTTAAATTAATTTGTAGGTTATTAAACGAAATATCAAATGGAAGAGTCAAAGTAAGATTAAATCATGTTTACTATTTCACTCTGATGTTGACACTAAATGGTTTGTATTATTTACACATATTGCATTTATATTTTCAAAACACGTAATACAGATTTTTACCTATCTTTGTGAAATTATCTGCACAAAATTCAGTAAATATTTACGACCTGCGAGTCGAACATTGGTCTTCAAAGTTCAGTATTCAAACTAAAGTCTAGACTAATGATCCCAGAATATAAGCGTGTATTATGATCGTCATAAAAGAGACTCGTGAAATTGCACGCGTACATGGTGCCGACATAATTACCGTAGCCTTTTAGCTCCTTAAGACGACTGCCGTGAGAAAGGAGCGACGCGCTGTCATCTTACTGTTTTGTATGAACAATGTCCTTTTAAGCAGTTGTTTTAGCTGCTCAGTCGGTGTACTGTTCCGAGTAGGCTAGTCTAGGTGCATTCAGTTTTTGGGACATGACTTAATACTGTTTTATTAGCATGGAAAAGTGTACTTATTTATTATATTACATTACATATCTCGTTATATTAAAATGGTTATGCTTCATAGGAAATTGATCTGATTTTTTTGTAAGTGGTAGAGCTGTGTTGTCTATCACGACTCAGCATGAAAGGTCACTTTCTGACAGGAAATCGATGTGATATGCCTCCTCCTCATCTCTTTGTGAAGGTTTTCATTGAGTAAATAAGCTATATTTCTCTAGGTCATATAGTTTGTCATATAATTTGAGATATGAAACTATTTCGCGAGTTCCATATATAATTTAAACATCAACGTAACGCCCACCATTCTATAAATTAAAAAGCCATGGCCTCTGGAAGCAAACAAGAATTAATAAACAATATTGGAGAGGCTAAGTCGATTGGGGGCGCGTAAGTCGGTGTTGTGTAAATATTTGTGGCCATGAGGCAAACAGCGGGTGGGCCTGCAAACAAGCTTCCCAGCGACCTGCGCTGCTTATACATCAATTCGATTACGTAATGCGTCACACGTCATCTCGACAGACACTCGAATAAGTTCGCACATTGTATTGTATGTTGGCGAAGATTTTTTGGTAGCAACTTGTTGTCATATGGGTTTGACACGTACTTGTAGGAGTGGAACTAAACTATAGTTGTAGGTACTTGGGAATAAAAGCTATTGTAAAACAAGTAACAACGGATACAATACAATAAGAAAGTATTGTTTACATTTAAAGGTAAACTTACGACGAGATGAAGGCCATAGGGGCACCGAGCAACTGGGCTGTGACCTAACCCCTCTCAATCGTACTCTCGAGAGGAGTACGATTACGATACTCTTTCGTAGAAGAGTCTCATGCCTTGCAGTAGGACTTATGTAGGCTGATTCAGTACATACTTGGTTTTTAATGGAATGTACTTTAAAAAATTCATGCGGAAAAGAAATACACAAAATCGATTCACAGCGATACGCCTGTTCAATCGAAAGTTCCCGATGAATTTCAAAGAAGCGATAGAAATGCGAATAATAAATGACGGATAATACCGTCATGTATAGATTTATGGCAGGTTGGTGGATTTTATTCACGTTCACGGTAGACAGAGCATCAGGCGGCGCAAACGTGGCGTGACGGAGTAGCACGGGCTAAGTGCTTCGCTAAATTGTTCGCAACGACTAAACACGTCTGGAGCTGCGAGGCTTCTGTGCGGCTGCTAAACTAGCGGCTTGGACAATGAAATACACCTCGTATAATCCACTTTGTGTGGCCTTTTCGGTTCCTAAATCATGTGAGTTGGAATTGCAATATGGGTCCTGTGTTGCCTTAGGCGTTATAATAAGTTACACTAGTGGCATCTCTACCTATCCGTTCGGGTGTACAGACATGAGTATATAAATACATAGACTTTGGAAAATGTGTCTAGGTAAATTAGGTGTTAAAATCTAGTCTGATCTGAATGACTTTCTTAAAGGATCAATTTGGATTCCTTGAAACGTGAATGGATATCGTGTGGGCTGTGAAGCCCTATTTTTTAATTGCATAGAGGAGAGCCACCTTTGTATGACTTTCGATTTACCTGAGACGCAATCATATTTCGAAATAATTTTATTCATTTTAATAAGCTTAACATTGCTTGGTTTACATTATAAAAAGTGGAACAGAAATGCAAGGCGGACAGAAACGAGATCCAATCTCGAGCGTCAATTTGGACTGAGAAAAATTCGATTACTTCTACGCCCCGAAATGGATGCTAATTGGAAGGAACCGTTCGTAGCCAAAATAAAATAATAAATTCGAGTTAGAAACCCCATACTCGGCATCAATATTCTGTTGTAGGTTTAGTATCTATTTATTGCAGGAAGAACTATATACACGACTTCATAAACAAAACATTTGCTAATGCTTGTATTCTCGATACGATAGGCATAACTGTCAGTAATACCCAAAGCACTCAGCTTATTTTCATGCAATGATATTTCATCATCATCATCATCATATCAGCCACAGGAAGTCCACTGCTGAACATAGGCCTCCCTCAAGGATCTCCACAATGACCTGTTGGAAGCGGCCTGCATCTAGCGACTTCCTGCAACCTTAGTCAGATCGTCTGTCCACCTTGTAGGCGGGCGTCCGACATTTCACTGGTGGTAGGTCTCTCATATGTGAGAGGCTGCCTGGGTGGGTACCACCGCAATGTCTATTTCTCCCGTCAAACAGCAGTTTAAATGCACTGTTGTGTTTCGGATTGAAGGACATTGTAGCCAGAGTAACTACTGGACATATTGAGACTTAACATCTTATGTCTCAGGATGGCGAGCGCAGTGGAATGCCAAGCATTGCTTTATAGCTCAAGATGTTGTTTGGTTTTGCTACTGTTCATGAGCGGTCGCATGGCTTACCATCAGGCGAACGGCATGCTCGTCTCGCCATACACAACAATAAAAAAAAAAAAAAAATTCGCTTGCCTGTACGTGACCTCCACTCAAGAATTATATTTATATCACTAAAAATAGACCGCAAAATTTAAACTAGAGCAAGTTATAGGATATTATACAGACAAGAAAACTTGCTTAAAAGAACAATCCGACCAGGAAGTAGAAACCTTTACTTTACAGTTTAAAACTCATAGATGTAACCTGTTATGTGACAATATTTTATCATAAACGGCCATATGATATCCATTATTGAACAAAGTTTTCCTCTAGGGTACTTCAGTCTACCTGCATTTAACCACTTCGTGAACCATTATTAGGTTAGTTTATTCCGTAGCAGACGTCCAGCCTTGTGGCACACTTGTGTTATAAGCATGCAGTCTCATATACAAATTAAACCAAATCCGCGATAAAATCCCTGAAATTAAGTTTTATTTTAATGTCAATTAAAGCATATCTTAGTGTAGATTATACGAATAGAATATCTGTATCAGAGATATGAATAGTATAGTAGTGACATGTATACGAGTCGATAATAGATACAGACAGATGAGCATATTTACATTTTCACATTTTATCATCTGTATGTCTGTACATAGTAGGTTCTAAAAATACTAATTAACCTTCGGCTATATGCAAGGCCTTTTTAATGGCTCTAATTGTCGGACAGCCTAAAAAGCAGATGAAGTTTAATTCATATACTGCCTCCATATAGTCAATTTGAAAAGGCCTATTCAGCTTCTATACAGAGATTATTAGAGATCCGAGTTTCGTAAAGTATACTGTTTCTTTCATTATTTTATTAATAAATGAATACCTTTGTGGGAGCTTTACGGAATTAATGCGATGCTCAGGTTACGGAGAAATTAATTATTTTATTTAGTTATACCGGGTATCTCAAGACTGCTACCGAAAATGAAGCCGGCTGGTAGTTTTAGTGGCTACAAACACAATGCAACTAAAATTTTCGCATAGAAACGCGACAATTATTTTTTATGATTTTTTAAATATCGTCATTTTTGGGTGGTAAATCCATAGTTTTTGCTAAAATAATTATTTAAACTCTCTTATATCTTAGAGTATTTATAAATTAAAGGGTATACACTATTATTTTAGGAAAAAAAATATTTACCACCAAAATATGGCAATAGGAAAAAAATTTCAAAAAAAAAATTGTCGCTTATTTTTGCAACTTTTTCTGTTGCATTGTGTTTGTAGTCACTAAAACTACCACCCGGCTTCGTTTTCGGTAGCAGTCTTGATTTACCCGGTATAAGGAATTGAGGTTTTATAATTATTAGCCGGCTATTTTTCTTTGGAAAAGGTTTAATGATATTGTTGAAAATTCTTACAAATTACTGATATTAATTGATTAAGCTCGGATTGAAGCCACCGAATACTCTTCGTAATAAGCCACAATGGCCATTGCAAATTGTCACATTTTGCGTCCTCTTTATAGATACATTGTGTCGTCATGTGATCAAGTGTCATCCACGCCGACATAATTATATCAACCAGCGATAGGACAACCGCATCGCTGGCTATTTTGATTGCACTTTATATTCCATCAGACGTAGTCACTTTGTAGTACAAAAGCCTGCGAACACAGAATTGGGAGATGGGTCACGGCTTTGTACCAGTCGAAAAAGGGGACAGTAGGCGACACGCGCTTCAAGTGTTATTCACTCCGAATGTTCGCTCAACTCGTGACATAATTATACGATGAAAGTGATCCTCGTGATAATTATAGTACCTTCTAATCATAGAGGTCCCCAGGATTTAGTAGTGTTCATTAAATACGCTATAATGTTTGTACTAAAGGTACAGGTAGAGCTTTAGTTAAACGGCAGTTTTTTTATTATGGTAATTTGATAGTATACACATACAACAAAAATGCTTGCGGGGATTATATTTACAGGGTAAATTCAGACTGCGACCGAAAACGAACCCAGGCGGTAGTTTTGGTGAGTACATACATACACTGTGACAAATTAAGTAAAAAAATGCAACGATTTTTTAAGTTTCGTCTTTTTTGTTGGTTATTACATACTTTTTGCTAACATAATAATTTAAACATTTCTAAGGAAAAACGACGCATTTACCACTCAAATAAACATAGTAAAAAAGAACACAAATCCACACTTTTATTTTTGAGAATTGTTTTGTTGCATTGCACTTAAAGTCACTAAAACTACTACCTGGCTTCTTTTTCGGTTGCAGTCTGGATATTCTCTATATAACACTCGGCTGTTATGTGGGTGTTATCAAAACAAATATACATATAACTATAGGAGCACTTTCAATATATTTAGTATTAGGTACTAATTGCAATGACATCGATAATGTATGTTGAAATCTTGATAGATGGTTTAATTGTCACATGATTACAGTACCGATCGGTCAACTAATTACAGCACTAATTAGATACATCTGCACACATACACAAGCTCACGCATGTATTTCCCCGAGGGGAAGGTCAAACGTATTAATAGGGCGGCCTACAGTTCCCCAAACTTATTACTTATAACTTTTGTTCTAAGATGCAATTAAGAGCGGGCTTAGCGTCATGCCAGACAAAAATTATGTTCGCTAGCATAGTCATACCAAATCTTTTGAATAGAAAATCTGAAATAAAGTTATGGACCAACAAACCCAAGCTACGTCTAAAGTTTTAGTTTTTACAGACAATGAAAATAAAATTTTGAAAAACAAGTGATTTCTTGCAGTTAAACCTGTCCACGTATTTGTGTTTTAAGTACATTACGCAATGGTACGAAATTATCAATCAGGTTTTAATTATCAATTTAGAAAAAGAGAAATACAATAAATACCGTCGCTCCTTTTTTATGCAATTTTTAGCTGCATTGTGTGTATTCACTAAAACGACCACGTAGCTTTGGATCTACTCGGTATATGTTTACACTGAATCAATCAGTCGAAATTGATCGAAAATCATCAAAACTCAGTACCTTCGCAAGAGCCGACCTTAATAATGCATTAAATAAGAGATAAACTATTTTGCATCTGTACAATACTAGCTCACAAGTCACACGTAGCACGACGTTATGCAAATGTGTACCAAGGATAACTATGTACATATATATTCAATTAGAAACCAAGTCAAATTAATTATCTACGTAATTCAATCACGGTGTTAAAGGCTCTCAAAGACAGGTGGGCTGGAAGCGCATCTATGGTAACAACAATGTTTGTCTATCCAGGCAAAAACCATTAATTTGCTTTCGAATACGTTTTCCGAGGAAGCCCCTGATCATTTTTTTATGTTTACAAAGAAATGTATTTACAAAATTTGCGGAGTAAAAAGACTCATTTTATTTCGAGTGAAAATAAATTTTCCTTCTGTTGCGGGTGGGTAGGCGTGAACGGCGAAATGGCCGCGCTTTGAAGTTCGTAATAAGGCATAAAATATTTATTATTTCTAAGATTTTTATTTTTATACAGAATATGAGGCATTATCGAAAAGGTTATTGGTTGTATTTTTTATACTTTGTGGACCTCGCAATGCCTACAATATTTCAAATTCACTTTTAATCAAATACATATTCTTACAATATTGCCATACTTCGCACGAGGTGTGATAGACAACATTGGCAGAACGAGAAAGAGTGTGAATAGTAATTATTGGGAGTCCGGTCATCTCACTCAAATATAATGTCGACTAAACTTCATTGATAATAATGTTTCGTCAACCTTAGTTTCAATATTTTCATCAACACGGCTTGGATCTCTGGAGCCTGGATAGCTGGTGGAGGAGCTATCACCGTAATGTCTATTTCACCTGCCAAACAGCAAAATGCACTGTTTGTTGTTGTTCCGGTTTTAAGGACATAGCCAGAGTAACTACTGGACATATCGAGACTTAATAATATGGTATGCCTAACATTGCTTTGTTATTCATCATGTTTGATTTAACTTTTTACTGTCCATGAGCGGTCGTATCGATTACCAGGGGAATGGTAGGTATGCTCGTCTCACCATTCATTGCAATAAAAATAAAATAAAAAAAAAACCTTTATATTGGACTGCCAAAAGTTTGAAGAGTCAAATTCATATAATATCACAAAAAAAAAAAATGCAATTTCACTGTATCGAAATTTCGGCTCTGTTGTACTACGCACACTAAGATTTTTATAAAATGACTGCATTCATTTCTAGGAAATGTTGTAAGCTGAAACACGAAGTATCTTAAATTTGCCTTGTTAATAAAATATTTGCAGTCTAGAATGTTGGGTGTCTTCAGTTTGTCTTTTGCACAAAGTTGGTAATTTTATGCACTAGCTTAATTGTTTCGTTTGCAAACTTGGATTTCGTCTAGATATGCCGTTTTTAATTCCTACGTTTGTTTAATTAAAGTAAAGATTTATTCATTTAAGGGTTGTTTTTTCATCGTCTGAGAAGTTTTTATTGCCAACTGAGGGACAGTAAGAGTTAAACAATTATATACAATATTGATAATGATATGTTTTTGTTTTATATTTTTTCCTCTTATATTGTATTAGTCTATAGAAAATTTAGATTTCTGTAAATGATATACGAAAGATGACTACCATACATAATGTCGTCAATAAAAAAAATGTTTTAACTCTAAATACATACTAACATGCTAAAATTAACGTATTACCATAGTTCGTTTAAGTATCATAAAATGATGGACCTGCAAAATAACGTAAATATTAAACGCTATTTCCATGAATATTTCCACGTCATTATTTTTAGCCTCAGGAAGATCAGATTATAGGCCTTCCAGGGATTTCCATAGTAACGTCTAGGAATGGGTCTGCTTTCAACGACTTTCCGCAATCTTTTCTTAGATCGTCTGTTTATCGTATGGGTGAACTATTGGTAACTTATTATGGGTGAATTAACTAGCTGCAATATAATACTTATCAACTTAATTTTAGTAAAGCGTCCAAGTAATATTTCTAAATTACAAAAGTACATAATTGCTGACGTTTTTTTCAATATATAACTTGGCAAAAAAGAGCGTGATGCGATGACAATTGGCATTAAAGAAAATCAATAATAGCAACGCTATTAAAATTGTCTTCATTGAATATTTTTATACGCAGGTATTTCAATACATTTTAGTACGGTTTTTGATTTGGCGAATTAAAATAAATAAAAAGACTTAACACCAACATATAAAAATAACATGTATCTAAACATTTTCCGTAGATACATATCGTTGCCATATAAAAACTTCATTCTATCTTAGCGCCCCCATTAAAAGCACTTTTTTGCCAAGCTATACATTTATTTATATCAAATAGAAATGAGAGTCATGAAATACCCAGTCACCAACTGTGCGAAGCATTTCCCCAGTATTATACTAACTCGGTGCAATATAATCCTGCAATCCTATTTCAACTGGTGTTTCCCAAGGGCCCCGTTTTACTTTGATGCTTCGTAACTTTCATACATACTTTTCAGACAAAGCCATTTTGCTGTAACTGACTTAAGGTTGTTATTCTAGTTACAGCATAAAGGAATAAAATGTATTATAAAGTCTTTTCATTTACGGTTTTAAAGTTCCTATATACCATGTGATTTTTTGGAATTTATTTTTAGTAATACTTAATCTATGTGCTTATTAATTTAAGTGCGTGGTGACCTCTTAACGAACCAGACGCAACTGCTAATATGTGAAGGAAAAAATTGTGAGGGAACCTACATACTATTTGTATGAATTTCTATGGTATGTAAAGTCCGCCAACTCGTATTAGGCCAGCGTAGTGGACTATATGGCCTAACCATTCTCAATCTTACTCTCGATTGTAGAGACCCGTGCACTGCAGTGGGACGTATAAGTGCCGATATAGATACATAAAAATTAATGAATGGGTTTTTATATAATATTCTTGCTTTGTTTTTTTCCTTTGACCAAAATTCATTTTTTTTAACAATGCTTATATTTTAAGTTTTTATTGAAAATGTAAGAAATTGAAGATCTTTCATCATATTTTCTAAGAACAATTTCATGTAGTTAAGTGAATTTAGATGGACATAAAAGGTGTCTGGGAGTAATTGGGTGAGAAGAGACGAAATTCGGATTCAATGGCGCGCCCAAAAACAGCTTTTTGTCATGCACTCAAATTGCTTAATGTAATTTTATTAAGTGCGTCAGTTGGTAAAAAGTGAGTGGTGGCCAGTTGGTAAACGGACTAGACGCGGCTGCCAACATGTTCACGGTGGTCGCGGGTTCAAATCCCAGGGCACACCTCTGACTTTTCGGAGTCATGTGTGTATTGACAGTCAATCACCACGCACTAAAACGGCGAAGGAAAACATCATGAGGAAACCTGCATACCATAGCGATTTATAAGAATTTCTATGGTATGCAAGTCCGCCAACCCGCACTAGGTCAGCGTGGTGGACTATATGGCCTAACCACTCTCAATCGTACTTTCGATTATAGAGTAGGCCCGTGCCCTGCAGTGGGACGTATATGGGCTGATACAATATAAAAATTTTATTAATGTTTGCATATTTTTGCTATGTTATTAGAATTTCTTAAGGAATAATAACCTGTTAAAATTTAAGATGCTGTGATAGTAGTTAATTAGTAGTTAAATGTTTCTCAGAGTAATTTTAGTAATCATACAATAGTATGTCGCTCAAATCTCTTAAAGTGTGAGAAAAAATCATGGTATTTAGAAAAGTTTTGGAAAGGAGTCACGGAGTAGATTGATAAATTATGTTCTGAAATGTTGTGAATATCAATAAAGAACATGTAGAAAAATATAATATTAGTTAGTAGGTAGGACACGCGTATCCATCTGAACAGGTTACTGTGGAAAACACGTCATCCTGTATTGTGTTTCGATTTAAGTTTGCGCATGTCATAACAATATCACGTATATAGATTTCAAGAATTATGTCGCTTAGGAAGAAAACTATCTATCGCCATTTATTCTATTTGGGTGGCACTATACAGTATGACAAAAAAACCCTATCCTATGCAAGACGCGCATCTTAATTGTAATATTTAAAAATACGAAAGAAAATATCTAAGAAAGGATAACATAATTATCGTTTAATACACATTTTAGCATAATTATCATCAATATTGAAATCTAAGAATGTTTTAAATTTTGACAACAAGATACATTTAGAAAATTCTGGAACGTTGAGCCGCACGTTGCTTGTTACGGACGCGGTTGTTAGCAGTGTAATGCGAGTTTTCCTATTTTTTATTTTATTTTTTATCATGGGTTTTATATGAAACCCGCGTCTCCTGTTACATGATGTTGTAGAACCACAGTCGAAAAATATTCCCCCGTCCTGCTTTAATCTGTGCTCTACAATAAGCTTGCTAGTAACTTTAATAACGTCGATATTTACTATGATTCTTTATAGACATTTAAAAAAAAGTATTCACATGAATATTGAAGATTAAAAAAAATTACAACTCAATAAGACCCTTATTTAACATTCTGATAGGAATGTTTCCTATATCATTTAATAGGTGTTTTTGTGCATGTTGCGTTTGTTTATATTTAATTGTACAGTTCTTTATATTTCATCGTAGAGTTCATGTAAGATTTCTATGTTTGTTTTACTGTAAAATTTTGAAATCATTGTATAAATGATTTTAAACTTAATAAATACAATACAACAAATTTACGGATTTTTTAAATAAAACAAATTAAGGATGCCTGATAATACCTTTATAGATCGTAAAGTTTTTTGTCACCTTGTATTTACAATTATGTCAATTGTACTGACTGCCACTCTAGTTCATAAAAGTATCGCCTACGAAGAAAAACTGTCTAGAATATACGTAATATGTTTTCATTAGCAAAGTTAACATGAGTTTGCAGTTATATGTGGCAGCTCATTTACGTAACAGCTTGTTAAATCGTGGTCGCATTTGTACTAAAAGGTAATAACATTTGCATACTATTAAACAAATTTAAAATACATTCCGGCGTGTGGCTTAATTTAACGTGTTCTCGATATGTAGGTGCACGCGGGTCTGTGTTGAACAAGATTTTAACAACTACAGTGCGTTTAAATAAGTACTTGTTGAGTAAATTCGTTCTAGTTTTCACAGCTCTTTTATATTTAGTTAATTCTTTAATGTACAATTCAATACTATACAATTATTTTTATTGCAAACCAAATCACAGTATTCAGCTTACCTACTATTAAATACACCTATCTTGTACACTAATTAAATTATAAGTAGACTGCATAGATAATAAAATATGTACAAAGTGGAGGTCTTATTGCTCAAAGCAATTTATGCCAGACAACCATGGGATGGATATAGGAGAAAGAACGAACGTTGGGGTAGCTTCAGACATACTAATATGTAACTTTTTTTTGTATCTTATAGTCTAGTACCTATGTCCATTTTATTGTATTTCTTCATGTTGTATAATTAAGATGAACAACCACCGATAAAAGAAAATCAAATTGTCATTTAGCAGGAAACTGATACTGAACGTAATTGGGACATCTAAATCTATAGCGTAATTGAAGTAGATCGATTGTTATTTACTTTTCTCGATATACTCCTTCGAGTTCAGTCCTGTGTACTGTAATTAAGTTACAGATAAAACTTGTCTCGACCCAAAATTAAGTCTGAGTAACTTAATTTGTGAACTCTCCGTTACACGGTTAAAAGTCGAAAGACTAAAAAGAATACATTTGATATTAAAACTTAAAAGCATAGTGAAACAAGTTTTGGTTTGTATTTCAAAAGAAAAGTACAGCGTAAGCTTTTAACAACGAAAAAGTTTATAAGCGAATTTGAAATAAGGGATACATTTCTGAATGTGTTTTATAAATAGGTAACTAAGACATGTACAGGTATATTAACTATTTACAGAAGACTCATAGTTATCTGCAATATTGTCCGCGTAGAAATAGGCTCAAGAATTGTCCGACTGATATCTGTCGGATATACATCATGCCCTTACTGACAGTGGATTGTCAATTGATATGTGAAATTCTTCGGTAATATAAGCTCCGTGTTCAAAATATCACATTTCAATACGTTTCAGTCTCGATTTTCTCCGTATTTTCTTTAACATTTAAATAACTTTTGTTTACGTACCTGCCTCTTCTAATCTCTACATCACCTTAACTTCGAATGTAAGAGAATGCTATCATTAAGTCCACCTATACAATGTATTGATATGAAGTGTAAATTATAAAAATATGAAATATATTCATGCACACTCACCGTAACCTGCATACACGATGCTTTAACTAAATCTCGGGCTGGTCCAGTCCTTCAGTCGGCGAGTAGTCCGAATAAAAACACTATACACACTCACACACACACAACACTTTCGTTCTTAACACGCGCGATAATGAGCACATCCGACGCTGTCGATGGCTCAGGAACAACTGAAAAGAAATCGCAGAACTGACCGCATTTTATACCCTAGAACCAGTCGGTATGTCACAACTACCCACGTTCTAGTGCCGGTACCTACAATTAACAAAGAAAAAGTGTGTTTATTCGTAAATATGGGCATTCCTATTTCTTGAATGTCTATATAAAAAACAGTTTAAGAAAATTATATTCCCGTCCCGTATACGTTTCCCGTATACATTATGGAGTATAATTCCATGAATAAATCCGTTATACTCTTTGAAATAACAATAAAAACATCAATAAAATAACGAAATATAAAATAATAATATTTCACAGACACAAAGAGTATATCCGATAAATCTATGAATGTATGTATTTTCAATTTCCCGCAGCATCAAAATATTTATCCTTATAGGAATTCCCAATCAAAGCTTTTCTTCTATGAAAGTCATTTCTGAACCTTTTAAATTTATCAATACGCATTACGAGACTATTTCTCATAAGCGCATTACAGAGGACCAGCTTAATTTCAAATTACTGCGTATATTTTCGAAATCTATCTGACTATATCAGCACACGTCATCCCTATATATATATATACTGGGTATAGATAATAGGCCTCCTCATTTGTATGCCAGTTTTTCTAATTACCTCTGAATAAATCCTAAAATTGTAATAGTTAATTGGCGTATTATGTTATGTCGCTAACAATAAGTCCAATGGTATACATGAATAATTTTCGTAGCTACCTACATAAATATTCAACATGCAACCTGTATTAAACATTTAACAACATGATTTTTTCTATTACCATCTCTTTTCGATTAAATCAATTTCATTGCCAACACTCCAAAGACAACAAAATCTTGCACTTAGCACTCGGTTACACATCAATCAAAAGACCAAGGGTTCAGTTAATAATTTCTGTTTGAGTTTGAGTATCCTACAAGTCTAGACTAGGTGTGAACGTCATACAAACATTTCGATAGTTCAGAACATGTGTTCAGTGTAGTAACTAGTTACCCAGTAAGTTCTAAAGTGAAGGAATAGCAAACTCCTATATTTAATACTTCGAACTTACAAGATGTCAGTCCAGATCGTGTTGCAACATCAAAGACGGAATATAACAGTGATTTCTCCTTTGAGCATCGTCTCCTTACTGCTTTATTCATGATTTCCTAAATAATTTGTATTTCTGTAGTGGGACATTGAGAAAGACTTCGCCTTGTCGATGCACAGTGGTTTTGCAGGTGATCATCACTTTCTATACGTTGTTTCATGGTGTAAATCTAATCATTGTAGTTCATGTTTTTGTGATGTCGTATTATGAACTGGCGATAGGTTCGTCCCCTATCGCATCGTGGAACGGAATACACAAGGCGAAACTTGGGAGTCCTGGTTGCTATCAGAAAGAACTCTGCCTACCCCTTCTGAGAAGAAGTCATGAGTTTATGTATATTATGAACTGTTACCATTTCAATTATTTTTCAGAAATAAAAATTCTTATTTAAGGCTTACGTGGACCGTTTATGAGGTCGTCAGTCGACCTTATAGGCAGACGTCAACATTTAATATTTTACAATTATTTCTCAACTCCATCGCACGCGACTGTTAAAAAAAATATTTTAAAAAATATTGTGTAAAAAATATTTTAGGAAAAATTCAAACAGTTCAATAATCCCAAAATTGTTTCAGCTTTAAATAATTTAGCATCTTATGAAGTTTAGAAGTAAATCCGCTCTTTGTTGACCGAATATTGATTCAGTAATGGGTTATTATTATTCATGAATTGTTCGAAATGGCAACAGAGCAAGTCCACCGAGCTATAAATAATTATCTAAATCTTACACTTCATGACTCGCTATATCTACCTTCTATCTGATACCTGTTACCTTCTACCTGGAACCCTTTACCCACGACCTTGCATTGGACAAAGGTCTTGACGAGGGTCCCTTGAAGGCTGATTTTAATCTTTAATTACGCCGATGAATTACAGTTTTGTTCCTTTATTCGAAAAGAAATTTAATAAAACATATGAAAGAGCCGGGTCAATTAAACAGCTTTATTAAATTAAACGCAGCTCTGAACGCGGATATTTTTTATGAAATAAATATTGGCTGTAGATATTACAATTATTCTTGCATGATTGAATACAGAATTCGATGCTGTTAATACGTTCTGTTATCTGCGAAGAATAAAAGTTCAATCAAATATTTGTTTTTAGTCAAAAATATCCTGATATTATAAATCTTTTAAAATAAGAAATTTCTATTTTTAGTTATTGCAATTGATTTTAATTACGTTGATTTACATGTACCTGTAGGTGTGATGTGTTTTAGAGTGAAACAAAATTACTAACTATTACCTAACTATATTTCAGCAGATAAGCAGGAAAAAGTATATTGCCGAACTAGTATATCGTTTTCCAATAACTGTAGCTATCTTACTATACTGTTACAAATTACCAAGATGTTCCTAGAATGTATATATATTCCATGTGTTTCATATGTAAATATATTTTGTAATAAATAATAAAACCTTTGACCCAAGGAACTTCGTAAATAGCCATTTTAAATATTAATTAATTAATGGAAAACAATACATAATAATACTCATTCTTATATATAGAATGAAGCAATTATAAAAGCATGTAAACTGAATCGTAATAACACTGAAGCATTTCTATAAGTCTCAGACGGGACGTGAAAAATATTTACATTCATCCGAAGAAAACGGATGACACGAGAATTTGTGAACCGTTCACAATATGATTGCTTCGTTTCATTTCGAATATCATTAATGTTTATCTGTTTCTATTTCATATGATATCTTTGATAATGATATAGAGATACGATATTTTGAGGGCTGAAGGATGTGTAATGATGGATTCGATTTATGGAAACATCTAAAAATAAATATAAAGAATTAGATGGTTTTTTTTTTGGTATTGTGTCTGATCTTGTACCATGTAGTGAAACTGGATTTCTTTCTTAAATATAACATAAAGTTAATTTGTTAATAATAACATGTTAATGAATTAGGTTAGTTTTTTTTTCTATTTTCACATAAAATCTTATCCATAACCGAGGTAGAGGAGAGAGGTGATACTGACCATATACGAACTTATGTGTGTAGTATGCAAGCATGAAAGGAATAAAAGCGACTGCAGAGATGGTACACGTTGTTGTTTTTTATTCATTCGCCTCCACCCTCCACTTATCTCCTAATTAGCATTCCAACAAACTGAAAGACCCTTGAAACAAATTCCGTGCAAAAACAAAATAATTCTCGTGTGCAGATCCTTTCAATACTTTCGATAAATGCATTTAGGGGCCATTTCCTTTCACCGATTGACATCCGCTCTGCAGATATTCCTCGAATGCTTATTTGCGGAAATACCGTGAGGCTTATTGCTACGATGCTTTGACTCGGTTCCGTATATTTGTAAAATTTGCTTTTGATAGTTGTAAAAGGAGCTCTCCTTTATGACTTGTTGGTAAATATGTAAGAAAAGCAAACGTTCGAGAATATTATTTGTTTGGAAAACACGGTCTTTAAACTTTGTTAATTCACTTTTTTATTTTATTTCAGATAACTTAACTTAAATAAATATGTAACAGAAAGCCAATTAAAGGTTTTTATTAATATAATGATGAGATAAAACCTAAACCTCCTTTCATTATCTAGCAGGACGATGTCTAGCAGTGGATAATCCACTTATACGCCATATTAGATTAATGAATAGAAAAAAATGCCATCCAAACGGATCCGAAGATCCTACTACAGGCAATTTGTATTCTTAATAAGGGTTCAACGCAAACAATTTTATTTTTTAATAATACAGTCGGATATATCCTTCAGACTGGCCGGCAAAGCTGTGAAATCTCTCTAATGATATTTGCAGCGGGAACTCAAAGCTCGCGTCTAATTAAATCTTTCTTTGGCTTTTTCTTTGTTTTAAAATTTTTATTACGGATTCGTATTTATTAGAATTCCACTTTGGAATAGCAGAGTAATTTAAAATCCTGTTTTCATTAGGAGTTGTCTGGCATTTTAATTATCTTTTTATTTATTAAACAGTTTTATTTAATGGGACAGTTGACATAATATTATCAGTTCAACTAATTGCAAATTAAAATTTAACGAAAGATATTTAAAAATATGTCAAAGAAATATTGTTTGACTAAGTATCAAACCAAAAGTTTTAAGATGTTATTTGAATCAGTATTTCGCTACTTCCTCTTTAACTACGTCTATGTTAAATCGAAGATAAACCGATCAAAACCAAACTATTCATTTTTTAAATAATATGATTGATGGTGAAGTCCAACAATACAAAAATACAAGATTTATTGTACCACATTTCACATTATACACAGCGATAATTATCCAGACAAATACACGAGTAATTTCCTACAAACCAGAATGACACCTACACAGAGCACATTAAAGGATCTAACCCTTAAGAGGAATGTATCATGACAGTATCTAGAGATAAATCTGTAATGCCTTCGTCTCGGGCCTCAATCTCATTTGGAGCACTCAGCCGCGTTGTCTAACCCGCATCGATATCGATACACGACGAAGCGCCAACCCAATTATTGGCCCACTTACTCTGCATTCCACAACTCGATAAATTCTCGAGTGTGGCTCACTGCGGCATTCGTGCTCCGTGTGATTCATCCTCTCTGTCGGTATTAACGGACTGATTATAGTTATTCAGTATATATGGAAGGTTTATTTAGGTATATTATAGTGGATGATATTGTCATATTAGCATTCATTAAACCCACATGATTCTCACCTCGGTTAACATTGTACACAACACTGTATGTACATTATAAAATATCGCGACTTTAATTTCCAAGATTTTTACCCACAGGTAAAAGTATTTCTACCGCTTAGTTTTGGTTCAAGAGCTAACCTGAGTGGTGAAAAGGGGTGATTGAAAGCCTTGGGAACCAAACTCGCAATATTTGACAAAAAATCTAGTCGAATTTTATTTCTTTGTCTTAAGTGACCTGGAGAAATGAGAAACGTGTGGATATAATTTATGCTAATATGTCATTGTCACCATGTTGAAATAGCAAAACTAAGTTTTGAAAATGTATCCTCTTAGAATTTTACATCCCGAGATGTGGTTTAATTAATAGTGTAAGGTTGTATAACATGGAGATTGGCCGCTTTTAAAAATATATATGGTTTTGAAAACAAAAAGAGAGCGCGGGGGACTTTTGACAGATGGATTTGCACGGATGAAGGAAAAGCATTAAGATGTTATAAATATATATTTTATAGTATTTGTATAAATATAATTATCTGAAAAGATGTTTGGCGTTTAATTTGGGAGTTCCTACAATAGTTATTTAAAAATATTAAAACTGTGAGAAGAGCTATTGCAGTTTTTAAAAGAGCAGCAAAGCGCTCATAGATTCCATTCACTTGATTAATATTAGCATTCCGTCTGTTTTCATTTAAACATTTTAATAAAACTTTTAGAATTCCACTTCGTTAGTAAAAGTTCGTTTTGTAATACGCAGTACAATGCTCAATTGCAGATTGAGATTCCGAGAACTTTGTTAATAGAATTTTGATATAGAACACAGAACTTCAACGGGGTGAGATTCCTTTAAATCCAATTAAATTTCGTCTCGTCTCCGCTTGGTTGGTGCACGATCTCATCCTTTTGATCGGAGTGTTTGCCCGTAACAATTCGTCTCTGGTATTTAGATATTTAAGTTGGGATTAATCTTGTAACAAGGTTGGCTCGTACGTAATCCGGCCTGGAGGTAACGTAAAGTGATTTGTGCTTAACACGGCCCGGCTCGGTACAGGTAGGCTGCCATCGGGTAATCGCAGCAATTTACATAATGCGAGCTCGGAACGCCGCCCCGTTGCTCTATACCCTCTGAAAATATCATCACACTATGTCGTAATCACAATTTGTACGACAGATTCGCACGGTAACTGCAAATTGCGAAATAACTGTTATTGTACGTATCGATGCCTGATCATTTGCGATGCAAATGCACGTCGCGTAGCTATCGGTGGACGCCACTTATTGGCGACATCAAATTATATGTGACGTCATTCGTATTGGCTATTGTTTTACAAATATTTCATTAAACAGAAACGGTAGAGCGATCAAAGGCTACACCAGCGTTCGAAGCGCTTTTTATTTGCATACAAATATTGTAAAATAAAATACATCAGTTTGGCGCCTTTGCTCTTGAAAAAATAATATACCTACAGTTTATTTATCTATTATTAATAACTAGTTATTCAAACCAATTAAAATTGCATAAAACTTCTCATGCAATATGATCTCTTGTTAGCAAACAGTTTTTTCCGTAATATGAAATGCGATGTTGAATTTATAGAATTGAATTACGGAACTAGATGCGTAAGAAACTAGTCGAGTTTTCCTATAACACGTTCTTTAATATTGAAATTTTCCCTTTCACCTTTAACTTCCTATCAAATTTATGGTGAATAACCCTACACGTGGTAGGTTTCTCATATGTGAGAGGCCGCCTGAGTGGGTACCACCGCATTGTTTATTTCTCCCGTCAAACAGCAGTGTAAATGCACTGTTGTGTTTCTGATTGAAAGACATTGTAGCCAGAGTAACTACTGGACATATTGGGACTTAACATCTTATGTCTCAGGATGGCGAGCGCAGTGGAATGCCAAGCATTGCTTTGTAATTCAAGGTGTTGTTTGATTCTGCTACTATTCATGAGCTGTCGCATTGCTTACCATCAGGCGAGCGGCATGCTCGTCTCGCCATTCATTGCCATAAAAAAAGTGCATAAAGATCAATGCGCAATCTACTAATTCTTTTATGCTATTTTTTTTTCACTCATATGTCATAATATCTGCTCTAAATAGATTATACCTACGTTAATTTTCCGCGGAACCAACTTTTCTCGACGCAGGAAAGCGATTTCGTCGTATGTCGAAACAAGCAATTTTACACCAGGATCAAAAGAAATATTTAAAAAATGAATAACCTCTACACTTAGGTATACCATTTCTTTAATGATAACATTTTAAAATAAAACCTTACATTTTCACAAGGAAATTCAATGCGGTATTTTTTTATGAATTTAATAATATACAAAACGCACATACGCATTTTTTGAGATACGACAAAATCGCTTTCCTGCGTCTTTTCAATGGGGAATTAAATATAATAAAAGAAACCACCAGTTAAACTGATTCTGAACTTCATTTAACAGTGAATTCATTTTTACATATTATGAATTTAACCCAGTTGATATTAAAAGCGTGCTCCGCATATAAATACAGGATAAACTGAAACGAGTGTTTGTAGTTTACTGCCACAGTATGTATGTGACTGTTGGTGTTATTTATTTATTATTATTTACAGTTTTTCTTTTGAAAGTTGAGAGACTATTCTTTCTACTAAAGAATCTACAGTTGTGTTTATGTTTTATGACTTTAGAACAGAATGTAATAATTTAAATCACATTAAAACGCTTTCAGAGTGAAATATAGTTGTACTGTTTTATGATGCTATTTTTCTATATGAGATTGAAATTAAATACTATATTGCATAATTGTATCGAGAATATATAGTTTGCCGATGGGAACTATCTGAAGAAGACAAAAGCAATTCGCTTTTCACACATTAACCAACCTGCCAGAGACCATCATTATACAATCGTTATATAGTGCGATTAATACAAATAAAATATTACACCTTACTCGCCCATACGAAGATGACATTGAAAATATCCTTTCGCAAATTTCCGGTGTCAAAGCGAGCAGGAAGCAAATGTCAATAAACACTTAATCTCCATTAAGAAAATCGAGTTACACGCCACTGGCTGCGCGAACAATAATTGTGAATGATGGATCAGGCTGGAAGAAACGCGTGGCACATCTTCGATATTTTGGTAGTCTGGGGTTAAACACACATTAAAGATATTTTTTTTAAATTGTCTACGAAACTTATCATTCACTCCGAACTTATTCCACAAATATGGCTTACTATAAAGGATTCCTACATTTTATAGAGTACTAGCGGCCCGGCCCAGCTTCGCCCGGGTGCATATAGATTTTTCTACAATAATATGCACGTATTATACACATAAACCATCCTCTTAAATCACTCTATCTATTAAAAAAACACATTAAAATCCGTTGCGTAGTTTTACAGATTTAAGGATACAAAGGGACATAGGGACATAGGGACAGAGAAAGCGACTTTGTTTTATACTATGTAGTAATTTAGACATATTCTTACAGTTTTACGTAATTAGTCTTCGTGTTGGAGTAGAGTAACCCACCCTGTTCGGCGGGGAAATAAAAATATCGCATCTGAAATACAGGCATGGTAAAACGTGGCCGATAATTTTGGAACCGTCCTTTTCGATGTAGCGTAGGACTTAAGAGATTTGACAGTTACAGTACAGAATGTCGAAGACGCGAGAAATGTTATTTATATTTATTGGTTTATTAAAAATAAATATTAAATATAAGTTAATTAATTTCTTACATACTTGTACTTCTAGGCAATCCGTTCCTTCCATAGGTTGTCAAGAATAATTAGCAGTCAGCAATGAAACAATTGTAATACTTGTTTTAACCGCTTCATTCAAGTTCATTTTATATATTTAAAACATTTGATTCGTTTGTTCGGTTCATAAGGATTTGCAAATAAATTTTGCCAGTACGAAATATAATTTAAAAGAAATGAATTATTTCACCTAAAAATTAATACGTGTAACTGATACGACGCGCAGTATAAACCAAAACAGGTTCATTTGCGCAGTGCTAAATGTCCATAATTTTATCCGGACCTCTGTCCGCGCCCTTTATGGCTTTTCCATGTACGACGAATTTCATAAAGCTCGCATATCTTATTTATGATAATTGGGAAATACGGATTCGTAATGAGATTGTACCTTTGTCTTTTTCTATTTGAACGGGAGGTGATTTGCGTTTGTATTTATGTGCTGTGTTCTATAATTCCATATGCGACCAGAAAAACTGTATGTTATTTAAGGTATGGTTGAAATGTACTCTTTCATTACTTTTTTATATTGAATTACTAAAACCTACGAAATTCATGCTTTTTAAAGTTATAAGTACATTTTTCGTACTTTTAAATATGACATTAACCTTATATTAATGTAGATTAAGTATTAAAATGTTAATAAACTGGAGAGAATTTTATGTTAATTCGATTTTCTACAACATAAACATTATTATTTTCAAAATGGTAAAACCAACTTGAGCTTTTAAGGCCAGGTTTAATGAGGCGTAAAAAGTTTACCTAAAGCGTAGACTGTAAAGATGAAGAATTTACGATATAAAATTTAATGAGTATTTGATACATTCCTGGAAGTAATGTACTTAAGTTGCGTTGGTACGATCGCTCAAGGAAGCAGACATAAACTCAGCTAATTTATGTGCACGTGTTGAAACTGCGTGGAAGCGGCAAATTTTATGAAAGTTGATCAAGTAATATTGATAAGCGTGCTAAGGAGTAAATTGAGTTGGACGCGGCGTGCGAGGGAGTCAAGTAAGGTGGCTTGATAGAGCTTCGCAAATATTGGCTGCGGTCGAGTGTCTCGAAAACTTACGAATTTTCCCTGTCTCATAACATACAACTTCCATATTAATGACTTCCAAGGAAGTAGAAACTTTTAATTGACTAGCCTTTAGTCACGTGGCTTCGTAAGATCTTCCTCTTGGGACGGTTCGGAAGTTACAAGCTTAGGTCAGTTAGGAGAGGAAATAAATTATTCACTATCTATTTGTAGTACTATAAATATCCAATTCTCGTGCAACTTAGATTTACACCTGTACGTGTGATTTAATTGGAATAAAATTAGTGAATTATTAAATGAAAAGAGCACAGAATAAAATTACTAACTTGAAATCTTGTCCTGTTTTAATCGATTGTGAACTTACCCATAGATTAGAATTATATACAGAACTTACTGCAGTAAGCGATATGCCGCCGATGCATCGACGATTGCGTGATTCATTCTCTTGTTTCTAATATCAATGCAGTGGCGCACATAAGTTTCACAGATTCTGATACTGATAAACACTTATAACTTGCAGTTAGGTAAAAACTACGTCATTAACGAACTTATTCAGTATCAACCTTTTGCCTGCCCTAACTTAACCCTGCGATTTTCAATGCAATGTTTAAAATTGTGATTTTTAGTTTTTAGAGCAACCCACACGGGTATATTACCCGATAGTGGAATGTAATTAAAACAAACATAAATGATTTATTTAAATTTATTTTAAAAAATCTTACATATTCTAAAATTACTAATTATCTACATTTTCTATGGTATTGTAATATAATTAATGAATGTGAAAAACATGAACGCAAAATTAATGGCTATAATATTTCGTCACGTTGCAATCATCTGTCGTATTGTTTAGTTGTGTTAGTAAGAATGAAAATATGTTAATATAATCTTAATGGGATTATTACGAATATTACTATTATTGTGCATAATAAAAAATATTCTAAACGATATACAATAAAAATACATTAGACTAGACGTAAGATCTTATTTCTAATATGATATGGTTTGATAATTTCGTTAATTTATATTCGTGGCTTAATGTTCTTATGGGGGTGCAATTTTCTGTGGTAATCTGATAAAATTAAAAATCAAACAATGTTGTATTTTACAAATTACCACAGATTTTTATGTTCAAATAAGTGTACACTTCTCGTGCTTACATAAAGAGAGAACTTACGTAATATTCTAAAAGATATTTAAAATAAGTACTGTAAAGTACGTTCATTTCTATTGAAACTTGTCCCTCAATGTATGTTTTTGGCAAATGTGTCTAACCGTTCTAGTTTCCATGATAGCTTAACTAGCAAGGGCATAGCTATGCTATACAAAATACGTGAATTGACTAAGTCATCACTAATCTATATGTGAAGCTGGATTAAAAAGCGTAAGATGTCTAAATATGCGTATATAAAATTATTGTTCGTGAAGCAGTTGTCTAGTAAACCCTACGCATTATGCTAACGCTGATAAAGAAATATAATGAGATTAACTATGTGCACCGTGCTGTCACATTTTAAAGTGACCGTGATCTAGCTCTAGTAAAACTTGTAGATATTCTTCAGTCATCTCTAAAATTCATTACGTGGCAGTCGAATTGATAACGCTCACAGTTATGTTTAACCTAGTATACGGAATGGGTTGAATTTATTCCGATTGGGGGGAGTCTGCGGTCGCCTTGATCTGTTTGGTCGTGCCACAGGTTCATTAGCTCCAGACAACAGCGGCGAATTGAAGTCGTCTATACCATCTGATAACTCAGTGGAATTGTTTTCAAAACCATCATGAATATCGGTAATATTGAAGCCATCCTTCTCTTTAATGGGATACGTGTCATCAACAATTATTGTAGTATCAATCTTTTCCTTCTCGGTTACATTTTGTGGTGCAATAGTAGTGATTGGAAGAATTGTGGTGGAAGTAGATTTAGTATGATCCGATGTTGTCTGTTGAAAGTCGTGAACAGAAGTAAAGTTGGTTGAAGTTGTCTTTACTGTTGTGATTGGTGCTTCAGTGGACTGTGTTGTCTCTGGAATATCTTTAGGTATTTCCGAATATTGTATATGCAATCCATCATCATCTGGTTTCATGTTATCATAGCCAGTATTATTGACATTAGGCGCCTCGTGGTTAATGGGTGAAGTAGAATTATTGGAATCATTATGAAATATTGGAACAATTGTAGTAACTTCAAGCACTGTCGGTGTGGCGCTGGAGCTGTCGTCTTCTACTAAAGTTATTTTTATAATTTCATGATTTAGCGGTATATCTTGAACGTCTTTTGTACTTATTGGCACAATTTCCGTTATCGCTGGTAAGGGTGGACTTGTTTTCCCTGACGTCGTTTGTTGATTATCATTAATATATATCGAGGAACCGTTCCGGATGGTTTCAAGTTTTGGCACGTCTCCAGTGAAATTGGTAAAAACTATTCTTTCATCTTCTTTTTCCATATCATCCTTGATAATCACAGTAAGATCGATCGATGGACCTTCATCTATTTGCCTGTCATCATTTTGTTGCTGAGTATTGGTTAACGTTGAAATTTCATTTTCGTTTATTGGATTTGCAGTTGAAGTAGAAGAAGAATATTCTTCAGTTGTTTTTTCAGTTATTGCTAATTTTAAATCCATAGATTTAAGCATTTTAGTTTTAATATCATACATTTTTTCGTGATATTTCTTGGGTACAATATGTTTGTTTAAATCTTTTTTTGAACTTTCCTTGAGTATAAATGATTCTGTTGATGTGACATGTGGTTTCGGAGAAGTTTCTTTAATCAAACCGTTTGTGGTTTGTCTATAGAAGTCTGAGATTCCTGAATCGGAATCTTTCATTTGATTGTGTTTAGTAAATTGTTGTTCAGCAATTTGTTGTGCATGTTTCTCTGCTAAAGACAAAACAATCATGTCGTCACTTATTTTAGCTTTCGCCATTACGAGTGGTGGCACGAAATGGTCCGTAGGCTGTGTGAATATATTGTCCAAGTTACCAAGGCGTGCGATTTCTTCATGTAACATTTTATGTTGCATATGCTTTTCGTCTTCTAGTTTTTCCAGCTGGGCACTATTTAACATATTGTCTTCAGCAGCTATTTTTGGAATATAATTGCTCTGTAAATTGTTATTAGGGTTGATGTTCAAATTGGCATTCTTGATCACAATTACTCCGTTGAGTTTATTACTGTTCAATTTTGTGGGGAAGGTGTAAAATGTTGAAACATCAGGAGATGTGGTAGTTCTTGTCATTAGATTTGGTTGATTAATATCATCTTCGTGTTCAGTTGTTACGTTTTCCTCAGTACTAGCTTCTTTATTCGAATCTTCGTCATTAAATATGACATCGGTGGTTACTGGCCAGTTGGTAGTTGTAGACATTAAGTTTGGAGTGCTTGAAACGTCTTCTTCTTGGGTACATGATAAGTCACGTAACAAATCTTCGCGTTTCTGCGAAAAAACTCAGAGTTAGTTTTAGTTTTTTTAAACAGACCTTAATAATTCGTATGGTGTTATTATGTACTTACCACATTTCCGGTACACTGAACTCGTTTTACTCCAGCGAGGCCGCAATCTGCTGTAAGTTGAACCGCAGCGCTTTCTGGCAAGTATAAGATTGTCAGTGCTGGCAGAGCTCTCACCATGCATCCTTCGTTGCCCAGCGCCCATTGAGGTACTAGGAACACAGAAATGTGGAGATTAATATCGAATATTTTACAAAATAAAAACTGTGAATGTAACTGGTCTTAACTACAAATAATTCAAGACTTGTTTCATAACAATATCAGTGGAAATTGTTGCAATAAGCTAACTAATCTATATAGATTATATAATCTTTATAGATAAAATATTTTTATTCTATAATAATGAAATAAATACCTGGCAGTTCGCATATAAAGGATGCCACTGTAGGTCCTCCACAGGCCCTGGCTTCCCAGCGGTAGTCGGCGGCAGGGTCGGCAGCGGCGCACAAAGGAGCCGTGCCGCCGTCCGGAGCAGAACTCCAATATCCGTCGCTGCTTAGTCCACGGTAATCCCTGAAAGTTAAACATTTATTGTACTTGCTATATTGATTGAGCTAGTCTGTTCGTTTTGATTAGCATGTAAACTGTTTTCTTTGGACAAAAGCGAATAAACGAGATACCCTATATCAGTAAATATCTAAGATTACCGCTACCCATCATAATGATGATGATTATTAAAGACCATGATTATTTAAAGCGCGTGGTGCCATTTTCTATGGATAGTTGTACCAGCAACAATTTTACTCAATACACTTACTGAATGCTAAACTCAAAAAAATCGAGACTATAGAAGAGAAGAATACATACGTCCAAGTAAAGTCTCCATCGGGGTTGCTGCGAATGAGGCCGACCCACACCGCGCTTGAGATGTCCAATTCCTTCAGATAGGCTCGTACCGCATCATACTGTGCCGTAGTGTCCACTAGAACAATAATATTTTACTTGAAACCTATTGGCTATGAATACTTATACATATGCTGAAATAACTCTCATATATAACTAAAGTTCTCGTTAAAGACTGCTTTGGTAGCGTAGTTGGACTACGGTACGATTAAAAAGGTCAGCTCTTGGGTTCGAATCTCGAGTCACGTAAAGTGATAATGGACCTTTCTAATAATTATTATCAGCCTGGAGCCAGACGATAGACCTATCACATCGTGGAATGGAAGATAAAAGGCGAAATATAGGTGTCCTGGCACCTCTGCCTACCCCCTGTAGGGAAATGGCGTGAGCTTATGTTAGATAACTAAAGTTAAAAGGCAATATGAACATCCATAAACACCTGAATGCCAAAGGAGTTGGACTACAACCCTAAAGCTTAAGACTAATATTGTGAAGAAACTGCATTTCTAAGAATTCTAAAAAAGAATTCAAAGGCAATAGAAGTTTAACAACCCGCATTGGCTGAGCGCGGTTGAGTAAACTTTCTCAATCGCAGAAAAGCTCATGTTCACGGTTAGACGTATTATATCAGTTGATATAGATAGTCGCAATTTAAACTAGTATTTTTTTTGTACTAATTATAATTTTATTACTTTGTGATTTCAATTAATATTTATTAATGTACGAACCAGCAGCATCCTCAAAATGTGGTTGAGTAATACAAATAACAATTAACGGATACAAATCGCTTAGCTCGATAAAATTCGATGTGTCACTTGCAAACAATATTATTACCGTAATGTAGTGTTATTAAATTTGAAGGAGCTCAGCGTCCCAATAATCGCGTAAAACAAGCTAGCAAGCCAATTTACCCTATGTAGGAGATATCCTACATAGGGTAAATTGGCATGTACTTTGGTCTTAGTAATATGGCCGCATAAATTACCGCTTCGTCCATAATGTTCCATTTAAACGACATCATAAATTAATGCCTCGGAAGACGCAGCAAGAAGACGTGCCCTGGTTCATAAGAGAAGCATTAACACAATAAATTTTGATCTCGACGATACGGTTAGGAATTGGTTGAGATGTAGAGTTAATATCGGTGAATTTAAACGTAATGGGGATCCATGATACAGTAGTTTTAGGCATGAGTATAGATATTTGAGTCAATTTGTTAATATTTAGGATGAATTTTGAAACCCTTTTTCAAAATCCATATGTAAATATTTAATTTAAAAGCGGCAAAGAAAGCAAAAATGTCACAGTTAAAAGAATCCTTCGAAGACTACAATGTTTGATATTAAAAGGTGCCATTTAAATCGTACCGTAGACAACATTATTTTTTCATGTTAGCCATTCAAAATCATAAAATAACTCCCTTGCAGATCCAATTTTATTGTAATGCGTAGGAATATAACTAAAATTGTATTAAATTAATTTATTTAAGGAAAACATCATTATTTGAAATTCCTCAACTGAAAATGTTGGTGAGACCCGCAATGTTACTGACTGACACTGTACAAAGTGTTAACGTTCAAACACATTCCCAAATAAACAAACACTTGTAACTAAATTATATTGTATTTGGGAGGCACTAATAGCATATATCATCGGAACGACATAAATTCTGTTATAAATTTCCTTTTAATATAACATTTAACCTCGTAACTCAGCCATAAAAGTTGCGGCTAGATTTATAGCATATCGCACGTAGCAGACGTGGTTGAACGAAAATTGTTGGACGTTCCTTCGCAATTTCCTCAAACAAGAAGAAAGAAATTCCATAAAGAGCAAATGGGAAAATGTAATTCTTGTCCAACGGATGCTCACGTAGTAAATGTATGATACGATTATATTGCTCAGGCTCGTGTTGCTAGCAAACGCTACATTTCTGGAATGACAAGCCTAGGGAACCATTGAAGTGCGATTTGACTGGTCCAACAATGTAAAACCTACTGCCTAATATTTACAATGTAAAACTGAGAAAGATGAACAATTTTTGACGTCAAATAAAAAGTTCGCAAACTTTGGATATAAGGTCTTTTAAAAGTACTTTATGAAGTCAAGCAAAAGACCTTTTGGGTCGGTTTCAATTATGATATTAAAAGAAAAGTTTTTAATTAAATAATATTGTCCGGAGATATAGGTCTCTGAAGTGACATAAGTTTTGAAAGTTTTTATTGTTGAGTCGTTTTGCTTCTATAAAAAGGTCACAGTAGTCTCGTGGAGTCACGGACGGAATTGAAATCCGTTATGTTATAAACAGCAGTCACGTTGCTTTTCTTATTTCATATTCATTTATACGAAAACTTTTCATATTACCGAAACTTACTCAATATTGCTTTTAAGAAAGTAGTATACTATGGATGTGTTGTCATTGTACATTGAAATATTTGATTCCTATTTTGTTGTGTACTCAGAATAAATAAATATTTTTGTTGAATAACTGAATAACAATGAAAATTAAATGATTCGTATTATTTAAGCCATCTTCGTCTAGCTTGTACTTATAAACTCTTACTTTTCCTTATTGTAGCTTTACAGCCGTTCTCAATAATCTATCTATCTTTAACAAGAGATATTTAGATCCATTTTATGTTTCAGTTAACAAAGATAGCGAGGTAGACATATGGTGCATATATTTATATATAGCTATGTAAAATAAATATAAATGTCTATCTTTGTTTAAAGAAGCGTATAAATGTACCGACATAGTAATGGTAACTATTTTAACCTCTTGTTAAAGATAGATAGGATATAGAGAACGGCCGTTAAATATTTACTTAAACAGTTAAATAAATCTTAACCTACAAAGCCTATAGCATTAATTATTTTTTTAGTAATAAGGTTTGCAACGAATGTACATATATTATTTGATAACGCATCAACTAATAAAGCCCTTGTCGTATTTGCCTACGTATTCCTAGGTGCTCACTGACAAATTATGCAAAGGTTTGCTACAGAAACAAATTCGCTACATCGACGTCACCTCTCTCATGGAGGCAAACATTATTCACGCTCGCTCGATTAGGTGAATCGCTAAATTACCTATTCAGCTGAGTTCGATACAATCGGAGCTGATTGACAGCCCATTTCAAGTGTCAAATAACATTGGGAACTATGCCGTTGAAGCAGGCACAAGCAGGAAATTTACATTACCGCGGAAGAGGCGTGAAACCGACAAGGCAGGTCGTATTCAAATTGACATCATTAAGTCAGGCACACGGGCTAAGGCGAACGCTTTAATAAATAAAATTTACTCAGACTATGTACCTGAAGGAAATCTTGCGAGTGTAAGAACCTCGGCATGCCGGCTTGTTAGTTCTAATTACTGATTAATTAAGGACCTCAGCGGCGCTATTAATATGAACTGGAGTATAATTAAAATGGAGCAGTGATATAAAAGATGAATCGCAGTTCATATTGGATCTTTATAATGTACAATCATTGTCAGATTGATTGGCTCCCGATAATAACGCTATTGAGACGGCGTATAAAAGAAAAGAAATAAAACCCGATAAATCCTTTCAGAACTCATAACAAAAGCGGATAAAGCCGCTCTGTAATAACACATAGTGGCATTATAGGTTTGCGGAACCTCTTTTTACTTGGAAGCAATTTCTCATGGCGAATGCCGCACGGAACTTTTAATTAATACGTATTCTTGTCATATTTCACTGGCTTTCAACTGTTTCTCCTTTATTGAACTCCAGCTTTGTTGTAATTTGTATCTATTACCCGACCTCACTATTTGAGTTAATGAAGCTCGAACCGTTTCCAAATAACAGTACCTTAAACAACAGTCCTATCATGTTTCTTAGAAGAAAAACTGTACAACAGAGCTACCTTTTTACGTTTATTTTCTTTTCCATTAACTTGTAATGAGAGTTACGCGTTTGAGTGGAAGTTGCTGCATCGATCATTCGCAGCTGTAAAGTAATTTGTCTTTGTATTAAAATGTGTCTATATCGGTGTCGTTGTTTTAAAAAATCTATAACTGGTAAGTGTTGTGTCAGTAGTGGGTACATGGGTTGTCTGGCGAGGTGCCAGCCGTCGCGCCGATCTCGCAGCGCCGGCAAAGCTCCGGGGAACCGCCAAGTCAATATTTGTGATGCCATTTAACTGTTCCACCGCCCGCTACTTACGATATTTTATTGCCTGCTTATCTCAAACTAATTTGCAATCGATTAAACTTCAATGAAATTAGGAAATTGTAGAAGCACTTTATACTTGATAACTTCGCGCGTTTGCGGAGCCTGTGTGCCTTACGTGTGGCCTTCGCTTTTATAGTTAGTGTAACAACTCATATGATATGAAAATAATAATGTGTAAAAAGCAATCATTTAATTGTAATAATAATGAATTATGTAGACACGGGAATGTAAGAAGCATTAATTGATGTTTAATTACACAATGCCAAATTTTCTGTTTTCACTTAGTTTTATTTACAAATCTACAATCAATTGATAATATTTAATGTAAAAATATATGATGGGGCATGTTTATAAATCAAAGACTAAACAAACTTCATCAGTATTTTCTCGTTTATTCATACAATTTACCTATTTAGTCTAATATCTATCTATATAGGGTATATCAAGAGTGCTATCGAAAACGAAACTAGGTGGTAGTTTTAGGGACATCAGACACAATGCAGCTAAATTTTGTGAAAAAATTGTGACGAATTTTTTTTGTATTTTTTTTCCATCGTCTTATTAGGGCGGTGAAAACATTTTTTTTAAATAATAGTTTACACCCTTTTATTTTTAAAGACGCTATGATACACAAGTCTTTAAATTATTATTTTAGCAAAAACTATGGATTTACCACCTAAACTCGACAGTATTTAAAAAATAATAAAAAAAAATTGTCGCGTTTCCTTACGAAATTTTTACTTAAATTGTGTTTGTAGTCACTAAAACTACCACCCGGCTTCGATTTCGGTAGTGGTCTTGATATACCCGGTATATTGCAAACTGCGAATATATATTGAGCCCACACTTTTCATGTTTAATAAATCAGCTAAAAATCACGACCTATTTTTTATCGCAGCCATCACCTCGCCTCAAAAGATTTACCCTGATACATCCCTTCAAAATAATAATGCCCGGGTGAAGGATATACGAAATCAGGAAATTTATATTAGATTGTGAAACACCGCGCCAACCGCAATTTGGCCCCGGGGATCTCAATAACTACATTTGACGCCATTTGTAGGTACACCGAACACATCAGTGATATATATCCTACCGCCTGTGCCTATATAGGTATAGGGATACCAAGTTATCTTTCAGTCAGAATTTTCGCTACCGACGAATAAGTATTGCCGTTTAAAAAATATCCCGAAAATATTGGTACGGTACCTTTACACAGTTTAATTTTGTTCTTATAGTTATACTTCTACGAGAATGTATAATAATATTATTTTGTAATTATATTAAAAGACAGGCTATTTAGTGCAGTAAAACTGTAAAACGGGACAAATTAAGCAAGAAATGTCTACTTAAAATTGAAATATACGTTGCGTTTTAAAACATTCTGAAATTTTGGATTCGAGTAAGAGTAATATTTATACTGTAATTTATATTATAAAATTGTTTAAAAAAAATGTTTTCTTAAAAAATACCATGCATCTGGGGTAATTACCGTATACTTGGTAACACTGGTTTTAGTTCCAATAATGGCCACCAGAACAAATAAGTTGGTGACTCTGTAACACGAATCCCACCTATAACCCTCTATTTTAGGAAACGTGCCGCGAACATCCATCGTAGGCAACGTGAAAATTTTATCACTTGGCTGATGTAAGCGGATATGTAAATAGCCACCTTTATCTAAATCCAGTTGGGCGCGGTGACAAATCGACCGGCGTTGTGTTTGTCACTATCTATGTGTGTCTGATCTTCGATATTCTATATGATTTATTTAGTTTTAGTTTATTTTTAGCTAGTTTTGTGTTTAGCTAGATTTGAAGGGACATTTACAGTAGTTTTTGGGTGTTGCATCACAGTTGGATGTTATTTAACGACAATTAAGATATTAATTTGAATGACAGGTTATACTCTTCTCTTCTGTTTTTCTCTCAACCATAACTCTATGTACCTATGACTTCTACTTACGTGCGTATAAATATATTCTTTTTATAAAATCTATTTCTTCGAAATGTTCTGGAATATATTCCAGATTTTCCATGCGGAATTAATGTTATATTCTTGGCTGAATTCCACGTACATATATTCACAACGCGATCTATTAATGGCGACCATAATTTCACTCGTAGAATAAGGACAAAGGATTATAGAATCATGTGATTTTACATATGCATTGAATATTTTTTCCGAATATTTAACGTAATTTGGATCAACGAAAAATTGCGTAATGGATTGTAATAAATATAATTATAATATTAAAACGATAAATGCGTTGTAAAAACTAAAATCAGTGGTTTGAAAATTACAGTGGAAGGTTTTTGGAAGTGGTAAAGCCACGCTGTTGACATTCACGACTCAGCATGAATGGACAAGCTTGTTCGGGGCCGCATCACTGCCTCATAGAAGATCGTAGTTTTCTGTCGCGCTTAATTGTTACACACATGAGAGATTGCTAAATGGTCAATACACTTTCCTCTTCCTACAATTTTCGTTGCTAGTTTCTTTCCAATTTGATAGGTTTGTAACACATCCATAATCCAGCGTCATGGACAGCAGTAACCACTTACCAACTTGTTTACTCGTTTGCCGGACTATGCAATAAAAAAAGTTGAATGAGATGGGACGTGAGATAGACAGACTTTAACTGCATAAAGAAAACGTAAAGGTACTTCAAGACAAAACTGACAGTGATAATAATTATAGGTCACATTGTCTACGATTATTCGCCAATTCGGGGATACAATTCCGCCTGGATAAGAACATTGTTTTGCTTGTAATAAAATTTCTCGGTCCTGTAATTTTAGGTGGGATATAATAGAGAACGGATCTTTTGATCTTCGTGGCCAATATAATTAATGAGTTATTGTTGCCGGTGGATTCACAACCCTTATTAAATTTTAGCTGGACACTTTTAATTGATCTTGTTTTGAACTTCTTTTTTATCATGGAGGAAGAAATATAAAAGTATTTTTTTTAAATTACACATTTTAAATTAGGACGTTTAATATTATTTTTTACATATTTTACAGGGGTCCTGAAACTCTAATCTGAAATTCCGAAACGAAGTTCGAATCTTCAGACGATCGAAGTTTATGACGATACGAATGTACCTAAATAGAGTTATGGTCGTTATTGACTTATGGTCGTAACCATAGACTTATGGTTACAATGTACATTATACGAATCCGAACATTTACAGAGTAGGTACATTTGTATCGTCATAAACTTCGATCGTCCGAAGATTCGAACTTCGTCTCAGATTAGAGAAAGTCATACTATTACATCGCTGTATATATATGTATATCTTTAGTCATTAAATAAAAGCATGAAATAATGAAAGTAAGATAATATAAGCCACCGCAACGGCTGAGCGAGTGTGACACGTTCCGGGATCAGTCAGCGTACATCCGGCCTCGAGAGAGGAATAATTTTGTAGGCCGGCGCTAGATAATCTCTCACCACTTGATACACAAAATGAACACTGCATTGTTGTGGCAGTTTAGTTGCCAACAAAGCAAAAAAATGTTCTTCATTTGCAATGATTTTAATAGAGGGAACTGAACAAAAATATGCATGAGTTTACAATATTAAACTATATTTTTTATATTATTGGGGTAAAGAGCATACAGTTCACCAGATAGTAAGTGATCACCGCCGCCCATGAATATATGGAACAACGTAGGATATAGATGCGTTGTCGGCCATAAAAATTTTAATACGCTCCTCTTTTAAAAATCGTGCTTCTCCAGAGTTTCCGCCGTTATAAATGGATTCCAGATATTTGTAGTATGACATGCCATTTACAGATCGCTTATATTATTTTCGTACTATATGCGGTCAATGGATAGCCATTTGTAAATATATTTTGTTTTCTATGTCACACATACTGGATAGCCAAACAAAGGGATTCCCGAGCAAAAGAATACACATGCCTCTGCGCCAATGTCAAATGTGAAGAATTAACATAATCACATGTTTTAAATATATATTATGTACTATATGTAGACATTAATATTTGATAGCGTGTTAGTAATTTTTACTTTAATTATAGTTATAGTATATTATTGTATTGCAGGATAAATAATAACACTCTTTTTGATAAATAATGTCAAAAACTTCGGCAGTTTTAATTTAGACTATAATAGGTATGGGTTTCTATTTCTCATCAAAAACCGAGTGAAATTAAATCTTTAAAAACTTCCCTTTTTTTACGCCTGTTTACTCTTAAAAAGCGGGATCGCACTTACAAGATTCAAGCATTACTAGATACATAATGTATGCATGCTACTTTCATTTGCAGACTTGCAATAAAATGTAGCTATTAGTCTAATTAAAAATATTTTATTTCCGTCATAATTTATTTTATTACTTACTGTAATGCGTGTCTCGTATATTTGATCGTAAAACCCTATCAAACAAATGTGACAACATTCTCTATTCAAACAATGTTAAACTAGGGCGTTTGAAACATCAAAATCGGGTACAATATACCCGTTGACAATATATAATATTCACAAACCCTACATATTAGGAGTGCGTACAGATCCGACTCAACCCGGAATAGACAATGTGCGCTATACAGAGTATATTCCATAAATAAGCGGCAGATCAAGCCGGAGACACGGATTTCACGTGCGGCAGCTATACCACAATCGAGGAATCGATGTATTTCACCGAGTAACGAGCTAAATCCCTAGATCAGCAACCCTCTAGGAACATCACGTACGCGTTTCCACTATGCGTCGATTGGGTATTTTATACCCAGAGATATGTTTAAAGTTCTTTGTACTGCGAGCAACACTTTGGCACGTTCGTGTTTATGGCGGGGCGACGTGTATGCTTTATCTCGTGCTTTACTCAAACTGAATATGTTAACCCTTCAGTGTCTTTATTCCTTTCCAAGTTTCCACCTATTCAAAGTGCAAGATAAGTGAATCCATGTGTTATTAAGTAGTGCAGCGTCAGGCTTTTATCATTAATTAATATATAAGCTATGCAGGCTTAACTTAAAAAAATAAGTTATTGACAACAAGTTAAAGGAAGAACTCATTTAATTTAAAGGAGAAGTCAATTAAAAATATTAATGATGCCAGCATCTATAAAAAAATACGTAAGGCATTAGTTTGTAGTAGCGGGGCGTATGGGATTACCAAGCATTAGAAACTTTAAGTCCAACTAATTTTAAAAATTCTTAAAATCACATCAGTGCGAGATTTTCATCATTTTGGCTGTAGGTCTAGTGCATTGTATTTTAATTAACTTCATTATTTACTACATTCATTATGTAATTCTGATTACATTGAGATAAATTACGGCAAATATTATTGAATTAGTATTAGTTTTAACAAACGCCCGGAAGCATTGACGAACCGGACCTTGTAATTCGAAAACCGCACGACGTGAACGTATTAATTAAATGATTCCCTCACAAGTCCGGGGGGTCACTGCAGACGATCGAACTCGACGAAATTAGCAGTTAAACAGGCGTAGATGGCCACCCAATGCCATTGAATTTAATTAAGTGACGACTCATAGCACGCAAATAGTTACATCGATAGAACAGAATTCCGAGGGTATAGACGGCACAAATTAATTACATTATCTTCGTGTAAACGGTCTATTGTTGGCCTTACTTTCTAACTAACCTGTTTTAGACGATCGATATTTCTATGAAAAGTTAGAATTAGAATTATTGAAACATGTAGGGGTTATAGAATCAGAATTAATAGAATTGCTGGGTGTCTAATTATGGCTTATTGACGTTCTCAATAATTTATGCATAATAATGCTCAATAATATAAGCACTAGCAATCAAAATATGTACTATTGACTTGATATAACTTTTTCAAATCCTATTAATTTTATCTTTGTATAAACCATTGATATCAGTAATATATCTCAATGTAATGAACAGAGTAAATATGATATTTACAAAGACAAGTTAGCACAAAAAATATTTACCAAGACAGTTTTTGATAAACTGACATGTTTATATAAGAAATGTCAATAATGTATTACTTAGCGTTCACAAATGCGTGGCATCAGTTAAATAAACCCATTATAGTTAGAATGATGTCGAGACTCGTGATAAGTAGATGAATTCTCCCAACAAAGTACTGGCAACATGACAAATTGTTTTGTGTCACGCTCAACGACAAACTCATTAATAATACTTAAAAAACAAAGAAGATAAATACATATTACAGTCAAGCAAGAAACATTACTGATATAACTCCCTGTAAAGTAATTTATTTGTATTTATGTACTACTTATTAAATATGTATGTGTTGAGTACAACATTTAGATTTAAATAAAAGATTAGAAAAGAAAGACACTAATACGGATAAGAAAACTCTGATGTGAAGCGAAAAGACGACAAAGTCGTAACAAATTTTCGAAGTTTGCGCTCTAAACGCTCTGAAGTTGGCCAATACGGAAAAAGTAGAAAATTTACTACACGGAATACCAATTTCACTAATACGGCCAACTCCTGCCATCGTGATTCTTGGGTATTTATACATTATATAAGATGGTTATTAAACGTTGTCTGTAGAATACGAGCTAATCCACAAGATAGGGATATAAGGAGGCGTTTCACCTTCCCTCGTGAAATACGTATTATGTAAATTGGGAGGATTAACTTCATCGCGATACATCCTTAAGCTGAGATCGGTCTCAAGACTATATTGTTAAAGGGATTCTTATATATAATATTTGCGTATAAAATAAACTCGCTCTTGGTAGCATATTTTGTTGCGATCTCCGTGGATATTCTTTTATGTGATAAAATCAGATACGGTGCGCTATCCAATCTAAGTTCCAATCCTGATCGAATGTTGTGTATTATTTTATTATGATCCAGAATGATAAATGACTTTTGACTTCGGCTTTTGCGTTTTATTGGAAATTTAAGCTGAATTTCAGCGATGTTAGAATTATACTAACCGAATATTCAACAACAACTATGTAATGATTTTACAACATATATTTTTTAACATATTGTCGCGTTAAACTGATTGTAAAGGTTTAAAACACATGATATAGTATGAAGCAGTCACAGGAAGCAGTCCAGACAGGGCATTTATCGATCAGAGATAACATAGAAATGAAGAAAAAACATCTTAAATATACATTGGATTCAAAATATTGCTGGGATTCTCATGTTGGCACACGATAACTATCGTATCTCTTTTCAATCGACAAAATTATGCCGTTCGGATTTTATTGTATTCAGAGAATAGTCATAATCATTCTCAACATTTATCCAATTATAATTTAACTTAACATAAAACAGAAAACTCATTAAACAAAATAAACCATTGCAACTGACACACAAACATTAGCTTTAACTGCAACATATTAGATTTTAAATAAATTCCAGCACGCATTTTAATTAGAATCGCTTCGGCGTAATATATCAATATTCATGTGTGTGTTTAAGTTGACGGCAATTAAGGGGCGCTTGTTGTTTGCGTCCGGCATGGGCGTCCGGTGTCACATGTCCGGTGTCCGATGTCCGACGTCAAGTGTCCGACATTACACGACACGTCACGCGCGGATTGGCCTGCACCATTTATTGCTTTTCAAATGATTACCTTACATTCAAATGAGACGGATATTGTGCTATAAAGAATTTTGATAAATAAATCGTATTTTTTGGTTTTTAGGGGGTTTTAAAATAACATTAATATGACAGTGAAATCAATATGAGTTTTTTATGTGCTATTGCTATATATAATGTGTTTTTCTCGTACCTTCTTAATTTGTCATTACATAGGCAATTATTTACAGTTCTTTAGTTCAGTCTTTAATGTGAAATGATTTCCTCATAATAATAACGTATATTTGTGTGTGTATGTATGATGTTTTATTATATATCCCTTGGTTTACTTCTCAACTCATATTTATTCACCTTCTTAATTTATCTCTACACCATTCTGGCAGAAAATGTCTTTGGCGTTAAGCCTCGCCTTTATACTACTATTTCTAATGAGTACTAAATATTAATTAAATAAATAACATGTGTTCAAGCTTTCTTTTGGCATAACCCCTAAATGTTCTAAAATATGATATGTAAGTTTTCTCCGTAAAAAAAAGTGAAATAACGATGTGAAATCGCATGGCAAAATATGTCACGATTCACGAAGGTGACTAAAGGATACGACGCCGCGCCGCGGGATAATTCCGGAAAGGGATGCGGATGATGGTAACTGACGTCATCCTACATCAGCATTATTGATCAGCCTCATTATATTCTGTCCATTTATTTAAATTTATGAGTTTGATTCCATTTGAAATGCATTGTTTTTTTCTGATTAATTTTGATGCGGGTTAAAGACAAGCTTGTGTCCCTGAGAGACTCTCCGAGCTCCGGAGCTCGGCGTCGATTCTTTGTGTGCCACTGTTGATCCTGGCTGACAGAAGTTGCAGTGGTCGGTGTGAGGGTGGGAAAGTCTCTCTACTTGAAATGCAACTTACAAGTAAAAATATCTTGTAAGTAAAATATTTGGACTGCTGTATACTAAAATAAAATAAAATAAAATAAGCCTTTATTGCTGGTATAAAACAAAGTAGAGTAATATTTAAACATAAAGCAGCAATGTAAATTATACATCGGCAATCGGTTTTTCTTCCTCAGCTTGTCTTTCGACAAAGGCCTCCTCTAGAGACTTCCATTTCCCCCTATCTCTCGCTACACGAGTCCAAAATGGACCAGCGATCTGCTTAAGATCATCTTCCCATCGTTTACACTGCCTTCCTCTGTTTCGTTTCCCATCCCTAGGATACCATTGTGTAATAACTTTTGTCCATTTTTCTTTTTCCTCTCTTATCATATGTCCCGTCCACTTCCATTTCAATGTTTTCCACACTGTAGTAACATTTTTAAATTGTGTCTTTATTTTTATGTTCTGTAATCGTATTTTATCTTTCCTTTTAATCCCAATTACGCTTCTTTCTATATTATTTTGACATATTTTTACCTTGTTAATCAATTGTTCTGTGAGAGCCCACGTCTGACATCCATAAGTTAGACATGGTAAAATGCATGTATTGTAAACTTTCCTTTTTATTGTCATCGGCATTTGTTTGTTTTTCATGATCTCACTAAGGGACCAGAATCTTTTCCAGGTATTTGAAATTCTTCTGTCAATTTCTTTCTGCATTAAATGTTTGGTAGACATTATTTGACCCAAATATATATAATCATCTACATATTCTACCACGTCGTTGTAAATTTTTATTTCATCCTTTTTAAAGGAATTTGTGAATATTTTCGTTTTGGACGTGTTCATTAATAATCCTGCTTTAGCGCTTTCTTCTGCTAATTGTTGTAACATTTTTTTTTGTATTATTGGACATTCCGAAAATAGTACCAAGTCGTCAGCGAAGCGTAGATGGGTTAAATTATCTCCATTTATGTTTATGCCATATTGAGTCTAGTCCATGTTCCGAAATATTATCTCTAATACGGCTGAAAATATTTTGGGGGATATAGGATCGCCTTGGCGTACTCCTCTTTGTATCGGAAATTCTTCTCCAGTCGTTTCCATTTTTACTTGTGCCGTACTTTTGCAGTAGATATTTTTAATTATTCTTATGTATTTTTCCTTGACTCCTTGTATTGCTGTATACTATTCATAAATAAATAGTAAGTAGATTATTTTTAATAAAAGTACAAGAGAAAACACAAAAAGTAATTATTCATAGCTTTAGTACAAATGAAATATAAAAAGAGATTCAATTATAATATAGATTGATATTAAAAGAAACGTAAATTAAAAGTATAACTTTGAAGCCTCAAATATTTTCGGGTAACTGCAGAATATCATTTAATTCAATACATTATTTCAATTTAAGTCGACAACTGTTTTCATAAAAACTAAGAAAAAATCTGTCTCAACTAGAATTCTGTAACCTCAAAGTAGTCTTCTAATTTAAATAACTGTAATTTAAATAATATCGTAGTCATTCACATACGTCTAATATACAATACACGTGTCTTGACTATCAAAAACCACGAAAGACTTTCTGATTTCATAAACCTCAGACCCGAAACAAATATTTGTGGATCAGACAAAGACAAATACTTATTTCGCTGCGGGGATTGAACCCCGTCGATATACAGGGTATCTCAAGACTGCTACCGAAAACGAAGCCGGGTGGTAGTTTTAGTGGCTACAAACACAATGCAATTAAAAATTTCGCATAGAAACGCGACAATTATTTTTTATGATTTTTTAAATATCGTCAATTTTGGGTGGTAAATCCATAGTTTTTGCTAAAATAATAATTTAAACTCTTTTATACCTTAGAGTATTTATAAATAAAAGGATATACACTATTATTTTAGGAAAATATGTATTTACCACCCAAATATGGCCATAGAAAAAAAAATAACAAAAAAATTTGTCGCTTTTTTTTGCAACTTTTTCTGTTGCATTGTGTCTGAAGTCGCTTAAACTATCACCCGGCTTCGTTTTCGGTAGCAGTCTTGATATACCCGGTATAAATAATAATAGCTATTAAAGAATGGAGTAACGATAGGGTAAAATAAATATGGTAAGTTTCCACATTTTAAGTGTTGCATGAAGTGTAAGTTAGTTTCTTGTTCGAGTCTGACAATCTCTGGAAAGTTGGGACAGTATTCGTGCACTTTGTAAAATTCAACCATAGTATAACAATGTTTCCCTACGAGATCGAATCAGAAATGAGGAGATCCGTAGGAGAACCAAGGTTACCGACATAGCCCATAGGATTGGCAAGTTGAAGTGGCAGTGGGCCGGGCACATAGCTCGTAGAACCGATGGCCGTTGGGGCCGAAAGGTTCTTGAGTGGAGGCCACGTACAGGCAAGCGAAATGTCGGACGCCCGCCTACAAGGTGGATAGACGATCTGACTAAGGTTGCAGGAAGTCCCTGGATGCAGGCCGCTTCCAACAGGTCATTGTGGAGATCCTTGGGGGAGGCCTATGTTCAGCAGTGGACTTCCTGTGGCTGATATGATGATGATGATGATAACAATGTAACTAAATGTTGTACTTTAAATGGATCGCTTCGTTTCCTAATTTATCAAACGTCTAGGAATGCTTTTGAGACAACTAAACTGGTTTTTGCAGATAATTTGTCACACTATGTAAAATAAAGAATATTTATTTCCAGCTTGTACGGTTTAGATATTATTAAGGAAGCCAACATAACCGCGTCAACTCGCAATTGACTTTTTTTTATCCAAGCGATACAACTAATTATAATTAAAACGATAAGTAAACTAAACACCTTAACCGCTTTTAAGTCCTCAAGTCTCTAAATTCTAAACCCACACTTTAAATTCTCTCATAAATAGCAGTGCAAATAAACAGTTTTCAACCTCCCTAAGTATAGTGCTCGTCCCACACTATGCTCTAATTAGGGGCTATTTATATTCCCGTAATAACATTGTTAGCCGGGTCGTGTCACGTGACTGTCGAGAGCGGACGTCCGAAAGCTTTGGTCACACACACGACCACTGATTCTATACTCAGTATAATATTCTATAGACTGTATTAATATTATTAATACGTGCCTTTTGATGGAGTACTCGGATTAGTTAGTAGAAAGGATTTCAATAGAACTGTAGATGTGGAATAGTCTGTCCTTTGAGATAATCTTGATGCAATTTATGTTAACTATTACTTATTTGAATTGCACGATTATAAAAAAATAATTACAACATTCAATTATTTATTGAAATATGTATCAAGATTTAAAATTAAAAACTTAACAACTTTTACATTAAGCAGAAACAAAAGATGGGATCATGAATAAAGACAGAAATTAAACTCACAAAATATGGCATAATTAAAAGCAAAAAACCTTATACTGAAAAATCTGTTTTTATCATACCTACTTATAATATCGTATATTTAATAAATAACTTACTGAGGAAAATTATTAATTTCTTAATGATAATATTTAGTAGTAATAGTATTGTAGCGTGTATGGACCCGAAATCATGTAATTCGGATTTAAATTCTCAGTTCAGATACTCCAAATTGTGCTAGTTTTTCGGTTTGGGAAATCTCATATAACTTTTGTAAAAGTGAAATTTGTATTTGGTATGGCAAAGGCCGCAACACATTTTCAAGTAGAATTTAACAGGGCAAAACGGAGGTGGCATTAGCACCGCCTTTGCTTTAGTGTTTTGTACAGACGCGGTATGTGTAAAATATTTTTTGTAAAAGGTCATCCGGGGTGGCCGCACTATCTCACAGGAGATCGACGTGAAACGACATAGTACCAGAGATGACGACCAAAACCATGTATCATATCATTACGGTCAAAACTGTATAAAATCGTTAGATTGTATGATTCTGAACCCGACTAGGTAGGTAGTAACGGTCAAAAGTGTAGCAATTGCATGTGAGGCTATTTCTGCTGTGTCCAAAAAAAGGCAATCGGTATCATAGCAATACGTCTGATATTGGAAATGTACATAGATTTTATAATTTTGTGATGAATAAGTTGGTTTTCAGACATTTTGCGCGTAGTATATAGCTGAAGTGAATTTTTGAAAATATCAACAAATTTAGCCGACCTGTATTATAGCAATCCGAATGAATTTTTTTTCAACCGTTCGTATATTTGGCAGCATTACAAAAAAACTGTTTTTAGAAATTTTAGATGTCGCATGTACTCCCAAAAGAGAAAAGAACGTTTTGAAGTCGCTAGGCCGATGCCTGAACGCTTCTTACGCTCCGGTGCGGTGAAAATATTTATTTTCCATTTTTTTTTATCAGCCCATATACGTCCCACTGCAGGGCACGGGCCTACTCTAAAATCGAGAGTACGATTGAGAGTGGTTAGGCCATATAGTCCACCACGCTGGCCTAATGCGAGTTGGTAGACTTACATACCATAGAAATTCTTATGAATCGCTACGGTATGCAGGTTTCCTCACGATGTTTTCCTTCACCTTTTTTTTTCTATTAACTAATCATAATTTACCCGTAAAGAACATTTTCAGACGGATTGCTATCATCATTTTTTTTTGTCTCAATTAAAATTTTTCTAAATGTTTTTTTTGGATTCGCGCTACACTACTAACTTCTGAAAAATGAATTTTTGGTATCTTAGAACTATTATATAACTACAGTCAGAAAACCAGACAGATTGCTATGATACAGTCCGGTAAAATTTGTTGACATTTTTGAAAATTCAGTTCGTTCAAACGCTAAAAATGGCTGAAATTGTTATTTTCGAGTTCGAAATAATCAAATCTATCAATTTGATGCGGTTGTGGCCGTATTGCTATAAGACAAAAATGTTGGTTGTCATCTCTCGTACTAACAGTTTTGCCGTCGCATTTAATTCGGTGAGTGAGGTTACCGGTTGCCCGATACCCCTTCCTTTTTCCTTCCTTGTCCCCTCCCAATTTAATGGATCGACAACACATCCTTGATTCAAGCGTTATGTATGTTAATGGACGGAAGATATCACTCACCATCAGGTGACCTGTTTCCTCATCTTAACCAGCTTTAAAAGGCATAAACGTAATAATGACTTTATCCCGCGCCAGTATAAAATAAAGGAAGGTACAATAACAATTGACTGAAAATTCTCCCCTTTCGCGCTTATGTCTCAAATCCTTACTAAACAGTAACCGTATACATTACATACATTAAATCAAATTTATGAAGCTCGTATGGAGTCTAAAAGAGGCACTTAAACATTATTACGAGTTAACAACATTCCGCGAAATTTACTTAACAATTTTACTGAAATAGAACACCGAGAATGGAAATTACAATCTTGTGTAACAGTTAATATTTATTTTAGAAAGCGAAATTTAGTAATGGCTTAGCAAATTATACTGTAAGTAGAGTTAGAGCTTTAAGTCAATGAACTAAACAAAAACAAATAGTTTTTTTTTTAATAGCGAGATGAGCATGCCATTCTTCTAATGGTAAGCAATGCGACTGCTCATGGACAGTAGCAATGCTTGGCATTCTACTGCGTTCGCCATCCTGAGACACTAATGTCTCAGGATAATTACTTTGGCTACAATGTCCTTCAAACCCGTTCTCACCCCTGCCCATTCTTCAAGGTGCTCCCCACTCAATGCGGAATGACCTAAGTATCCTTGGTGTGGATATCGGCTGTGACCTCAATCCAAGGAATCACATCGAGGGCGTAATAACTGCCACATCACGCAGGGTTGGAGTCTTGAACAGGGTGCGTTGGTTTTTCACGCCCGGTCAGCTTTGTTGCTTATATAAAGCGCAGGTCCGGCCGGGTATGGAGTACTGCTCGCACCTCTGGGATGGATCCGCCCAGTATCTGCTCGATGCCTTGGATGGATTGCAGCGGCGGGCCATCCGCATTCTGAATGATGCGGACATTACGAACAACTTAGAGTCGCTACAACTCCGGAAGGATGTCGCCTCTCTAAGCGTGTTCTACCGCCTGTATCACGGTGAGTGCTCTGAATAATTGTTCAACTTGATCCCCTCCTCTCCATTTCTAACCAGAACCACGCGTGCTGGCTTGCGAAGCCATAGCTTGACGGTCCACACCATCCCGGCGCGAACACAGTTCTCAAATTCTTTTTTGTGCCGCACCGTCAGGCTATGGAATTGTTTGCCGTCTCGCGTGTTCCCTCCTTCCTGTAATCCTGGGTCCTTCCGCCGTAGTGTGAAGAGGCATCTTAGCAGGCCGGCATAATTGTGTCTATTGACATGGGACTGCCGTCCGATGCCAGTGGACACTCTGCCTGGGCGGCATTTGCGGTCACAATCAGGCGCAATGCGGCCATTAAGCCCGGGCCAGATAAAAAAAACCAAACACATTAAAATGATATGAAATTGGTTTATTGATTATATAGGCTATTACATAACTCTTATGACAAGTCAAAACATAGTACATATATTTTTTTATTTATTTTATATTCTAAACTCATTTACAAAGTAATTTATTATATTATTTAACCACTCTCAATCGTACTGTCGATTGTAGAGTAGGCCCGTGCCCTGCAGTAGGACTTATATGGGCTGATACAGATACAGATAAATTAATTTATAACTATTTATACTAAGTAATATGCTATTCAAGAAAATGCTTTATTTACGTGAATCCATATTTTAGTGGACCATGAGTATTACGATTAAATCGACGCGCAGTTTAATGTTACCACCGGATTCAACGCGGCCCTGCCTAAGAAGACCCGGCGAAACAAACTCAGTGGGCTTACATTACCACTGGAACTACGCGGCGCGACTCAGTTCCGAGTATATACAGTGAATAAAACTCAGTGGGCTTATTTTGAGTCCAATAGATTAAAACATTACGGTGGTACATATGTAGGCAGCTTCTCACTTTGGAGAGCCCTAACACCGATAAAGTCATAATAATTTGATATGATTTACATAATAAAACAAACAGCGGCAGCATAAATAACTTGCGCTCAGTTTGTTTTCTAACCAATGTGTGCGCGGTGATGGATGAGCGAATTTATATATTCCATCCCATATTATTCTCTTTAGCGAACTATAAACACTACAAAGTCGTGTGATGGATTGCCGGCCGGCAAAAACATATACTTTGTAGCTCCACTTTGAAATAGAATAATTGAATTTGGTCATATAAGTAGTAATGAATACAAAGGATGTTGGAAATAATAAAAATAAATAACACCCAACAGTCACATACATAGTCCTGACCCCACAATGCGATCGAGTCTTGTGTGGTGGGTATCAGGAACTACGAGAGACTTTCCGGTCTCACAAATACCCAGACCCGAGAAAAATAAATAAATAAATAAATTTCTCTCGGTGTTTTTCTTTATTATGAGCCACAGAAAGTTCACCACTGGGGCCCTACTATATTCATCCGAAACGAAGTTCGAAACTTCGGACGATGGAAGTTTTTTATATGATACGAATGTATCTACTCTGTAAAAGTTCGAATTTGTATAACGTACATCGTACCATAAGCCTATAGTTACGATCATAAGTTAATAACGACCATAAGTACATGTAGGTACATTCGTATCGTATATAAACTTTGATCATCCGAAGTTTCGAACTTCGTTTCGGATGAATATAGTAGGGCCCCTTACCACAGGCCCCTCATAAGGATTTCAATATTGAAAGTGGCCTAGGCCTGGCCACTATGATCCGAAACGAAATTCGAATCTTCGAACGTTTGATGTCTGAAGTAAATCATACGTTTAACACTTCTAAAAATAAATACTATTACTCGTGATGCTCATTATTCACTACGAACTTAGTCTATAGTTACGACGTATTTTATTTGTAAATTTTTATTAAACATTTGAATTCGAACATTCGGTCATTTTGTGGAGACCGTAGCCATATTCATACAGTTTTACGTACGACATGCAAATATTCGAACTTTGTTTCAGATTATAGTGTAACCCCCCTTTAACCAGCGACTTTTTCATGCAAGGATCACTAAAATACATATTATGAAATTATCTGATTGGTATCAAATCGGCAATCCATATTTTCATCATCATCATCATCATCATATCAGCCACAAGAAGTGTGAAGTCCACTGCTGAACATAGGCCTCCCCCAATGATCTCCACAATGACCTGTTGGAAGCGGCCTGCATCCAGCGACTTCCTGCGACCTTAGTCAGATCGTCCGTCCACCTTGTAGGCGGGCGTCCGACACTTCGCTTGCCTGTACGTGGCCTCCACTCGAGAACCTTTCGGCCCCAACGGCCATCGGTTCTACGAGCTATGTGCCCGGCCCACTGCCACTTCAACTTGCCAATCCTATGGGCTATGTCGGTAACCTTGGTTCTCCTACGGATCTCCTCATTTCTGATTCGATCTCGTAGGGAAACACCGAGCATAGCCCGCTCCATGGCTCGTTGAGTGACTTTGAGCCTTTTAATGAGGCCCACAGTGAGAGGCCACGTCTCGGTGCCGTATGTCATCACTGGTAACACACAACTATCGAATATCACAACCATATTTTCACGCTTAATAAATTTATTTATTTATAAAAAAACAATGTTTGTATGTATGTAATGTAATGAACTTCATTAAGTAACAAAAACACAGTGACTATACTGTAGAGCATAATGTAGTAGATTTTAATAAGCGAATTGCAGAAGCGAGGCTATGTGGTTTCAATAGTTATCATATCTCAACCACATTGTATAATCATTTTGTATTATTCTAGGCGTAGTTTTTGCGGCTTAACTACTATTACCATCAGGCAACGAAGTTTAGCTTGTTTATATTTGCCTTTGTTCTAGACTTATCCAGATATGCGAAATAACTTTATTCATATCGTAAAAACGTTAACCTCACAATTTTATGGCTGTCCACATGCTTGTCGATTATTTTGAGAAAATGAAAAATACGGGGAAATTATGCTGCTTTACTTGAATGGAAAACCAATTCAAGAAGTAAATATACACTAGACCAGTAAGGGTTATTAATTAGCCCAACAGCAAACATCATACCATACCTATATATCTATTAAAATAAATATCCAGGTTAATATTTAATTTAAACTACATGTTGCTAACCTAAAACTTCCTGGTAGTTTGTTCAAAAATCGTTAGTTTAGTTTTCTAGGCTTTTGATCAAGCCTATTGGTATGAGTCTTTTTACGGCCCAGGAAAGTACCCGAACCAGACAAAAGTTATGTTACGTGGTAAAAATATATAGTAAATAGTATCTATTGGGTAGTATTGATTAAAAATCATCTTTGGTTTTTAAATTTTGTTCAATTTCCCTTGGGTTGACGAGAAACATGCGGGTTACATTAAATACCATATGCCAATATCACCCTGTTTATGTCGCTGAAATTGTAACGTGAATTCCGTGTAGTAAAAATATCACTTTACCGTACGAAAATTATGACACATTTTTTTATTAAACGCCTGTCACGCATACTACAAATATGTAACAAAAATGGGCCTGATATTTCAGTCTGTCAGTTTGTTACGAAAAACAAATTAATTTCGATACAGTTTTTGCTCTTTTTATGAATGATCAGCTTTCGTTTTTCCCGATATCGTTTCAAAATTTGATATACAAATAACGTCCGTTGCCGACACCTTTACTGCACGCAACTTTTCCGAACAAGCTTCATTTCTGTCGGGTAATATTACTTTATTTTTTAAAAATACATCAAAATTAAATCTTTCAGGCCACTATCGAAACTCGCGCACCGACGAGTTTATAATATTTTAAAGACATGTTTGAGCGAATACGAATCAATACACGTTGATAACTCTATAGTATGACTATTCATTGATTCCATTGCTGCTTCTAAACACAACTTATCTCTTGCGTCCTATACTAAAAAAGAGTTGTACAGTAAGAGATTTCAGGCTGCCGGTGTAAAATAAATGTATTTCACGCACAGTGCATGTAGACCGCGGCAGTTATAAGATTTTACGAGCGAAATTTTGCCGACTGCTGGTAATTTCGCACGCCCAATGAAACACTCGAGTCGAATAGTTGCAGATTGCTGTTGGGCTCACACATATTTTATATACAAATAGCGCTATCGATTTCGATACTTTCGAATATAATATCTTCGCGTTATGATAGCATGTTTTTGCGTTTGTATTTTGTTGATCTAAGAGGCCTCTTCAGGACGATGTGGGTGTGGGGGAGGCCTATGTTAAGCAGTGGACTTTCTATGGCTGAACAGAGAAAGAGAGAGAAAGAGATTAGAGACGATGTTTTCCTAATGTAATGTATTACATTGGGGTTAAGTTTGGACATAATCTGAGTCCAAAAAGCTTCTCTGGCCCAGATTGTTTGCTGCCTTACTGGAGCGTACATAGGCAGTTGCTAAGTTAAGAATACGATAACTTAACGGAAGATTTAATATAATCTAGATAAGTATACTGATTCGGCAAAGTGGCTACACTACACTAAATGGTAAGTGCAGCGCCGTCAAGATAGAACATCGATTGATGACAGATGATAATCCCTCGACAAGCTACGAGTTGAAGTGACAACATGACGTATGCGTGTTGCGTAGTGAACTGCCTTGACTTTACGACTAATCGCTTTCTTGTTCAATAAAGCCATAATCATAAATTTTCGATCGAAACCTGACAGTACAACACAAGTCAATTTTCACAGCATATTTTCTTACGTAATAGAAAATAACTATATTCCACGTCCCTACATAATATCTCCAAGGATTCCACAAATATAAGTACAGTCGGTACAAAAAAGTGTTCAAATCGACATCAGCGAGTCGTTTCGGGTCGATTTTTAAAACCCCATTTGCCTCCAAATTGCTTCTTAAACTGTGAGCGTATCGTTAAAACTGTCTGGAGTTTCTTACCTTTGAATTAATGACGTGTAATGTTTAATGAAATGTGTATTGGAAGTGAGCCGGAAAAGATAATTAAAGTAATCGAATTCGTTTTAACACCTCATTGAGTGGTTGTGAATACAGGCAGTTAACCGTGAGATGAAAGTTCTGTTTCCAGTCTAGTATATGTTATTATTATCACTCTTTTATTAACTTTGCCTGTATATATGTGACGAAATCTTTGAAGTTAATTCATCAAGCACTTCAAAACGTTGGGTTGGCTTGAAATTTTACAAACTTGTTAAGTACAGATGACAATACAATAATTTAAAATATATGACATTATCTTAACCAGAAAATAAAATTGTTATTTTGTATCAACCCATATATGTCCCACTGCAGGGCACTGGCCTCATCTACAATCGACAGTACGATTGAGAGTGGTTAGGCCATATAGTCCACCAAGCTGGCCTAGTGCGGGTTGGCGGACTTACATACCATAGAAATTTTTATAAATCGCTATGTTATGCAGGTTTCCTCACGATGTTTTCTGGATGTGAAAATTGTTATTGGAAAAATAAAATTGCTGGTTGTGCGCTTTTCACTTCCCATCATAAGATATCCCTAGTATAGCGTTTTTTTGTAAAATAAATCGTAGTTCAATAAACTAAAAGATATGCTACATTAAACAAGAAGTAAATTGATAGTTAATGAGATTAAGGTTAAAAAATGTTATAAAATTTAAGTTATAAAATGGAGCTAAATACATTAATTGCCGGTTCATAACAATAACTTATCCTCAAGCATCCTAGCTTTTTAATCATAAAATAAATGTAGACGAGAGACCGTAATTTTTTGCCAGACATAATATGCACATATCAGAAGAACACATCAGATTGAAGTGTATGTATGCTCCCTAACTTTTAATTCTTAGTATATACACTACTTTATATCGTTTTATGCTAAGTAAGTACTTTTACTGGAATGCGCATTTTTGTATAAGTTTTATGTTTTAATAATTATTGATTATAGTTCGTTCACTATGGTTGGTCGTTTCACTACAACAATCCTCTAGGACCCCCAACATTTCAAGATGAATTGGTGTCACATAAGCTCTTATTCGTGGTATACAAAGCATGTACCGCAAATCCCATGTAAAGCACTAAAAAATTATAATAAAAGATTTTTATCCACTCCTTAGGTAGTCTTCTCATTCTCCTATGTATTATATCCATCCGAAGGTTTCCTGGAATAAATTTCCCAGTGCAATAAGGCCTCCTTTTGTACTTTTTTATGATGTTAGTTTTCAATGCACCTGGTTCTATTTATGGTGCAAAATAAACTAAATAAATATTTAAAGGAAAACCCCTTGTGAATACGTGCAGCACAAGTCAGATAATGATGGATCTTCATAGTTCCCGACGTAAATGAAATCAGGTTACATTTTCTAAGACGTGAAGGTGTTCCATAACGCAACGTTTCCTGTTGATCGATATAAATGGCTTACGTCTTGTGCTTCCTCTTACGTTGTGCTCATACATAATTTTCTAAAAGGTTAAAATGTTGTAGATAATGAAAACCTGAGGTGAAAATATTATACGAGTCGGAACATATATGGCGAAATGTGGGTGTCCTAGCATCTCTGCCTCCAGCGTGAGTTTAAGTATGATAAAATAAAATTGATATGGAGGTAATGGTTTTGTACATTTACGCGAATGTTGAAATAAAACTATTATTTACGGACTTTATCAAAGACTAGCGGCCCGGCCCAGCTTCGTCTGGGTGCATATATTTTTTGATTCCACTCCACACCAAATACATGTTATTTTTCGTATAAACTCTTGTATACCTAAACTTGACGTAGCTGTCCTACTGTCCGGCTCAATCCCGTCTCATCCGTCTGTTCAGTCTCTTCCCAATCCATCCCGTCCTTTCTCTTTATTATCCATCCCGTCTTATAACGTGCATTTATATTTCGTCCTATCAAGTCTGTCAGCTATCCCAGCCTTCTCCCGTACCTTCCACTCTATTATATCCCGTCTCTCCATATACATCTAATATATAAAATTCTTCTGTCACGGGGTGCGTAATCGAACTCCTCCGAAACGGCTTGACCGATTCTCATGAAATTTTGTGAGCATATTGAGTAGGTCTGAGAATCGGCCAACATCTATTTTTCATCTCCCTAAATGTTAGGGGTAGTCCACCCCAAAATATTTTTTTTATTTTTTAGTCAAAATTTTTAATTTACTATTTTCTTATGATACAACATACAAAAATACATACAATCCTCAATTTTCACCCTTCTACGATCAACCCTTATTTTTTAATAGCCATTTTAGTAATTTAATCATTTTTCCTCTCCGGTCGAAAACTGATCAATCGTCATTTAATTAGTTATTCCCGCCAGATGTCTACAGGTGTCACTTCTGACCCTGTGAACAGCACGGAGTAGGGATGAGAACGAAGCCGGTCTCCTGTTTCTCTCACACAATACGATTATTGTTTATGCATCAAGTGTAGTAGTAACGTTGACAATTATTATTTTGCTATCTCAGTGTAACTCTCATATTAAATTTTAATAATTCCTATTTTATATATAAGATGTATATGGATGTTTATGGAGAGAAGGGACATAAAGTAAATTAGAATCGAAGGTACGGGAGAGGGCTGGGATAGATGACAGATTTGTTAGGACGAACTGTAAATGCACGTTATAAAACGGGATGGATAATAAAGAGAAGGGACGGGACGGATTGGGAAGAGACTGAACAGGCGGATGAGACGGGATTGAGCCGGACAGTAGGATAGCTACGTCAAGTTTAGGCATACAAGAGTTTATACGAAAAACAACATGTATTTGGTGTGGAGTGGAATCAAAAAATATATGCACCCAGGCGAAGCTGGGTCGGGCCGCTAGTGTACATATAAAGATTGCCTTATGAAATTTTTGTGCAGCAGAAATCGTAATATTTTAATTTCACCACAACTTCAAAACCAAACGTCCAATTTTAATCATTCAAAGACCAAATATTATCAACATAAACTGTACTTATTGATGAAATAATTTATTTTGATAAGGATTAATAGCATGAGTAAAATAAACGCGTTTAAATGTAGTCCAAAAAAAATTCAAGATTTTTAAATAAAAATGTGGTTGTTGTGCCTCACTCGACATAGATAGGTATAGTGTGTCGCGGACTTTTTTGTAGATATTTATAAGATCTACAATTAATTATAACATTTTATGGTTCTATCTTTTGTAGTTTAGGCAGCGTACGCAAAATAAGTAACATCTTTGGTTGATTTTTTTCAGTTTGTGTCCGAAAAATCCAAATATCTTACGGAACCCTATTTTATTCCAAAATAAAATATAGTCTATGTTACTCGTGGATAATGTAGCTTTCGAATGGTGAAAGAATTTTTAAAATCGGTCCAGTAGTTTTTGAGCCTATTCATTACAACCAAACAAACAAACAAACAAAGTTATCCTCTTTATAATATTAGTGTAGATTTGTCCACCCCGAGACCACGAAAGCTGTAAAGTTCAAAAAGACTTGAAACTTACAGTTTCAAAAATGTAAAAATAAAACCAAGTCCACCATAAAATCCTTAAATAATAGTTTTATTTCAATTGATGTAGAGGTAACAATTTGACCAAATAATTTCCACGTGGAGATTTGTGGAAACCTTCACACTTAATGGTTCTAACTTTAAGTGAATTTCTACGGTAAATGTTATTTTCAGGTGTTTAAGAATTGATAGATTAAATGAAACACAGTGGTTGATTTCTAGTGTCTGAGACCCGTTTCGTTCTGACGTCTGACAGTGTAGTAATTGGTGGGTGCCCGTACACTTATATAACATCCACATCTACCTAAATGTTTATTAGTCTGTACACCAGCACGTGCAGTTCATCAACTTACAATATGCCTGCGTGGCCTCTGACCTAAGCTCTTTCAACGGGACTTTCCATTGGGACGAAAATTATTTTCACCAATGGGCGTATGTGGGTTGACATATTAAAAACCATATTGTTACATAGAGGTCTTGTTGACTAACTTGGTTGGAAAACTTATAACACCTCCTAAAATAATTGTTATTGCTAGAAAAGTTTTGTCTGATTAGGTGCAAAAATGCATCAAACAGAATGGTTACTTCTCAACATTTTAATAAACAAATAAAGACACAAAATAAAGTTTTCTGGGGCGGTACAAAATTGATTTTAATGACCGGAATAGACAATTATACAAAGTGACTGTCGAAATGGCATCGCGTGAGACTTTAACGGTACTTTTTATTACCTTACGACGTACTTAACTCAGCATTTCCCAAATGAGGAGGGAAGTCCCACAGTAAACGATCGACATGGGTGTAAAATATGAATAAATGTAAAAAAAATTCGCTCGTATAAATTGTAATTTGTTTAGAAACTGCCTTGGTGGTGTCCTTGTACTACGGTATGGTTACAAAGCTCAGATCTCGGGTTCGCATCCCGGGTCAGGCAAAGTGTTATTGGATGTTTCTAAGTATTATCAGACAGGGATCAGGAATTCGTGCCAAATGTGGCAATAGACTCGCCCCCTATCACATCGTGGATCAAAAAATACATAGCGAAATAAGAGTATACTGGCACCTTTGCGAACCCCTTCTGGGAAAAAGGAGTGAGTTTATGTATGTATGTATGTTTATAAAATTATAGTCTTTTTCACAGCTGATGTGGTGCATGGGGCCAGAATTAGTTCTTTTAAAAACACTGTGGTCTGGATACCCGCATCGATATAATATAATAAGTGTGCTTATAAATATTTGTTTTGGTTGTGTATCAAATAATGTTGTTGGGTCTGATTTCCAAAATAACATACATATTAAATTCAGGATATTTCGTGAACTTGAGTTTAACAACATCTCTTGAGTTCGGACTATCCTGACGCGCAGTCATAACATAAAACGGAGTTATATTAAGAACTTTTGATAAAACAAATCAATAGAATATCAGCAGATACTGCTTATAACAAAAAAAAAACAAGAAGTCGGTGTAAAAACCAACACCCCTTGAAAAGCAATACTTGGAGCGCTGTCAAAACACCGACACACGTTCCGTACAGTGCTATTTGCTTTAATGAAAGAAGCAGACAAAAATAGACCGACCGATCAATAACGGACACACCTTACAACCGAGTGGACAGCCCATACATAACCTTAATAAAGCCCCACCTCGACTTATGTCCGCTAATAAACGAGATCACACCCCACTGAGTGCTCGTATACACTGGTTACACTGCAAATACCGCTGTTCTGCTTCACAACACATTTTTTATTGGATGCGTAGGGAGATGTAGCAGCCTACGAGCTTTTCAGTATAGTCAAACAGTTGCTTACCACGTGGCGAATAAGTCGCGTTTAAAGCGTATATAATAGTAGTAAAGGAACACCAAGAGAAAGCTTTTCGCCGATCTTGCAAGAACATGCTTTTGAAAACTAACTATATTTTAAACGTAATTTATCGACATCAAAATCTATTTATATTGGAGCTCGTATCGTTTATATTCTAGACTGCCCTTTGCAAAGGTTGCCTTTAAGAAATCTCCTAGAGCTATAAGAACGCCATCTTTTTTTACATATTTTTAAGTGTTTTTCCTTTTTGTGTGCAATTATGAACACATAAATAAAAACTTGATTGACACCTTAAGCCCCTAACGACAACATCGTAGGGATAAGTTTTTCAGAGCACCGTTGACTTTTATTCTATAATAGCACAACCTTATACAGATATTTATTAAAAACAGATACAGAAGAATTAAATACAGATATTGATTACAAACCCGGTGCCTAATCGTTTAAGGCGTATTTTTAAGGAAAAGCTATTTAAAATCATCACACTAATACGCATTGAGCTCTAATAACATTATGAGTTATATGTTTCGTTGTCCCAAAATATATACACACACATATATATTATGCATATATATATATATACATACACAATATCTTCTGTATGACAATACATAAAGGACAATACGTATGGGGACTGCAATTTGTTACAAAAACCAAAAAATGTCACCAACATGTGACGCGACCTTTGTCACTTGAATAACAGCTCTTTTCACGTGCAACACAATCGCTGTACGAGGCGGCTTGATAAAAACTGTATCTCCATTACGGGAAGTAAATATTGTATAAAAAAAAACGAAATAAACTTACTGGAGGCTCACAACAAATACCGTAAAAGCATCAACAGCACGCCGACTGCCGGACTACAGTGAAAAAGCTTTTCCGGGTCTATCGCGAAATCCTATTTACGCATCGGCAATGATCAATGAAATGATATTGCAGCCTGTGCAAATATTCTCCGTACAGGTATGACACACGCGAATGAATGCAAAAATGTTTATAATTTTAAAGCAATCCCCAACGTTGTAATGTTTTTTTTAAAACAATCCGTAAAATATCTTTTAAAGAAATTACGTGAGGAAGTTGCGTCGTGCGATATCACGTTTTTGTCAGAGTAACAAACCCTTTCAAATATTTAGAGGTAAGTGAATTTTCTTGGAAGAAAAAAGGCATTGAAGTTCGTGTTTTCGTTTAGCAATTTTTTTTTTAAACACTGTACACAGATGTAGTACAGGCGGACTTAATGCCCAAGGGCATTCTCTACCAGCCAACCTTAAGGTAGTGCAGAGAGACGGAAGCAGGTGCTTATTAATCAAAAATAATTTTATATATAAATAAAGTATATACATAAAAGACTAAATAAATAAATAAACAACTAAATAAATAAATACTTAAATTAGTGGGGAGAATCTGCTACTTCTGCGAGGAGTAATTGCCTCTAGCTTGAAAGCCAGCCGTGTTGTGCACGACCTGATTTCAAGTGGGAGTGCGTTCCAGAGAAGAATGGATTGGATAGCAAAGGAAGAATGAAGGAAGTCAGAAGTATGGGGAGGACATTTTAGAAGGAGATTGTAAGACGAGCGAAGATTTCTAGAATGAGTATCACTCAGGTAAACGAAGTCAGGAGACAGATAAAAAGGAGGGGAAGGAGACTTAAGAATGGGAAAAAGGGTAGTGAGGGCACTCAACGAACAGCGCTGGCGGATGGGAAGCCATTTTAACTGCGAACGGTAGAAAGAGATATGGTCAAACTTACGAAGATTAAAAACAAATCGAATGCAGTTATTTAGAAGACGGTCGAGTTTGTTGAATTTTGCCGCGCAATATTTATAAAGTACACCAATTTGTACTTATCTTCAAACAGCTGCCGCTTATAGTCTGCAGTATGACATATCGCGTAGTAAAATTACATGTACAACTTTAAAGATGTCTAGTATCTCCTATATTGACTTGCGTTTTTTTTTATTGCATTGAATGACGAGACGAGCAAGCCGTTCGCCTGATGGTAAGCGATACGAACGCTCATGAACAGTAGCAACATTCCACTGCGCTCGCCATCCTGAGACATAAGATGTTAAGTCTCAATATGTCCAGTAGTTGCTCTGGCTACAATGTCCTTCAATCCGAAACACAACAGTGCATTTAAGCAGTGTTGTTTCACGGGAGAAATAGACATTGCGGTGGTACCTACCCAGATGGCCTCTCACATATGAGAGACCTACCACCAGTAATAATTGCGTCTTGTTAATGACAATGTATACCGATTTTTTTTTGCAATCTGTGGCGAGACGAGCGTGCAACCAATACTTTGAACTTCAAAGCAATCCTTGGAATTCCACTGCGGTCGCCATCCTGAGACATAAGATGTTAAGTCCCAATATGACCAGTAATTACTCTAGCTCCAATATCCTTCATACTGAAATACAACAGTGCATTTACACTGCCGTTTGGCGGGAGAAATAGACATTGCGGTTGTACCTACCCATCGTACCTACCCAGACGGCATCTCACATATGAGAGACCTACCACCAGTAAACATAAAGTACCACCAGTAACCGAAATATTAGATTACTCTCCATTCCTCTCACGCTCTCGGGTTACTTCAGTAATTGTTTGCGACTCTTACAAACCTTTGATCTTGTAAGAAGACGTTACCTCAAATTAACGTAATTACCACATAAGTTCGTCTTTATCTTATACAGGCTTAACACGTTCCCTACAGCGACGTAAAAGTAAATAAAGTTGATCGAAAATTAAAAGTTTAGATAATATGTTTTCAATTTTACAATGTATCTTTTGACAACAATTTAAAATAATCATAACTTTTAAATCAACAAATTTTCTTACGGCCCTATACATAGTCAGACTTAAAATCTATTTTTCATTATCAAATGTTTCGTCTTTTTTGCTCAAAGTGGATTCATAAGTCGTTTGATAGGGACAGAAACTAAAATAGGTTTTATACTAGCCTTTAAAGGCCATCAATATTTACACTTATAGCCGATTCTAATATCAGTATCAATTTTAAATTACCAATGAGATTTAAAGAATTTACGAAGGAAAATAACCGATACTTTTCCTATACAAAAGTTAGTTAGTCCAGTAAATAAAATTGTAGAAAATCGAAGAAAGGTTCGAGTGTGAACCGACGGCTACAAAGAGCATTAGCATCGATTTACATAAACGGATTACAGTTCTTAGTACAGTGGGATTTAAATTATAAATGAATGCGTTTTGTAATACCGTGGTAAACAGCGAAGTTTTTCGGTAAACGCCAATCGTGTAATTCCGTATTATTATTATTTATTAAGAAAATACTAGGCCAAAAATATTTTCAAGATTTGACGATACGGTCTAATGGATAGATATTATGGTCGGTAGACAACATTGAATAAGATAATTCCATTAGCAAATCTTTACTTCTTCGTCTAAAAAAATATTTTTGATATTATTGGCGAGACGAGCCTGCAATTCGCCTCTCCCTCGTATCCCCTCGATATCTATCATATCATATATCTAAACCATAACAAGAACACGACACAATAGATCTAAATATTTAATAGGTTGCCGCGACTCGTGACTCAATAAAATTATTTTACAATCAATATAATTATGTCTAAAAGCGCAATTACTCAAATGAGGCGCCCGGTGCTGTGTCAAACTAATTGATTTTAAAATAGAAATACATTCAGTGAGGTGTGAAAGTTCGTAGGATTACTTAATGTTTACTCGACTCTTGGTGACTTTACGAGGGGATTAATAGATTATGACCGGCTATCAAGTACATTGTGCTGTGTCGTTGAAAGGTTGTAAACGTTTTGGCAAGAGCCAACTAGGGTATTTCATACCTCGGACTTTACAGCCACAGTAATGGCTTTATTTGCTTGTATGGCACAATTTTGCCCAAGTAAAAATAGTAGTGATATTGATGTGACGGAAAACAATATTCATTCGCTTTATTAATATAATTAAAGTAATGGATATTTTGTAAATACACAATGTGCAATATGTTACGACAATTTAAATGACTTCTTTTTAAATTAGTTGTATTTTCATTTCATTTAATTATTTGTATTAGGTACTTTATGTTACCAGAATATTGTATAGAAATCCACAGCTTAAATCGTTTCAAATATCGTGGTATGTGATTAGCTGAACGGTTGTGGTAATCGTTTGTGGATCATATTATCCTGAACAAGTGCGCGTATTTCCACACTAAATCACTGTTTTATAAACTATACATCTGTGTAGGGACATGATATTGTATAACGGCAGTCAGTCGACGCCGAGACTTTACTCTTGTAACACAAGTGACAATAAATGGTTTCACGTGAAAAGACTATTTTAATTATATGTGTAAAGTTCCCCCACATTCCTGGACACTAAAATATAAGATGAACATAGTCACCTAAAAATTTGTAAATCTGCACAATAAAAAAATCTCAACAAGAACTTCGATTAATAATAATGAATAGCGAAAATTGACGATTTAAAAGATCTTGTGAAAAACTATTTCAATTAGTAATAGAATAATTCAATTTGATTTAAATTTCAGACTCTGGCAGCTTACATTTGCAACATTAATTTCCGTTTATTAATCCAATCCCTTAAGTTGCTAAGTATACAACCTCCATTCGTGTACAGAGTGGTTTGAATTAACATTCCCCTCTACGCCCTTCTGGCTAAACCTCTGTACAAGAAGCAGCCAATGTTGCTCGACCGCGGTGACCGCACGCGGCGCCTTGTCAACTAAACTCCGCATATATTAGGTACATTGTGTAAATACTATTCTATGTATTTGTATATGAATATGTTAATTATGTGTTTAGTGGTTTATTGTAATCAATTAATAATTTTAATAATCATCTGCCCCTATGCGAAGGGCATGAATTACATTTTCTATACGTTTTATTAATGGTGAATTACATATCGCTATTTATACAATTTATACCAGAGATCCCCAAATATCTTAATTAAAAATCGAACAGATAATTCAAATATTGATAAAACCGAGTCAAATCTAGGATTTATTATTTTCTAGATACGCCCCACCCATGAGAAGATTTGGTAAATTATGGATATTAGTAACATTAAAGTAGGGCCATAAATCTCAGCGCTGGGGATTAATCCTTTTTCAGATTGAAAGGCATTGGGTACATTTTCTACCCTTACCTAAAATAATTGATGAGATTAAATTAAAGGCCAGCTTAGTGCTACAATTTTGAACCCAAAATTAACATCAAGTGATAAAAATTATAAGGTCAAACCGGGGATGAAGCGTAGCTCAGGTGGTATATCTACATTTCGTGATACCTTATATCTGGAGGAAAATTAGTTTAACTGCAGGATTTTGTGAGACCAGTGACCACTTTGATAGCGTTATAGTGGGCTTGATGTCTACTGTACAATGATTTTCATAGGGACTAGGGTACCATACTGCTACCTTTAGTTCAATAACTACATAAGGCTGGATTATAAAACCGTGATGTAATCTCGACTACAGTATGACTGAAACAGGAGAAGTATAACTTGGCATAAAGAGTCCTGTTTTTAACGAGGGCGCTAAGATCTTTAATATTACTCGTAATATGGAAACCCGGTACCACGACGGAAAATGTTTAGATACTTGTTATTTTTATTAATTCTTTATAATGGTCTCTTTGTTTATTTTAAATAACAAAACAAACAAAAACCCTATGAAAATATATTATTTATTATATTAATGAAATACCTGAGTATAAAATTATTCAACGAACACCATGAAATTTCTAGCAGTGTTACCATAATTGTTTTTCTTTAATGCCAATTTTTACTGTATCGTATTCTTTTTGCTAAAATATACCTACAGCTGATTTGTATATGGAAATAACGATAATTGAGTGATAGTTTCTTAGATTTACGCGAATGTTACACATTGAAATAAAACTATTATTTACGGATTTTATCGCGAAAAAAATCCGTAAATAATAGTTTTATTTCAAGATAATTGAGTGGTTGATAAGTCCTACTCTTTCCCTCTCTCCCTAAGATACCACCTATCTTCCTTACTTCCTCATTCTCCCAAGGCTACTAACGCACTTTGGGCTCAACATGTTTCAAGAAAATTCATGGAAAATGATCATTTCATTCACGAAAGTTGCTCATGTACAGTCAGCAACATAAGTCGCTATACATTCAGGAGATTTGGAATTGTCTTATTATCATCATATCATCATCATCATCATATCAGCCACAGAAAGTCCACTGCCGAACATAGGCCTCCCCCAAGGGTCTCCACAATGACCTGTTGGAAGCGGCCTTGTGTCTGTCTTATGTGTTATCATCCAAAATAATAATAATTTTCAATATCGTATGGCACTTCTCGGCATAGATGACTTTACTTGGTTATATTTTACGACTACAGAGTAGTACGTACAAATTTTAATTCATAAAAAGGCTATCAAAAATGTGAAGTGTTCAGCGACTTATGTTGCTGACTGTACCACGCTAATGCTGTAAAATGAGTATTATGATTATACCTAAAGCCTGCGAGACTGGGGCGACTATTCATGATTTAATGTAAAGATTAGACGAGGCAACAGACTTTATATTGCGCGGAATGTACACATATATTTATCAACGTCAGCGTTTTGCGAACAAAACGGATGTCGCTGCATATAACAAACGTTCTCTCATACTGTCGAAGAATATACGTTGTTTCTGATATTATTTTAAAGGTAACTGTGATTTTAAGTCGTTTTCAGCACGGAGTAATGCACTGGATATTAATACTAAAGAACATCGGCTAAAATGGACCATGAACGGGAACAGTTTTGAATGTTACATCAAAAAATTGTGTATTTTATTAGAGTCAAATGTATATTTCCATTTATTTTTGAAAAGCCGGATAAAAAAGAAAAACTTAAAGTGTTTTCATATTATTGAACGCATATTAGTTCGTTCCATCAGTCATACATTGTTTTAAAATAAGGTTTTATCACCATCATAGAAGGTAGTACTAAATTCTTAGAGTAATTACCTCTAGAGAGAGCCGAAATGTACTGTACATCGCAAAAATGAGACACACCGATACGAATTTCTTTATGTCAGAATGAGATGCAAAATAATGTTCTATTTCATGTGACGTGCCGCGTTTAGTTGTTGGGCGAAAAAAGAATTTCGCCAGACAAAGCGACGTCGTTCAAGCAATAAAGCAACCTAATTTCATTGAAATAGGGTCTATTTTAAATCAAGGCCACAATATGGCGCTTATTTTCTTGTGTTGCTAGATAAAGCTATTGATGTCTCATGTGCGGTTACAGCGTGAATCTCTCTAGAGGTAATTACTCTAAGACTAAATTAAATATAAAGTGTAGGTATTTTCTATGACATCTATGCGCTGTCATTTTGCTTTCTTTTGATTTCCGATTTACGACTACTGTTAATTCTCTGTTTATATTAGTGACTTGGCTTTAATCACGGACTCCGATATACCCATGTCTTTTTGACCACGCTTTGTGATTTGGTTTAAAGTGCGAAGTATTATCATATTTCCAACATTAACTCGGAGCAACAGTGTGCTCATTACTGTTTGTGTTGTGTTGTGGGTCTATCCATTAATCGAAGTTTTTTTTAGCCATCAATCCACAAGGTGTCATGTTTACCATTTAGTCAATATGATTTAGTATCCTTGAGTTCCCACAGAAGAAGTGTGTGATTTTTGATGAAAAACAATGGTGCAAAACTGCCAAATCAGGCGGAGACGGAATAACTAAGTATTGTTGCGACTGTTTAGTAGGACGTCGCACAGTAATATTGCTGTGCCCACATCATGACATAGATGTTGCTGCCCCTGCAGAGTTCTTAGATTCTATTGTAATAAGAGATAAGTAATAATACATATAAAAATATTTTCTGTGTTTTATTTTAGTGACCACTGTTTAGTATATGCCTATTCTGACATATAGCGGGAATTTTTCAAGTGTGTGTGGATAGCCAAATACGAAACTATCAAGGATAGTGAAAAATACTCAAAAAGTCTCTAATAAATTCTGATAAAATTCTGCCACATAGTGACAGCAAAATACTACATTTTCTCTTATTACCTTAAGGTAACACAGGTATGGTGTATAAAATATTCAACGGCTTATTAGTTTTATGACTAAGAAATTATAGTGCATAGTAATTACTAAGCCATCATTATGATTTAGAACACTTTTCTTCCTAGGTACCTGGTAAACATAAGACCACCCTACATTAGATATATCTGACAACTACGTAACCTAAAAAGTTACAAATATATGAAATATTCTAAAATCTCCGGCTTTGCACAAATCTTTTTCTAACTGAACGTCATAACTCATGCACTATCATCATCATCATCATCATCAGCCTATTCGCGTCCACTGCTGGACATAGGAAAAGAAAGATGGCTGGTAGCGGTTGGAGACGTCGGGCTGAAGATCGAGCCCAGTGGCGTACCATAGGAGAGGCCTATGTCCATGCACTATACAACACAATAAACTATATCCCAGCTGTGTACAATATATTTCTTTGTCAGGTCCCAATATATATGGACGTGACCGATGTTCTTTGATTGGTGTTTTTCCTTTTTATGTGCTGACCTAACGTTAGTCATCGAGGGAATTACGAGTCACATAATATTTGTTTCGTAACTCTCTTTAAAAACATAGAATTTCCGTCAACTCATATAGTAATGATTGCTATAATCAGAAAATAAATAAGAAAATCTGAACCAGTGAGCCTTAAAGCGTTCATATTTGAATATAGATATTTAACGTAAAAGATGAGAAAGAGCGGGTTTTTGATAATTCTTCAAGATTTTAAGTTAATGATATGGCTTCTAAATATGGACTTGAAAAGTATGCTACGGGGCATACGGTTAGTCATAATAACAATGACCTATTTGCTATTATTACGCGAGGTCAGCGCAACGCCACGCTTATGCTAGCTTGAGAAACATTTGGCTTAAGATCTTATTTGATGACGTCAACTCTTTTGGGACATTATCTAACCCCGAGCATAACATGTATTTTAATATTTTCATATACAGTATTGTATAAAGGCGGACTAAATGCCTGAGGCATTCACTACCAGAAGACCTTTGGATGGTGCAGAGAAAACAAAGCAGGCGCATAAATTAACAAAATATGGTTTTGTTTGTTGGTTACATATGCAAATAAACATCCTTTATTTAATAAAAAAGATCAATCAATTTGAAATCAACTATTTACAAGTTATCCAAACAATACGGTCTGCTATCAAAGTAATCAGAAATATGAAACAATGCGAAGTATTAATTAAATTCTGACCCGACACAAAACAACATTGTACCCTCAAACTGGAATCTTTCCGCGAATTTAACTCCAAATTAGATCCATCAGCAATAAAGCTGGCAAATTAATCAAACGCCTTCTTACAAATTTTGGGAATGAAATATCCTAACGGTTATGCTTATATTTCATCTTAACTGTCAATTATGTTCAAAAAAATTGGCCAAAGAAATATAATTTGAATTTTTTCCGGGTAGATGAATCGTTCTTTGCAACTTTGCGAGTTATGACTTTCTGAATAATGCAAAGGGTAGTTAGTACTTTAAGAGGTCGAGAATAACAGATGTAAATAGAATTTAACATGAATGATGTCTTGTAAACTCCATATTTAATGCTCAAGCTAAAACATTTTACCAAAGAAAATAAAAAATAACTTTGATTAAACATTGTGGGCGTAAAAATACAGATGACGAAAAAAGCTAAGCTGACGTTTCATGGCAATGGTGTAATTCTAATACGTTAAGTGGGCCGTCCCGGCTCTTTGGCATAAGAACAAAAAACTTGCGGCCACCTGCGACCTCAGAGCTCGTTAAGCCGAAGGTTACGATCGTTGTAAAACGGAAATGGTTCAACAATTTTGGAGGCCTCACATGCATAATTGGCAGTAAAAGAATTGAATTTTCGGACATGCAAAGTTTTTCTTGACATACTATACGCTGTTTAATTTTGATGCAGCTAGTGAGTAGTTGATCTTGTGAATTTTTACAAGGCTTTTGCCATGCAACTTAGATGTGTAAATATATTTTTTTACTGTCATGTTGGCGACACGAGCGTGCCATTCGCTTGATGGTAAGTGATACGACCGATAATGAACAGAATGTTGCTAACACCAAAAAACACCATGAATTGCAAAGCAATGCTTGGCATTCCACCATGCTCGCCATCCTGAGATTTAAGATGCTAGGTCTCAATATATCCAGTAATCACTCTGGCTACAATGTACTTCAAACCGAACGCAAAAGTGCATTTACACTGCTGTTTCGCAGAAGAAATAGACATTGTGGTGTTTCTTACCCAGACGGCCTCTCACTAATGAGAGACCTACCACCAGCTTCTCTTTCTTTCTTTCTTCTAAGGGTGTCCACTACTGGGCATAGACCTTCCCCAAGATAAAATAGTTTATAAAAATATGATTCTTTATTTTAATTATAAATGCACTTATTTCCCATTCGTATATATCACCCTTTGATTCACTAATTGAAGCGTGACGAACATAAACCTAGTCATTCTCAGCGAGAATTAATTCTAAGAACTTTTATACCTTAACACAATTTTCGTCTATCTTCCTTGAATACCAATGTGATTGAGAATTGTGGGTCTTCCTTAAAGCTAACAGCCTCAACCCACTTACATACAAATATAAGGAAGGTCACAGGCATTGGGCATTCCATCACATCTACATCTATTCTGTTTGAGATAACAACCGATACATCTGGTATGCATGTATGCTGATGTCAGTCGTAACCCATTTCCAAATTCAACATGCATTATGCAGTAACTATCATTGGGAGCACAAACCTGTGGAGAAATTGGGTTATAATTTAACCTTGGACTTATATTGGTTGGCTTTTATAAGATTCTACATCGAGACGTAATAAGGTTTTACAAAAGCGAGTGTAACGCTTTGGTTTTGGAATCTTTCTTTGAACGGAATTACAATTGAAATTCTAGCTTTATGTTGGTACCTCGTAAATATTATTCAACTTTCCTACTGTGTTCTACTTGGTACTCATTGTGACTGATTCTGTCTATCTATTGTACGGTATTGAGTCTATTGTCTACGCTCTATCTCAGTATCTTGAACGTAGAAGTTAGATTAACATACATCTTGAATGTGTATAACAAATGTAGAAAAAATAATCTTGTATAATAATTGAAAGTCCTCCACTGTGTCAGTTATTCCAACGATAATTGGTAGGTTGATACTACTGGATAAGACAATACGGAAAACTGAATACATGTTAGTGGTGCTTCCAATTACCACTGTACAGGGAAAACTGAACAATAGTATATTTCTCTATTTCACTCGATACTCTGCCATAGACAATGCAACTATTGTATTCAATAACTCTAGATGTTATGAACGCATACAAAAATCACATATGGAAAACAAATAAAAAACATATTTTTCCATCACTTGAACGTATTGCATTATGATCTCTCGAGTCAGATTTTATTGAAATACTATTTTGAATCTACGTCAATCAAGCAGAATTAAAAGAAATCTAAATATAAATATAAACAAAGTAAAATGCAATTAGTAATCTAAAAATGTATATTGCTGACCCAGTTTTTAGATTCAACAGCTACGTTGCAAATCACATTCAGATCAATTGACACGGCATGACAGCCTACGTGGCGCAAATGGTTAGACGCCGACTGTGAAACGAAAGGTTTTATTGTTGTGTGGCCCAAATGTATTTGTCTCGATTCTGGGTGTTTGTGAGATCGAAAAGTCTCATAGTTCTTGATACCACATAACACTAGATCTTAGTGTGGGGTTCAGATTATGTATATGACAGCTGGGTGTATTTATTTATTTAATTTCAATACGAAGAATCACACGATATCCCATCGCAGTTATACTCTACTGATACCATACAATTCGATGTCGCCATACAAACCAAATACCAACAAGAGCAGATCCGTCAATTTCCAAACAGTAAAGTCAATTACAAACGTCAAAAACAGAAGGTCGTATAGGCATTATTTACGAAGTATTTCTATTCAAGTCAAATAGGTTTGCGTGCGCTCGCAGCGAACATGATCGTAGGCGCCGCACGTGATGCGCCCCCGGCCACCGCCGCCCTGCTTACTGTCACCTACTTCGCCACACGTATCACTAATATTAACTACGTCAGTTTGTTTTATTTTATCGTCTTTATATACTTGATTGATAAGAAATAAATTCTCGCAACGATTACATTTGAAAATACCATCATCAGTTCAGTTATCAGTTCCCAATATGAATGGGAATATCAGTTCCCTCAAAGAAGCCTACAACCGTGCCTCCAAGGCCTGCAAGAAGGCCTACGTTAGGGCGGATGCCCAGCGCGTTAGCAGGATTGGGCGTGCGTTGGCCGATCATCCAACTAGCAGTCGTGCTTATTGGAGGTTGGCCAGGGCCGCTCAATCTAACTTCTGCCGTCCAGCGTTGCCGCCGCTGAGGTACCCAGAAGGGTCGCTGGCCCACAAGCCGCAAGAGAAGGCTGCCTTGCTGGCAAATCTCTGCGGCTAATTCCCGCCTCGAGGACCGTGGTTCCCAGTCGCTGCCTACGCTGCCTGATTGCGGTTTCTCAATGGCAGATATTCGCATCAGGCAGTGTGATGTGCGACGTGAGTTACGGTCTCTCGATGTGCGGAAAGCCAGTGGTCCGGATGAGATACCAGCGGTGGTTTTGAGGGCTTGTGCAGCCGAGTTGTCTCCAGCACTGACTCGCCTCTACCGAGCGTCCTACCGGGGCAAAAAGGGTGATCGGTCGGACCCTACCAATTACCGCCCTATCGCTATCACCACAGTGATGTGTAAGGTCATGGAGCGGATCATAAACGCTCAATTAATCCGCTACCTGGAGGATCACTCGTTGATCAGTGACCGGCAATACGGTTTCCGTCATAATCGATCGACGGGTGATCTTCTAGCGTTTGTCCTGCATCGCTGGGGTGAGGCGATTGACCGGTGTGGCGAGGCTCTTGCTGTGAGCCTCGACATTGCCAAGGCGTTTGATAGGGTCTGGCACCGTGGTCTCCTGTCCAAGCTTCCGGCGTACGGTCTACCCGGCAACCTGTGTTCGTGGATTTCCGGCTTTCTGCATGGGCGTAGAATACGTGTAGTCGTTGACGGACACGCTTCGGCGCTCATGTCGGTAAACGCCGGAGTTCCTCAGGGCTCGGTGCTGTCGCCCACCTTGTTTATTCTCCATATCAATGACATGTTGTCGCTTGGCAACATTCATTGCTATGCAGATGACAGCACGGTTCATGGGCGATACCACTGCGGGCCTCCAGGTTGCCGTGTCGAAACTGTGAAGGGACGCGAAGATCTTGTCATTGAGCTCAACCGGACCTTGGATCTCATTTCTACATGGGGTTCCAGGAACATGGTTGAGTTCAATGCCAAGAAAACCCAGGTGTGTGCGTTCACGTGCAAAAAATCCCCGTTCTCTCCCCTCCCCATTCTTCAGGGTACTCCCCTCTCAGTGCGGAATGACCTGAGTATCCTCGGTGTGGATATCCGCTGTGATCTCAATCCAAGGAATCACATCGAGGGCGTAATATCTGCCACATCACGCAGGGTTGGAGTCCTGAACAGGGTGCGTCGGTTTTTCACGCCCGGTCAGCTTTGTCGCTTATATAAAGCGCAGGTCCGGCCGGGTATGGAGTACTGCTCGCACCTCTGGGATGGATCCGCCCAGTACCTGCTCGATGCCTTGGATGGATTGCAGCGGCGGGCCATCCGCATTGTGAATGATGCAGACGTTACGAGCAACTTGGAGTCGCTACAACTCCGGAGAGATGTGGCCTCTCTAAGCGTGTTCTACCGCCTGTATCACGGTGAGTGCTCTGAAGAATTGTTCAACTTGCTCCCCTCCTCTCCATTCCTAACCAGAACCACGCGTGCTGGCTTGCGAAGCCATAGCTTGACGGTCCACACCATCCCGGCGCGAACCAAACGGTTCTCAAATTCGTTTTTGTGCCGCACCGTCAGGCTGTGGAATTGTTTGCCGGCGCACGTGTTCCCTCCTTCCTACAATCCTGGGTCCTTCCGCCGCAGTGTGAAGAGGCACCTTAGCAGGCCGGCATAATTGTTTCCATTGGCATGGGACTGCCGTCCGATGCCAATGGATACTCTGCCTGGGCGGCATTGGCACTTTCCATCAGGTGCAATGACGCCACTATGCCAGGCCAGTATAAAAAATAAATAAAAAAAAAACAATCTTGTGCCTTGTGGTGTGTGTTACATATCGGAAAAAAAAGAGAAATTTTTGGTTTCACAAAATCCAGACTATGAAAATCATCTTAATTGTTAATCCCAAAGCAACTGCGCGGCCAATCAATCAAACTTAATGCATTATTTTATTTAGAAGAGAACTTACAGACTAATAACAATAAAAGATATGTAATAGGTATGTATATTTCTATATACCTAGGTTATTATGGGCTGTATAATCTAATAATATACATTTATATACATTTTAAATTGAAGAAAATTAGAGAATTGAGTAACTTTTTGATGCCACAAACACTCAACTGGTATTCCTAGCTTATAAGTTGCGGAACAATTCAGCCTGGCCACGTACTCTCTCTTACAATACGAGGTCCTTACTGCGTGTAAAGAGGCAATTAGCAAGCTGCCATAATTATGCGGACCATGGAGATATCACGCCTTTCACTCCCCAGTCCCCACTCTTTGACATCAGATGCAGACATTTGCTGTAAAAACAAATCTGCATGATGTGTTGCATGCATGTATAAAATTTTTTTGCAACAAATCTGTTCCTGACCGACCAACAGCATATAAAACAAAACTACAAATGCCGCAATGCATCATACTTTTTATCTTTGATAATAAAGAAACTTCAACGTCAGAGAGGTTTATTGAACGGGTGTGAAATATAGAACAGAAAGGAAATAAACGCAATAAAAACGTTATATACAGCGGTTAAAAAAGGCTGAGATCTTCACTTGTCGACGTAGTTTCGTGATATACGGGAGCCGGGAGGTTCAGCCGGGTACACCCGCTGGCGCATGCACTATAAAGCACGCTACGATATTACTCGAATAAAAACTTCATTTTGCCCCAGATTTATATGATACATTCCTTTTTATTTTTGTTTAAGTAAATGGGGTTGTTCGCCGTTCTGCTGTCTCGTCTAATCGTGGCATAATAAAAAAAAGAGCAAATATGTCTTAGAAATTTCATGAATATTTAAAGTCGTTTTTGTTTAATTTGACGGAATCAGTAAGCTGTAAATTATTTTATGAATTTGTCTTTATTATTTATTTGCGATACTGTCTACTCACAGTTCAAATTAAAAACTTAAAGATGCTTTATTTATTAACAAAATAAATAACGTAATACCATACAAGCACAAAAATACCGAAGGAATCTATCATTCGATATCAAATACAACATGTAACAGATTTAAATGTAAAAGCGGAAAGTAGTACGTTCAGAATCAGCTACTGAACCGATATCAACATTTTTTTCGGTAGGTATTTTTTTTCAAAATAATTAGTTAAGACCAAGTAAATTACAGACACTCCTTCGTTTAGTACTCCGAACAAACGAAATTGAAACGTAACTCCAGCACATAAGATCATTTTTAAATGAATCACTAAACGAATACTCTAATAAACTAAATAATGAACAAAAATGAACTTTATTTCGATAGTCATAAAGTTTATTTAAGCAATCTATCATTAATCAAACGCACACAACGATAGGCCTCAATAAACGTAATAAGCTACCAAAATAAATAACTATCATATTCTCTTTTCCGCACATTTAACTACAACTAGATAGAGCAGGATGCAGCTATTGTTTAATGCAATTTGATCCATCCGACAAACGATGGCGCGCGCGGCGGTATAGGGATGCGCCGCGAAAAAAATTACTCCCGGTATTTGCAAGGCCGGGCGATCCAAATCCCGCGCAATACATGCACTTAAATGAAACAAATTAAATGTAACAAAATCAATATGAAAAGAAACAACAAATAGGTATTTCTATGAAAAATAATTTCGGGGAACGTTAAAATGGTGATTAAATTCGGTTTGTAATTTTGCTACAATGTATGCGGAATCCCGGTGTGTCAGATATCCCGTTATTGCAATCCCTAAATGGGCACCGAATATGTGAAAAAAATCTAGTCGTGCACCGCAGTTATCTGTGTCTACTTGTGTTTAAGTGTTAAGTAGATATTTCGATAACTTTCGCGCGCGATGTCTTATCGGTATTCGAATATTCAAATACACTGAAATGGTGAGAACTTTGGCACTGTGTGGTGATAATGTATCATTGGCATGTCTGACGGTATCTCGATGCTGAGTTCGGAGAGCGCTGGATAGGTCGCGGCGAACCTGTGCAATGGCCTCCTAGGTCACCTGACCTGACTTGACGTCTCTTGACTTTTTTTGTGGGGACGTAATAAATCTCTGGTATACTTCAGTGAAAGTACTAATGTGGAGGATCCAGGATGAGGAGGGTAATGTGGAGCAAATTCCTAAAAGTGAAGAGTGACACTGAAGTTTTACATAAATTACGTGAACAATTACGCAAATGTGCATCAAAATGTATCAAGGTGGTGGACATGTCGAACATATTTTAAAAAGAAATCGCCTCATGAGTGCCATGTAACACGTAAGTTAATTTTGTTGTATTTTGTTGTGTTGTGATTAGGTTGTGATTCCCAATCTAGTATTCGTTGTTAGATATTGCGTTATCTTATTATCTTATTCAATAATAATGCAAAATAAATGACGCCCGTATCCTGCCCGCCTGTAGGAACTAAGTTTAGGGGAAGTGAAATTAATAATATTTTATAGCCGATTCATGCAAAATATTGTCTTATGTTGGGTTCGTACGCATTATATCTAGTAAGTAAAATATTTAGATTTTATAGTTAAAACACAAATGTTATGCTTACAGATTAAATAAATAATAATTTGTTTACCAAACCACCCAGTAATCAGTTACGTACGTAATTTGTAATTTGTATTTCGTTTATTGTCAGCTGTTTCTGCCGGCGCGGCGCGGCGCAGCGGTCGGCGACCGGCGTTAGGTACTCGTGTGAATGTGTCTTGTGTACATGTGTGCGTGTCCGGCGAGCGTGTGTAGTAGTACACTCTTATTTGTAACTCGTAAGGTGACCATGTTAAGTGCCTACATTTGGTATAACTAATTTCATAAATAAAAGATTTTGTAATTATGATAGTATGATTTCAAAGCATAAACTATGATTGCAATAATATTTTAAAGTTGGGGTGTCTGAGGTTGTGAATTAATCCTGTTACACGTTGTATATCCTCTGGGGAACTATACGTGTAATTTTAATCACGGAAAGGGAGAAACTTACTAAGGGATTTAAACATACGTAGGGAAGCCTGTGCCACATTGATTAATATTTAACAAAGCATACAGCGAACGCATTTCACATTTCGATATTAATATTTAATTGGTTTGTTACACGGCCTGGAAAAATAAGCGATAAAGTAAAACGTGTTCAGATCATTTCATTGCATTTTTAAAACATAATACTATTTTAGGTGGATATTTGTCAGTATTCAACATTATCATATGATATCATTTTGTTCTTCTCGTGTGTAAGAAAAATATTATTGATGGTATGATCTTTCGGCGCTAATCTTCATTCACTAACTAAATTACTTTCAATTACTGCATGTAATAAAGTCACTAACTTTATTTCTGATATTTCGTTACGGTATAAAATATATATTTAAGATCTTTACGCTGTTATACCAACGTAGAATATGAAATTATTCTAATGATAATACAAACTAAATTCCCATTCAGTTACTTTTTTTACATGCTTTAGATATAAAATATTGCCACGAGTTATTTATTTATTTACTGTAAACATAAAAAAAAAACATTACAACAAAAATAAATTTTAAAAAAAGGTAAAAAAAGGCTTCGGTCTTATTGCTCAAAGCGATCTCTGCCGAATAACCTCGTTATGGGTATTTAAGAAGAAGCAAAAGTTTATGTCTAGTTTGTTTTGTTGTATTTCTCTTCACCATCTTTTCTATCCTTTTATTTATCTTTTATGATATTCTAAATTACCGGTGTAAATTTATTTTGTAGCGTTGTCCACAAACTTTCACAAGCAACCTCATCGAACTGATTCCAGAAGTTCAAAGTTGGAGTGGCAATTTACACAAGGATTCCATCTGAAAAGCCCAACTGTTAACTAGGTGCTTGAATAATGTAAATGGAGAAGTACTTCTGAGAGGGCACTTCTTAAGTCTTATTAAAAGAATCGAGGGCGATAAATAAACAAGACAAAGGGTAGTAAATACTCAGTCCCTTTTTTCTCATTATGACTAAAGCTTTGAGGAATGTTTTGAGGAAACGTATTGTGAGAGGCATAATGCATATAAATATTGTTTTTTTTTGTTTCTTCCTATTGTATGTACGCGTAATATTACCTTTTTAAATTGAATACTGTCGTAATGAAAATTCTTAAGGTGAAATTGATGACCTTACCCAAAGTAGAAATATTTAAGACAAAATACCGGCTATATTACAGAACAAAAACGTTTTTTTTTTTTTTCAAAAATAACTGTTCACTTGCCTATTGTACAGATCAAATACGTCTTCCCTCAATGTTGTCGGGATGGCACAGTACATGGAACCAAGTTATATGAGGCTCAAACATTTATTAACGTGGAATTCTCAAAAGAAAACATAAATTTTACTAAATTAATATCTGAATAATTTTCAATAGTACAGTACTATATTTATTATTTACGACATATTATTATACTTACACTCGACCATATAAATTGTATTTCAGGTTAATGTTGTTAACTATGTAATTTGTTTCAAGGTCTGAATAAAAAAATACTTTAGGTAAATAACACGCTCACAAGAATTTTAATTCAAAATCAAAATACTGTTTAGCATGAAACCCGGATATAAAGAGACTATAGGACACCACATTTGGCAGCCCTTATACAATCCCACTAGAATCTAGACACTTGGCAACTCGAAAATCCTATGGTCGGCAACGGACTTCTCTTAACCAAAGATAAATAGAGAGACATAGAGAGAGAGAGAGAGAGAGAGAGAGAGAGAGAGAGAGAGAGAAAGGGAGCACGGGACTTCAAAGATAATTTTCTAAACCCAATGTGTTGTTAATGTGATAGAAGTGGCAAAGTGTTTTTGGACGTCGACGTCACTCAAGATTACCTACTTTTCTCAAGTTGTGTTTTGGTTCGCGGCGCACTCGCAGAGAATGTCGCTGTGTTCAACACAGTTCAGATACAAGTTTTAAAATATATTCCATTGTACCCAAGTTTTGCGTCCCGGCTACACTTCGAAGTCATTTTACAAGGACAAATATTCGCTGTTAAACTTTTGTTCAAATCCGTCATAGGTTTTACTTTAATATCTTTGTAAACTATATTTTGTTAGTACTGAATAAATAATTACATAAATATTACTTGCGATTGCATCTTTGTACATATCGGCTTGGCTTAGAATTGAAAGTTATAAAATCTCAATTTATTTCAATTAAGTTTACGTAACAGAAATACCTAAAAGTATTAAAAGAAAACAATGTTAATATTTTCACATAAATTTGCAATGCCTTATTTTCAATTAAAATTTTAACACAGGTCCCTCGGTCATAATTTTCTTTTCTATGTTTGCAATATTATACAGGGTATCTCAAGACTGCTACCGAAAACGAAGCCGGGTGGTAGTTTAAGCGACTTCAGACACAATGCAACAGAAAAAGTTGCAAAAAAAAGCGACAATTTTTTTTTTGGTTATTTTTTTCCTTTGACCATATTTGGGTGGTAAACACATTTTTTCCTAAAATAATAGTGTATACCCTTTTATTTATAAATAATCTAAGGTATAAAAGAGTTTAAATTATTATTTTAGCAAAAACTATGGATTTACCACCCAAAAATGACGATATTTAAAAATTCATTAAAAATAATTGTCGCGTTTCCTTGCGAAATTTTTAGTTGCATTGTGTTTGTTGTCACTAAAACTACCACCCAGCTTTGTTTTCGGTAGCACTCTTGAGATACCCAGTATAAATAAATTAAATATTTCCAGAGAATATCCCCTACAAACAAACAAATATCTCCACAATCGATTACTTTCGTTGCCAGGGTTACTATCAATCTTGTATCCATATTAAATCCAATAACCTGCTTTTGAGAAGGATTCTCGGAATTTGCTTCAGGTAAGGATATCGAGTAACTCTATCTACCTCTAACTATTCCATATATTTGTATGGCCGGCTTATACACCGTGCATTGTTGAGTACGGCCCTCCCATTTAGATGGGTTTACATTACTACATCCTTGCTCAATGCGGGTAGACAACATACCTACAATGTAATGAAGATTGCTGTACTATTTATCTTTTGATCACCACGGCTGATACCTGAAATTCTGTATTCGGTAATTTAATTAAAGAGATGACGTCAGACGGACTACGGTAAAGAATGCAAATTATTTTGCAACGTGCATACCATGACGATGTACTGCGATTACCGAAGTGAGGGATGAGGTATTAATAAATAAAGTTTTTTATTCGTGTTCCAGAAAATAATATTTTAATATTTCTCTCTTCAGCCACGGGAAGACCACTGCTGAACACAGGCCGCACTCATGGATCGCCACTTAGACCTGTTAGAAGCGACCTGCATCCAGCGACTTCCTGCAACCTTGTAGGTAGGCGTCCGACACTTCGTCTGCTTGTGCGTGCCCTCTTTTTATTATTTGCTTCTCAATAACATCAAACAAGTAAAAAAAGCTTATATACGAGCTGATCCATTTATGTTGAAGGTAAGATATACCTACAATTGTAGAAACTAGATCCAAGTGTTAGAGTTTACGTCAGGATCAATACAGAAGAAAGCCCCACTAGGTTTTTATTAGAACATTGAATCCCATTTATACGTACACTAACCCTCCAACCCGTGTAGCAGAGATCGAACTTGGTAATTTTATATCCCTCGGGAATACCGATGTCAACTCCACTATAACTTAAAACAAGAACGAGGAATTACGGAACCTGTAATTCCAGCCTTCGTTTCCCACTGATAAAATAACTTTCAGAATAATAGTTTCAGTATAAATTCCCTGGATGTAATAGATCTTTGTATAATTCGCTTTGATTTCACATTTTGTGTATTTCTGTTGTAGTTTCCTGGAATACATTAGGTCAAATCTCCCAATGGCTATTCAAAATAATTTAAAAATTAGTATGTTATATTCTTTTTATGGATCAAAATATTCTAATTTTATATTTGTATCCAAATGGACTGCAGGAATATACGTGTTTTTACCCATTTATAGTTAATTCCAGGAAAAATATTATTCCTATAATATTGAAAACATTTAATCTGCCCCTATCCACTGCTAGCCTAGCCACCTATTTCCTAATTTATGCGCATGCTTTGCGTAATTATCCTGGCTTATTGCTGTGATTGCATGTCTCAAAAAGCCATGAGTAAATCACTTCTGCTGCACTTCTACTGAGCAGAAGCAGATAAATTTCCAAAATCCCCTATCACATCGCATCTGTACTTACATAAATTTCAAATACAAGTAGCCCTCTTCTTCAAATCTCTGCACCTCTCATCTCCGTTTCAGTAAAAACGCAGTCTGATTCCACTTTAATAAGACTGGCTTTCAAGCTCAATCCTGTTGTCTATAGTACATTTCATTAATGTAAATTCAAATTTATTTGAAGAATTTTTCTTCGAGTATCCAATATTAAAAAAGTAATAAGATTGGAATTAATGTATCTATAGTAACTTTAAATCAAGTTATGCCCCATTTAATGGATTTTTTCCCAGAAAACGTTTATTAGATAGCGATTGAGCCTTGAAGAGTAAAAATCAAAATAAATTAAAATATATTTGTGTGCGTATTTAGAAACTAATTTAAGTTTTCATTTAGTGGATAAAGCGCGTTGTGTTACAAAGGATTCGTTCGACAAGATCTTTGGCGAGGCCTACAATGACGCCTAAGACTTGTTTGAGACAAAGACGAATAAGTAGGTATTGTTTCGTTTTGTACTACGCCCTCCAAAATAAATGAGACGCGAGACAAACAATAATATCTCTCTGTTGTATGTTCACAACTAAAATGATATTACTTTGAGTTTATTTGCGTATTTAAACACGTAAAGTGGAATGTCATGCAAATATAGGAAGCAAATTGGAGGACCCTTTGTCCAATTGTGTTCTTATTCTTGTATTATTAGAAATACTTGCATAACGGAATTATGGGTACAACAACGTACATATTGCTAAGAAACCTTAAACTTTACTTAATACTTTTTTATGCTCGGAAATCGATAATCCTAAATGACGGTCGACCTAAAACTAGTCATTGCAACTCACGAATGTGTATAGCGTTTGGGTCTATGTTATAATTTTGACTAGGCAGAATTATCTCGAGTCGATAGGTATTACACTGCCATACAGATTCATACTTCAGCCACATTGAAATCACTTTACCATGTTACCCCTATAAATAATATAGTACATAGAGCAACGACCATGCATTTCATATTGAAACAAACATTTCAAATATAAAACGTAGCATCGGAAAATATTCTCAAAATGAAAACAGGAATACGAATGTGAAATTTCTAAAACATCACCAACGCAAACAAATTAAAGGGTGAGTGATAATATATATATGCGTGCATATATGGGAATCATAGGTTTATAATCAAAAACAGCTTTAATTTCCATTTTCATTTGGGACACTGATATTGGGAAATAAATTGACGGGTCGAAATGTAATGGAGGAATCAGTCGGAACTCGCAGCCCTCGGCACCGTTATGGGCGAACCGACCCGTTGCTTATGAAAACGTAATCACTCTACGTTTAGATAACCGTAGATGTGTTTTAGTTTGCAATTTAATATTAAACATCAGTCTATTGTTGCCCATATTACAGAGGTGTTTTAACTACAGATCCTTGCGTTTTATCTACAGAGACAAAGTCAGCAACATCAAATAAGCCATTACAGTACTTCTTTAATTTTAGGTAAGAAGTACAGGGTATATCAAGACTGCTACCGAAAACGAAGCCGGGTGGTAGTTTAAGCGACTTCAGACACAATGCAACAGAAAAAGTTGCAAAAAAAAGCGACAAAATTTTTTGTGTTATTTTTTTCCTATGGCCATATTTGGGTGGTAAATACATTTTTTCCTAAAATAATAGTATACACCCTTTTATTTATAAATACTCTAAGGTATAAAAGAGTTTAAATTATTATTTAAGCAAAAACTATGGATTTACCACCCAAAAATAACGATATTTAAAAAATCATAAAAAAAAATTGTCGCGTTTCTAGGCGAAATTTTTAATTGCATTGTGTTTGTAGCCACTAAAACTACCACCCGGCTTCGTTTTCGGTAGCAGTCTTGAGATACCCGGTATATCAAAACAAAATAAAACCTTTTTTCATCATTGATAATGATGCCTCTGTATTTATTATTTCCAGGCTATTTAACAATTAATTGAAAAATGTGTGAAATGTAACTCATACCTTTTCTCAATTATTATTGTTCCAGCCCTTATGTAAATACCATTTTAACACATTTAATGTATTTTTAGTAAACAAACCAGTAGCAAAAATTTTTAATTGTATACACTGCTACTCTTTCAATATGACATCAGTATTCCACACATAACTGGTATCTAAATGTCATATTTGAACATTTGATGATATATTTTTAAATAATCCTATCATGTTAACCATAAGATGGCCGTCAAAAGTCTTCTAACATCAAAGGCAGGTATATACAGTAGATATCCACTTCAATTTGCTAATGAGCCGCTACATAATTATAGAATAAACCTACTATTTCTGTACTGTACTATATCAGTCCATATAGGTCCCACTAAAGAGCACGGTACTTCTCCACAATCGAGAGTACGATTGAGAGTGGTTAGGCCATAAAGTCCAGCACGCTGGTCTAGTGCGGGTTGGTGGAATATACCATAGAAATTCTTACAAATCGCTATGGCATGCAGGTTACCTCACGTTGTTGTCCTTCACTGTTTTTAGTGCGTGGTAATTGAATATCAATACATACATGACTCCCAAAATCCGAGTGCTAGTACGAACGTGTTATTTTTTTTCGTTGCGGAAAACAGTTTTCCGTCATTCGTGTTATCTCTTACGCTACATTAAACATGTTGCGTTTGTATATTCAAATGTGTCATGAGTTATGGCTTCTAAAATAAAAATGTAGGCTTGGGTTACTGGTTGTATAAACGGACTGTTAATCATGAAGTCCCGGGTTCGACAAAAAGTAAGGCAAAAATTATAATTCATATCAATTGACCGGGAATAGGATGTGTGCCTGATATGGCAATAGGGTCGCACCCTATCACATCTTCGGAGATAAGCTCCGCGGAATAAGGATGTTACTAACGATACCTAGAATTTGGAAAGTACTTAGTGAATTTTTAAAATAAAATAGTCAAGTATGTTTAGTTAATTTTTAAACTAATATCATACATTATCGTAGACAAACACTTTATCCTGCGGTACAAAAAATAGAACTGAAAAATTTACCCATTACCTCACAGCTTTCAGCTCAAATGTACTCGTATTTTACATCGCACGCTTTTCTAACCAATTTCTACTTATAAACACTATACAGAGGCACTCAATTAAGATCAGCAGAATAGTCGACTTTTGTTACCGCTTATGATAATTACGTACTGGGCGGTTACTCTGTAGTACGACACGACGAATTTTCGAATATCGCACGTCGTCATAATCATATCAGCCACAGGAAGTCCACTGCTGAACATAGGCCTCCCCCAAGGATCTCTACAATGACCTGTTGGAAGCAGCCTGTATCCAGCGACTTCCTGCAACCTTAGTCAGATCGTCCGTCCACCTTGTAGGCGGGCGTCCGACATTTCGCTTGCCTGTACATAGCCTCCACTCAAGAACCTTTCGGCCCCAACGGCCATCGGTTCTACGAGCTATGTGCCCGGCCCACTGCCACTTCAACTTGCCAATCCTATGGGCTATGTCGGTAATCTTGGTTCTCCTACGGATCTCCTCATTTCTGATTCGACCTCGTAGGGAAACACCGAGCATAGCCCGCTCCATGGCTCGTTGAGTGACTTTGAGCCTTTTAATCAGGCCCACAGTGAGAGGCCACGTCTCGGTGCCGTATGTCATCACTGGTAACACACAACTATCGAAGACTTTCGATTTTAGGCACTGAGGTATTTTGGACGAGAAGACGTCGCGAAGTTTCCCGAATGCTGCCCAACTGAGTTGGATTTGACGATTGACCTCTCTCTCGAAGTTGGACCTGCCTAACCGGACCACTTGTCCTAAATAGACATCCATCATCCATCCATCAGCCAAAGGAAGTCCACTACTGAACATAGGCCTCCCCCAATGATTTCCACAGAGACCTGTTGGAGGCAGCCTGCATCCAGCGACGTCCCGCGACCTTTACCAGGTCGTCGGACCATCTTGTGGGTGGACGTCCTACGCTGCGCTTTCCGCTACGTGGCCTCCATTCGAGCACTTTCCGACCACATCGGTCATCAGATCTCTGCGCTATGTGCCCTGCCCATTGCCACTTCAACTTGCTAATCCGGTGGGCTTTGTCGGTTATTTTAGTTCTCCTACGGATCTCCTCATTTCTAATTCGATCTCGTAGGGAAACCCCGAGCATAGCCCTCTCCATAGCTCGTTGAGTGACTTTGAGCTTCCTAATAAGGCGCATAGTGAGAGGCCACGTCTCGGTGCCGGACGTCATCACTGGCAACACACAACTATCGAAGACTTTCGATTTAACCTCCTAAGGCCCGGGATTTTGAAATATGTTTTCATATAAAAACCGAAATGCCTTCCTATAGGACAAATTGACAGCCATTGTTCAGACCTGACCATATTGTATTTACAGTTAGTACTGTGACCGAACGTTCTATCAATAGAACATTATCGTTTTACGTAAATACACATCAACTTTGTACTTTTAGAAGGACATTCGGGCATAATTTTGTCACATAAATAGTAATTACCAGAACTTACAGATGATCGCTATTTTGTTCTTTAGAAAGTCACCAAGGACTTAAGAGGTTAAGGCACTGAGGTATTTTGGACGAGAAGACGTCGCGTAGTTTCCCGAACGCTGCCCAACCGAGTTGGATTCGACGATTGACCTCTCTCTCGAAGTTGGACCTGCCTAACCGGACCACTTGTCCTAAATAGACATATTTGTCAACAACTTCAAGAGTCGAGCCCCCAACACCGATGGGGGTGGGCACAACATGAACATTCGACATGATCTTCGTTTTGTCCATGTTCATTTTAAGACCCACCTGTTGGGAGACTCAATTGAGGTCTTCGAGCATAGTGCTAAGGTCTTCCAGCGATTCTGCCAATACTACAATATCATCGGCAAATCGAAGGTGAGTAATATACTCGCCGTTGATGTCGATGCCGAATCCTTTCCACTGCAAGAGCTTGAAGGCATTTTCCAGCGCGGCAGTGAACAGTTTCGGACATATGACATCTCCCTGTCTCACGCCTCTTTGTAGTGGAATAGCCTTCGTGCTCTGATCCTGTACTCGGACCGACATGGTGGCGTTGTTGTATATACACCTCAACACTTTTATGTACCGATAGTCTATGTGGCACCGCTGAAGAGACTGTATCACAGCTCAGGTCTCGATCGAATCAAAGGCTTTCTCATAGTCCACAAACGCTAAACAAAGCATATCGCACGTAAAACTATACAAATATGCCTAAATACAAAATGTTCGAATTTTGTATCGTACGTCTTAATTTTAGACTAAGTTCGAAGTATATGATAGGTTTCAGATAGATTATAGAGAATAGTATTGATTTTTAGAACTGGATTTTTTTATATAATATGTTGACGTTCAACATCGGAACATTCGAATTTTGTGTTGGACTATCGAGTAACCCCCAGAATCGTGCTCGTACATTAGCATGGAAGCAAATTACTAACAAGTATAATGCACACGTTAATACCATTTAATGTAGGTAATAAACAAAATGTTCGCTATATTTTACAGTTACAGCGACACGGGTAATATTTACAGAGTGTACAAGGAAAACGCTGTTTTCGAGTACTTACGTATAATTTGATTAGGTTTTTATTTATGATCACTTTACTGTCGTGTGATATATTTATATAGATAATATTTCTCAATGTATAATGTTAATGAATGGATCACAAATAAATCAAATGCGTGCCCTATCGCATGTAAGATGAGAAGTTTGGGTATTAGTCCGTCACGCGAGTTGAGTCTGGTGTGGCGAATGGATAAATTAATGTTTGCTTATCCTACTAATATTATGAATGCGTAAATTTGTATGTTTGTTACTTCGATCAAATATACACTAGATACACAGTTCCCTGTAAAAGTTCTGTTAAAAAGTGGCACCGATGCATGACATGAAAAAAAAAAGTAAACAAAAAGATCACATATTCCAAATATATTAACACAAATTCCACCTTATTCCTGGAGCTTAAAGTAGCTTTTCACATAATATTGTCTAAAGTTTTGCGACGTTTTAGAAGCAACGGTCGGTGCATGACTGAAGGCGAAAGAGTGCTTAAAGCACTCTTTTTTGGTGCCATTTTCTAAGCGCTCATGTTGTATCTAGTGTATATTTGATCGAAGGTTTGTTACCTCTTCACGCTCAAACAGCTTGACCAATTTTGATGAATTTGGCATGGAGCTAGCTGACACCCTGGATTAAGACATAGGCTATTTTTATCCTGACAAATTGTAGTGACTCCGAGGGATGTGCAAGGCACTCGCATATATTTATATGCGATACTCTTTCAAACTCAAGAGAATAGGATGGACTATTGAAAGTACGGCAGTAACGCTGAGTTTAATTATTCTAATTAATTATCAAGCGAATTAGTTCCTATGTTTCTAAAATTGACTCAAAAAGCATCTGCACCCGGGTGGAACCGGGCTGGACCGCTAGTATAGTTTATATATTAGCAATTCGATGGAGAGTGGTTAGGCTATATAGTCCACCACGCTGGCCTAGTGCGGGTTGGCGGACTTACATAGCATAGAAATTCTTATAAATCGTTATGGTATGCAGATTCCCTCACGATTTTTTCCTTCACCATTTTAGTGCAAGGTGATTGAATATCAATACACACATTACACATGACCACTCTCAATCTTACTCTCGACTGTGGAGGAGGCCCGTGCTCTGCAGTGGGACGTATATGGGCTGATATAAAATTCGCAATTCACTTAGTTTTCTGATTTAATTGAAAGACTTAAGACCTAATTGCTTCTCGAGACATTTAATTTAACATATAGCATAATCTACTGCATCACAATCGATGGTTCATTTCTACTTTCAGCTTTGAATTTAAGCATTATTTAGGGGCTCTGTAATACAAAATTATGGTAGGTTAATTTTAAATACTGAATAGGCATGTTTATTAAGTCCATGATGACGTGTGGATAATAATTAGTAACTGACTGACACTCAATTACTCGTGGGCAAGGACGCACTGACATTAAAACTGAAGGCTCTGCTCACGTAAATTTTACTATGTCATGATAGACACTAGTAATTTATATAATATACTTAACATCCAATAATACCTTTTTTTTAATTATGGGGACCATGTATTTTTAAAAGACGTAGCCAGAGTGACTACTGGACATATTGAGGCTTAACATCTTATTTCTCAGGATGGCGAGCGCAGTGGAATACGAAGCATTGCTTTGTAACTCAAGGTGTTGTGTGGTTTTTCTACCATCCATGAGCTGTCGTATCGCTAACCATCAGGCGATCGACAAGCTCGTCTTGCCGTTCATTGCAATAAAAAAAAAAAAAAAAAATACTACTCGTCCTGTGGTTAATTATATGGTAATTGTGACTCT